>VWZZ01008021.1:174882-339935 GCA_013399095.1 Psophia crepitans | reverse complement strand
AAAAAAAAAAAAAAAAAAAAAAGAACATTTTAATGTTTATGGCAAAGAATAATGGAATTTGCAAACTTGCTCCAATACAGCAAACTCTTGAAAATGCACATATTCCTTTGGAAGCAGAAGAAAAAAAAAAACCAATCTCTCCTCCACCCTAACTACATTTATGTCATATCTAATGGATTTACTCAGGACATAAACATTCCTCATTAATCCCCAACAACTCCAAGAGTTGGAGCCCTATTTGTGAAC
This sequence comes from Psophia crepitans, assembly GCA_013399095.1. NCBI lineage: Eukaryota > Metazoa > Chordata > Aves > Gruiformes > Psophiidae > Psophia > Psophia crepitans. Next base: position 339,689 of record VWZZ01008021.1, on the reverse strand, counting down.
ATATGGTTTGCGAGTGATAATCTTACTGCATTTTTTTCCTGTCATAGCTGCATAGACAGACACCAGGAAGGAAATTATGATACCTTCCTGGTATGCTCTGAGTAGTTTCCCCTTTAGCACTTCCATAAAGAAGCAAGAGCTTCTTTAAGGAGGTTTTGTTAATGAGCTGGATGATACCCATCAGTCCAGAAAGAAGAGTTCAGCCACCTTGCAGTATAGTGACACTCCTGTTTCTTAGGAATACACTTCCAGTTGCATAGCACACTGTCTTGGGTGGGTAAGTCTCCATATATTTACATGGCAAAGAGCAGAGGTAATTACAGGAAAAATATGGTCAGACATAGAGTTTGTGCCACAATGCATCGTCTACTTATTAAAAACTGCTTAGAATAGAGTAATAAACAAGAATGTCCAAAAGCACCTATAAGGCTGAGCAGCCATCCAGAGAGCAGAAGCAAGAAGTGTTGCGTGAACTATCCCAAAAGGATATTTCAGAGAGCCTCTTCTCACAGGCACTGTCTACTACGTTTCCTCTTCTATCACGAAATGTCTCATAATAGAAAGGACAGGGACAAATTCCTCCTCAGGGCACAGACTACCCATTACGTGCTAATTCAGGTAATAGGAGGAAGGATGTCACAGGGGCATTAGCAAGCACAATTACCATCCGAGAAGGAACTTTGCACCCAAAAGGCAGGCCATGGAATTTTAGGAAGTACCTGGTTATCACTGTTCTTTGAAAATCTAGCTGAGCACCCTCAAGCATATCTAGATGTTCCTCTTCTCATGTCTGTCCCTTCATCCTTTCTCTAGTTAGCAATAATCATAAGGAATTATTATATCAGAATGCTTTCAATATCAGACTATTTAAAAAAAAGAGTCTATCAGGCATTTTATAATGCAAATATATCTTTTCAGGACTTGCAGAGTGAATGAAACCAGGAGTTATCGTCCCTTCATCCTTTGACCTCTCATCTTCCAAAGCCTCTGGCACATCTGCCATTTTCCTTATGTATTAGCTATTAAAGTAGCAGACTTCAGAACGGCTTTCCAAGGCAACTCACATTCAGAACTCCACTTTAACAGAGATTTACAATTTAGTTATCTATTGTGAATAATTAGTCTCCTAGAAATTGCTTTGGTAACATTTAATGTGACACGGGTTCTCTGCTCTGCTCTCATTCCATATTTCAACGTTTTATATTGTAGCTCCTTTTTGACAAACCCTATTAACCAAACCTTCCAGGCCTTACTGAAAATGTCAGGCTATAGAAAACAGATAAGAATTGTCATTCTGCAGTGCCAGCAGAGGCCTGCTGACTTGAATCTGGCAATGCTTTACTAAAGCTATAACTCACAGGGCAAGAGAAGCAACAGCATCAATTGCTAGGGCAATGGAAAAGTGAACATGGCCAGATGTTTTACAGTATCCTGTGCTCTGTAGTTAGCTGCTGTCTTCCTTGTCTCTGAAAACCTACGGAAATTACAGTCTTGAAACAAGACAATGATGAATTGAGTAAGATTAAAGAAGAGTCTGGGCTGCAATGCAGTAACCAGTGCAGGATCCAGCATTTCAAAACACATTTGTTTGCAGAATCACTTGCTAAATCAGCAGTTTTAAGATGTGCATCTAACTTCCAGTAGCCTCCTTATTTGGAAGTACTTTTAATTTTATCAATAACCAAGTGGAGTAGGAAATGCAGGTGCATGTAGTGTATATCATCTCTTTTCAATATTTTAAGGACTCAGCACCAAAGGGTTACAAGATTTCTTTGTATAATTTGAAAATGTGTGGTCCTTTTAGGAAAGAAAAAAAAATGCATTTTCTACCTGCAGATGAAGAATCTCGTAAGATTCTTCATGCTCGTAAGACCATGTCTTGGAAACAGAGCTCCTGGGACACATTACTGCTTATGAAAATGTCCCACACTGGGATCCTGAACAGCAGTGGCCTCTTGTTTTGACTTCTCAAGGTTAGGCATTTCAAAAAGGCAGACAGCAAGTGCATTAACTCATCACAGCAGTATTCAAAACATCTTGCAGGGAGATCCTGTTGTGTTTAAGCACACAACATGGCAAGCAGGCATACAGACTCCCGTCTTGGTGTAGTCAAAACCATAGATGTTGGTTTAAGTCTCTTACTGTCACTCCCCTTCATTTCTCTTTTCTAGTATGCTTTGATAAATCCTAGGTATCCAGCTGCATCATCAGGCATCCCAAATAGGTTTTAGGAACAAATGCCAAAGGATGCAGACCACCACCACCACCTGCTTTGCCTGCGCTGGAAAGCCAAGCTGGCTCCCACCTCTGAGAGAGAGGTCAGAAGACAGAAGCTATTTCTGGGGGCAACCTGCAGTCTTTAAACACCTTTGCCTTCCTCTCAGCAGCATGAACGGCAAGTCTGGAGCAGCAGGTTTTTTGCTTCAATTTTCTACTCCAGTTCTGACTCCTGTGGAAGGTGCTGCCTGTCCTTGGGGTAGCAAGCAACTGTTGTTACCACTGCTGAAATGGCTCTTTGCACTTCAGCTCCCCTCACTTCCTCATTTCTACCTGATAATTCCTCTAAACAAGCTACCATGGACAAGACTCACAATTTTAGGCCATCTAATTTCCAGGACTTTAAGAGCCTGGGCTTAGATCTTAGTCACTTTTGCTTGCCCTGCAGAGCAATCAGTGTGTCTTGGGGAGCAGATGCAAAACAAGTAGCAAGGCTTCTCCTCCTACAAAAAGCTCCTTGCTGATAGCTGGGTACATTAAGTCCATCTGATGAAGTCAGGAGCCCCACACTGAAGTGTTACTATGACCAAGTCATCTCTTCTTAAAGGTAGTTCAAAAGCAAGAAAGCAACAATTGCCATAACAGTCGTTGCTCACACCACTGCAGTCACATCACCTTGTGACCTGACAAGCTAGGCCAGGTGATCAAACCCAAAAATCCTTGTCTTTCCTAAAGGAAATGTCAGCAGCTGCACAAACCAGTAAGTCCTGCCACCTATTGCTTGTGTGATGGTAAATGATTATAGGCAGACAAATCTGCTGCGTCGTTTTAATCAGTTACTTAATCAGCTTGCTTGGAATGAACTGGTTTGGCTCAACAGACTGAGTGACAAAAGATGTCAAAGCGGAGGGTGTAATAAAAATGTACTGATAAATCATGGAAAAGTGATGGCATCATTCTTTCTATTTACCCTTTTGTTTCTATCAGAGCAAGTTAACCTCAGCTCCTTTCATTCATCTTTTGTTGTTATTGCTGGGAAATTTAGTATTTAGCTCAAGATGTTTCGCATGATGAATTATTAAAAATCTTTAACTGTTGGACAACCTTCTAGAGGTAGAAGATTTTTTAAAAAAAAAATTATCCCTCGTTTCGCTGAAAGGGGAGACAGCTAATGAAAAATGGTCCAGAATTATTGTGAAACAATTGTCTGTAGTGTAATCAAGTCTGCTTCTGCCCTCCAACTACTCCAAGATATAATGATACATGTATCATTAAGCAGCTGCTATGGATGCCTGAGGAAACTGGTAGAAATTTGTACCTATTGTTTTTCTTTCTCCACTTCAATCTGCTCTGTTACACTCCTTCCATCCACTTCTCACTGCACTTTTCAAATACTTGTAGCCAGAGTTTTATATATACTTTCGGTTGGATTCTGCCACTGGCTACACTGGTGTAACCCTTCAGCTGAAGGCATGCCTGCGGTCCCTGGGAAAGAAGGATTTTGACGGTCCTGGACTAAGTGGCTGCTTAATTATGGAATATTTCAAGTAAGCTCTTTTAGGGTTGTGATTTTTAACACAGCAAATAGAGGGCAAGGGAGAGTGTGTGTGACTAATGCTTAATTAGAAGAGCTTTGAAATTAAACAATTGTTTGTTTAATGGTTGCTAACTGCTGTGTAATACTAAAGGCTATAATTAGGTGTGTGGGATTCTCCTTCCCGATCCCCAGCCCCACGCAAATGGTCTCCAGTTAGCAAGTTATCCTATACAAGGCACAAGGCAAGTTGTTCTTTGCAAGAGGCCTCTACTGAGAAGTAGAGGCCAAAAACACTCTTAGGGGTGACATTTTCCCCACTGATCTATTCAGTACAGAACACATTTTGGTGTCTTCAGATAATAATGATATTGAACAGCAATCTGAAATTTTGCCAGTGAAAAAGTCATCTTAGTCAGCATCCATTTTTATTCCTCTTCAAGCAAGAGGCTGTAACACAAGACACAGGAAGAATCCAAATACTAGGAGTTCTTACTGAAAGAGGGAAGACTGAAAAGAAGCATTTTCCTGAGCTCTTTAACAAAATAATTCATATTTGGTTTATAATTTTATTTTTTTAAATGAATTATCTCAGTCTCCAGGGTTCCTGCCAACAGAAATTTATTTCTGGCATATGTTTCAGAAATATATCCTCCATTTTAGTGATCAGCAAAGACACTAATGTGATCATGCCAGAACACAGGTATTCAAGAAGGTGGACACTGATGAGTGGGTGTCAAGGAAATCACTACTGAGGGACCTCTTTAATTTGTAGAGAAGGTTTATGTGTACATGGCAGAAATCCACAATAGCCTGATTTTCCTAAGAGAAAAACAAAAAAAGCTAAGCAGCTCTAAACTAAATTTCTGTGTGCTGGCAAAGAGGGGGTAACAGGGTAAATCTGCATGAAATTTTCCTGCTGAAACCTGAAATAATGCTAGATCAAATCCAAACCAGCCCACAAGAGTCAGTGAAGCTCTGGAATAATTTCAGCTAAGGAGATTTCTCCTAGGTTTTGACTCTGTTTAAGGGCAGATAGGACAGCATGCCTCCTATCCCATACCCAGTGGCCAGACACCTGATCAAGAGGCTCGGTGGCTGCAGGATTTCCCAAGTAATCAGCTTTACTCTAAATCTGCTACCATTAATTCAGTGGTGGAACGCCTTCAAAAAATTCCAGCTCAGAGGATCTGTTTTCATTTGTGTAAAACAAAGAAAAATCTAGATCTTTCCATGTCTAAAAAGATTAAGGTTTAGTAAATAAGAGTCAGCACCAGCATCCAGAAAACATGGGCAGGTCTGTGGCAGCAAAAAAACCTCGTGGCAGCAATGCCACAACAGAAACCAGATCTATTCTGATAGAAATACTTGATTTCAGCTTTGAAAATATCCTTTTTTCCAACTGGATGTTGGCAAAAAATATTTTCCAAAACGCAATTAATTAAAAAAAAAACAAACAGTAGCAAGCTGTAAAACGTCAATAATGTGCAAGTCTTATGGTGCTCTTGTATTTTTTTCATGAATTAGTAAAAGAAAGGGAAAAAAAAACCTATTTTTAAAATTATTATTGATTTTCCTTGTCCATATCACTTCAACTTTGACCCATGAGATTTGTCTCTTCTGTAAGATCAATACAAAGCATTGGACCTTATAGGAAATAATTTTTCACACCGTTTAAATGACGTGCTATAGATTAATATTTTGGTTCAGAATTTTCCCTTCGCAGCCAGGCAGTAATGATTTTGAAAGCACTCATAATAATAAAAGAAAAAACCCAAACCATAATTAAGACTAGTAAATGAATGATAACTGCACTTCTTATTGGTCGGGGAAGGAGAGAAGACATTGTGGTTCCCTGTTCTGTGTAAATTAAACAGTTTACATCCTGTTGTAAGATTTCTGACAGATAAGAAGCTCCCCTAACCCAGAAAGTACATCTCTTCAGCAAGGTCATCTACAAAGCTGCTGAGGAAATGATGTAGGATTAGACAGTCACTTTTCCTCTTAGTACAGAAGAGGGGAAATGGAGGGACTGACAAGGTCTAACCCATCATGGAGATGATCTTCAAACAGCAAAGCATCACACAACACGCCACATGCTTACAGTCTATCCCTTACCCAGTCCCTGAACTTTGAAGAACTTCTTGATGCCAATTCCCTATCAAATTCTCAGAACAGAGATGTTTACTGTCCCACCTTTATAAGAAGCACAGTGAGAGTCACCTATTCAAAGTCACCCTCAGAGCCAAAAGTGGGAGAAACCAAAGGATCGCAGGTCCTTTCCTGTTGCCCAGGCTGACCTTCTAGTGTGGAGAAGCCTCTAAGTCGCACAACTCTTCTATTTGTGAATTCTGTGCTTATTTTGAGAATTCTTCAGTAAACAACAGTAAAGTGATGACACAAACCTTTTAAACCTCTTGCCCCTCAAACAGAAACCACTCAAAGAGCTCTCCTCCCAAATTATTTTCCTCTTGTAAGAATGGTTGCACAAGAATTTCAGTCTGACTTATATAAGAAATCGCATGTCGGGATTTTTTGTTGGGTTTGGGTTTTGTGGTGGTTTTTTTTTTCTTTTTGGGTTTTTTTTTTCACTTTCCAAATAATCAATAAAAGTTGTGGGAAGCATAACTTGGGACTGCATATTAATCTTGCATTCAGCCTTCCTTGCTAGTTTTCAACAGGACCTATTCATCTTGCTGAGTTTATAGGAGTGATTTGTTTCGTCTGTACACTCCGTGCACCACTAAATATAAAACCAACTTCTGTTTAACAAAGTGGATAGCAGCATGAGACCTTTTCTGATAGCCTGGACCCTGGTAAGAGCTTTGCAATGGTGAGAAGCTGTCAGCCTGGGAAAACATCTGGTTTATGGCACAAGGCACACTGGTGAGCAGATCAGTTTTAAAAAGAAACACTGTTGGCTTATTCTCCGAGCAACTCCACAGATATCCTCTGGACCGTAGATGGTTTAGGATATTTGTACAAAAGCATGATAATACAAGAGCAGCCGGACTGGGTCAGACCACAGGTCTGTTCAGTCCAGCTCCCTGTGCCTGACAATAGCTGAAAGTGGATGCTGAGAAGCATGTAACAGGAAAAGCTGTATATAAAGGTACTTTTCCCAAAACGCTCTCCCAGCTTTCATCAATCTGCAATTCAACAGGTTTCTGTGTCTGCACAATCATGGTTTTAATCTATAAACTTGCTCTTGAACCCATGCTAACAGTAGCATTCACAGCACCCTGCGACAGGCAGTTTCAGAGCATTGCTATCTGTTATGAAAAAGCACTAATATTATTTTTATTTATTTTTTTTCTGACCTGATCATTCTGGCTTCATCCGATACGCTCTAACTCTTCTGCAGTGAGCAGCAGATCTGTATTCACCCATGTCTCTCCACACTCCCCTCTCTGCCCTGGGCTGAAGTGACCTGGCTTACCTTGGAGTTCCTTGGGCAGAAGCCGTTTCATAACTGACATCCTTGTCACCTTGCCCTGACTCTTCTGAAATGCCAGGACAGGAACAGTAGATGATGCCCAGCACGCATCATCTGGTTCTGCAGAAGCCTGGGTGAATAAGGAACCCATGCCCTGGTGAGCTGAAGGAGAAGAGTATTGGTATCTCTGTATGGGTTGCTGAGGCGATGACCTGCGAGGGCAGTCCTGTGGCTTCCCCTTGGTTCAGTTTGGCTGTGATACAGGGCATCAGCAAGGGCAAGGAAAGACCCACAGTTACAACCCCCAAATGCTACCCATACCTTGTTCGAAAGGTTTAGGAGCATCATAAAACCTGCTTGTACTGTAATTCTAGCTGGTTGGCAGTGCTGTGAAAAATGTGACTGTTACTGTGCCCACCTAGTTTCACCCAAGCTTCCCTTCTCCTTGCTGGGTATTTGAGAAATGACTACCGCAGGTCCCCACTAAGTTCAGAGTTGCTCTTAGTACACCACTGTACCACAGTGATAACACCATGGCTCTCATCAGCAAAATCAGCCTTGAGAAAAACTGGGAAGGTCTCTGAGGTTTCCACTTGGAAGCTTCATTTCTGAGAAGGACTCAGCAGTTTCGTTGCTCAGCCAGGCACACAGCTGAAACAGAACTGCAGAAAATATCAGTGACAAAGGTGTTGCAGCTGTCACTGGTCTGGAGCAAGGTCCAGCTTGCTTTTTCCATTTGTTGCCCAGGAACTGCTGCAAGGAGGAGAAGATTGTGACGTGGTATCAGCACTCCGCAGGTGGGAAAAAAAAAAAAAGATGCATTTTGTGTAGTGCAATTTTTTTGGAGAATAGAGAATATAAATCCAGCAGCTTTTAGTGATCTGTGAGGCCTGTGGTTTGTACTAATGCTATGGAATATGCAATTAGAATTAATTAAGAAAGGCACTGATCATATCAGGGAGTTTTCTGACCAAAGCTTGACAAACAGTTTCCATCTCTTTGTTAGTAAGTGCATAGCAGCGTAACACTACCTTAAGTGGTGACAGGACAAGTAGGGAAGACATCAGGGTCATTTTTTAATAGAAATTTACCTACATAGTCTTACTAAAGTCTGATGTTTTGAATAAAAGTTGAATCAGTCTTAATACTGGGCGTTGAATTACAGACTAGAGAAAGGGAACAGGAATATATTTAGATTCAATGAGCTACAAAAAACATGCACATGGAAAAAAAACCATGAGAAACTAAAATCCTTTTTTAAAAATGAAGTTCTAAGATAAATTATCTAAATGTTGAGGTAATCAGAGAACAGAAATTATAATTCCTTACTTTTTCCTTCTGACTTCAGAGGAAAGACCTGATTTCTTATGCACAACATTAAAGGAGGATTTTATCAAAGAATGGCTACATGTATCCACAGAACAGAGAAATTTAAATGTTTTCTCTCCCATAAGTTTTAGCAGTACATAATACTCTCCACAAGCTGTTCTCAACATTAAACAGAGCTACTATTGACAATCCAAAATTTTCTGGTTTCTACTGTTTTCTAAAGGACACATTTCGGCAAAGAGGAAAGAATTTGTCTCCATGGTCTGCATAATTAGCACTCACATTCTCAGTGTGCTTCTAGGCCTCCTTGGAAAGTTAAAAAAACCCAGTCATATTCACTTCATATATCATCAAGAATCACTGATGCATAGTAATATGGAACAATACAGAAATCTGACTGCAGACCACAGTAATATTGACTATCAGCACTATACCAGTATAACAATTCCAAAAGTAATTAGTATGTCGTCTTCTTTTCTGACAGGCAACTAATCAAATAACAGAAGCAGAACATAACAAAAATAAAGAGGAATACAAATAGTTTTAAATAGCTTTTTCTAGTTATTGGTGATACATGTCCACTGGTATTTTTCTTCAGGATCACTGATGTAAACCACAAAAGCATAAGAAAATTCTGGAGCCTACACAAGAGGCTTTATTTTCAGACCTGCCATTTAGTCTGAGTCAGCTCCCAGCCATGAGGTCTGTTCCAGGTAGTACGGGTTTGCACCTAAAAATCATGACAGTAGCAGCAAGGGCTTCTCGAAAGGTGCCGCTCACGTCAGGATAAGGAACCACACCTCCTGAGGCAAAAAGCAGTCATTTTCCGTAGAATAGATAGTGCAGGGTGCTGAGCATTTTCTGCAACTTCTCCCAGTGCTTGCTGGTGTCACAAGACACCAAGGTCAAAACAGCTCCAGAGAAGCCAGTAGCAAAGATCTTATTTAATTTAAAAAATCACCATCCTCTATATTTGCAGACAAAATATCAAATTGCTTCTATCATTTCCACATACTGAGTGCTTGGGAAAGGATTGGCTTTGTTTTGGGGAGCAACTGAAGGCTCTGCACCCCAGCAGCAGCTGGTGAGCCATTCCCACCCGATGCCACAGCTCTGGTTCTCACGCCAGCCCGGGCAGATGCCCCCTAGACCAAAGGAGAGGCGTTTGACAGATTAAATAAGCAGTGATTTAATGTGGGCTACTCCTGCGCTGTGAGGGGACTCTCACAGCTCCTTCCTGGAGATGGCTGCTGAGCTACCATGGTCGCCGGAGTAGCTGACTGTGCTTTGCTGCAACTACCACAGGACTTTTTGGGGGGACTTCCAGATGTGCAGTCCCCATGCAGTCTCAGTAACATAATTAGACCTGGGATTTATTTAGCGCTATTCAACATGTTTTCAGCAGGGCTGATTATGTGCCGTTCCCTTAGGAGTCCTGTTATAATTTGGAGCTTCCTCAGAGCTGCAGGGATTTGAAGGGGGGGGGACTTAAATAGCATTACATTTGTATTGCTGAGGTATTCCCTTTCGGGCCAGAGGTAGCTTAGCCTCCTACCATGCCCACAAGATTTTCTTCCTGTCAGCACATCTACAGTTGATAATTCGAAGCATTTTCCAGGGAGCTGGATGGAGTTATGCCTCCCAACAGTTGTTATTCAAACATGTTACGGATATTTGGGCATTTTGGCAGAGAGTGGTTTGATGTAATTAGGATCAGTTTCTGGTTATGGACATGCCAGGCCAGAGGCAGAGGGCACTTTTTCAGACTGGGAAGAGGAAAAGCCAAAGGCAACGATTAAAACAGATTATTATACACTTTTGAGCTAACATGTGGAATCAATAGCAAAACATTAGCAGCTGTGCTCAGCTGTAGAAAAGCCTGCAGTCTTACTGTAACCAATAAAAATAAATTATGGACTGAAAGGGAGGATGGAAAAAATGGTGGGGAAACCAGAGCAGCATTCAAAGAAAAAAAAAAAGTAATATAAACACAGAAAATAATTTCTAACCTGCAACAGTGCGACTGTTGGGTTTGTCCTCTGTTTGTCAGGTTTTACATTAAGTTCACAAGTTGAAAGCATGCCTTAATTAGTGGGCTCCATGATAACCAGTGCAATAATGGTAACTTCCCACAAGTTCTGAAGGTGAAAACAGAGAAAGTGACAGGTTGGTGAATGCTAGGTATTGCAATATGTTTTCCTCATACAGTGAAATGAGACCTTATCCTCACTTTTAGCTCAGCAGAAATAGGAGGAAGGAAAACCTTAGACTTAGGTTTTAGTCACCTAAGACACTGCACTATGAGTGGGCTGATAGGTGTCATCTGGTCACCCAGAAAGAAGGCAAGGATCTAACTGACTGGTTACAAGCAAAAACCAAAGGATGTGATATTTTTTGTTAAGATACAGTGCATGACTCAAGATTAATAACCAAGTGCAAGATTTAGTTCCAAAATTAAATAATTGTAGCAATTCAATTGTAAATGCAAAGGTACGTGTTTTGTGCAGACAGTGAAGTTTGGTCAGATTAATGCCTTAAATATTAAGGTTAAGGCATGCTTGGGAAAAAAAAAAAGTATATTAATACATAATTCTTCTGTGTTACTTCCAATGTTTGTACTTCCTATTTAGACATGTTACCCTATCAAAATAAAAAAGGATTAACAGATTTAAGCTCTGAAAAAAATGTTGTGATTTTAGTAAAAAAAAGAAAGCTCATTCCACATCTTAATTTATACTTAAACAAACTTGTGACTTTCAGTGGTAATTTCAGCGTGACTGGTCAGAAATGAAGCTAACAAAAGTAACAAGTGTTAATTGACCCATATTTAATTTTAATCTAATCTGACGGTCAAGAGTGACTAATTAACTTTAGAGAACAAATGAAGCCTTTGCTAAATATCTAATTTCTTTATCCCTTCTGTTTTGATGTTAGAGCCCATGAGAAATTATCTCAGACATTGCCAAGGCATCTCTAAACAAAATAGAGAAGACCAGTACACATATTCACAGACTTCATGAGGAAAGAAAGGAAAAGTGGGAAAAGCAAGAATAAAGGATTTTAAACAAAAAATATTAGGTGATGATTACTTTTAACACTGGTCTGGATTTAAAATGCAGTCAGAATTTTTAATAGTAACAGTACCCATACAGATAAGATGAGGTAGGAAAATAGTACTAGAGCTTTCTTAGAAAAAGAATATAGTGAGAGATGACTTGCTGACCATCACAAAGAATCTGAGGCAAAACCAGAGATTATATCCTTAGCAAACTGAGGTCTTAGATTTATTTTTTTTTTCCATCCCACAATAGTTTGTTGAGTTTTAAAAATTACTCCTTCCATTTTTGGAACAAAACTTTAGATTTTTTTTGAGGCTAACTAAAACCCTTGCAAGACGAGTGAAAAACTACCTTCACTGCCCCAGAATAGCTACTAACCTGGAAGACAGGAGACCCAGATTCCAGAACCTTTTCAGCTTGATTCAGTAAACAGATACAAACCTCATCACATCCTAGATTGCATTTAATAGACAGTTTATGCATTATTTGAGAACAAATGTGTCTTTTTGTTAGTAGAATTGCTGCTTATAAATGAGACACTTTCAAGCAAAACAGTGTGTTTAGGAATTTTGTTTACCCACATTTTTCTTTTGTAAGATATTTTTGTCAGAAAATTTCTTATTTGCTGTAATGACTAGAGTCCAGCTCCAGGATCATTCCTTTCTCTAATTGCCATGATTAGTTCCTTCTCTCCTGTTTCATTAGAAGTCTGTCAGGATAAGTCATATGTGAGTGAATTATGATATTCTGTAATAACATTTTAAATGTACATATTACCTCGTATCCAGCAGAACATCAGTCAGTAAATGCCTCCATCAGAGAATCGTACCACATTGCATACCAGCAAAGTCATCTCTGGGGTATTTAACACAAGCAGATGGACACGACAGCGCTGGGGCACGAGGCTGAAACCATTTATGTTACAAAATGCAGTAGGAGTCATTTTACAGCTGCACACGTCGAAGACAGTTTCAGTTGTACGGGCCTGGGCTGGCAGCTCCACCGAGCAATCTGCAGGAAGCCGAGTTCATCACAAGCTGGGAGGGATAAAGTAACTTTGCCTACTTTTCAGATTGTGGCTTCAAGGACAGTAAATGTTTCAGCTGGGAGGATAAGACCACTATGCAATCTCCCCCAGCAGAAGCTGAGAGTTTCGTTCAGTTTTCTCACTTTCTTTCAAAACCAGTATCGCCATAGATATAGAAAAAGCTTGTGGTCTGCATTTTACACCCCAGGTTCCTCTTGTTCCTCCTTATTTGCATATCCTGAGAATATCTTGGTCTCCTCAGCCTCCATGGAAGCAAGAAACCTTGTGTTTGCAAAACAGAAGTTCCCCTGAATCTCCATTATCAGCTATGCATATATGCATACTTTTGTGTCTCCACATTGCAGGGAGGACAGAGTAACTGACTCGTACAGGAAACTGTACAAACTTGTTTAATCCTCACAGGAAGCATGTAAATAAATACCTACATCATGACTCCTAAGTGATTTGTTCAAAATCTTACAGTAAATGAATGTCTAGCTCAAGGTACTAATGCATGGATCCTTCCTGACCTGCCTCAGATCATAATTCACTCCAACTCATTGTGTTGGTTTTCTTGCCTGAAAAATGGACTTGATAACATGCTCCGTGTTTTCATCTGTAGTTTTACACTACAGTTTACAATGTCTGAATGTGTGAGTAGTTGCTCTGAGATAACTAACTCATCTACGATACCTGAAAATCTGTTCTCTCCCTGTTCAATCCAAAACTATTTGGTTTTTTGTTTTATGAGTTTTTAATTAATTACCCATGGCTCTAGTCCTCCATCTCTGTCCATCATCATGTTGGTTGAACTGAAAAACCCAGCTTCCTCTGTCTGCAGAAGTAGAGTGATGTCTTTCACGTCTTTAACAGAATCCACAATAATGTATAAATTCTGCATTGCACTGTAAAATATTGTTAATTTAGTAGGAACATGCATTCCTTATATGAATTTGATTATCATCTTTAATTGTTCTTAATGATTCTATTAATGATTCTATTCTATTCTATTCTATTCTATTCTATTCTATTTAACCCTTCATTCTCTCTTCCTTCCATTCCCTATTAATTCCTTAACTAATAGAATCTTTCACCTTTTCATAGAATCATAGAATCATTAAGGTTGGAAGAGACCTCAAGGATCATCTAGTCCAACCGACCCCCTACCACCTATTACCCACTATACCATGTCCCTAAGTACCACATTCTACCTTTCTTTAAACAGCCCCAGGGACAGTGACTCCACCACCTCCCTGGGCAACCAGTTCCAATGCCCGATCACTCTTTCCAAGAAGAAATTTCTCCTCATCTCCAACCTGAACTTCCCCTGGCGCAACTTGCAGCCATTCCCCCTAGTCCTGTCGCTAGTTATCTGTGAGAAGAGGCTGACCCCCAGGTCACCACGACTTCCTTTCAGAGAGTTGTAGAGAGCAATAAGGTCTCCCCTGAGCCTCCTCTTCTCCAGACTAAACAAGCCCAGTTCCCTCAGCCGCTCCTCATAAGACCTGTGCTCCAGCCCCTTCACCAGTTTCGTTGCCCTTCTCTGGACACGCTCCAGGGCCTCGATGTCTTTCTTGTGGTGAGGGGCCCAAAACTGGACACAGTACTCGAGGTGTGGCCTCACCGGGGCTGAGTACAGGGGGACGATCACCTCCCTGCTCCTGCTGGCTACACTATTCCTGATGCGATTGGATGCCATTGACCTTCTTGGCCACCTGGGCACACTGCTGGCTCATGTCCAGGCAAGCGTCGACCAACACCCCCAGGTCCTTTTCGTCTGCAAAGCTTTCCAGCCACCCCACACCAAGCCTGTAGCACTACCTGGGGTTGTGGTGGCCAAAGTGCAGGACCACACATTGAACCTCATCCCATCGGCCTCTTGCTAATTAATACCCAATATCTCTCATTTAGTCTCACCTATTGCTAAAATCTTTTCAATATTTTACCTGGAGGTTCTGTCTGAAAACTCCCCAGCTGCAGGAACAATGCAGTTGATAACACAAGAACTACTGAAACATTGGGAAATAGAAACTGCCAATGTAATGAAAATCAGTTTAATTAACCTACTCAAGCAGTTTAGCCACTGCCATGTAAGCAGTTGAATAATCCCTACAACTAGAGTAAAAACTTCTCAAAAGAAGCTGGATCTATATATGATAAGTAAAAGCAACAGTCAGAAGTTACGTGAGTCAGCATCCTGAGCACATGCACTGGAAAACAAGAAAATCCCTCATCTTCTCTCTGTTAACGTATTACTTGAAAAGACAATCTAAAATAGCACAACTTCCTTCACAAAACCCTCAATTTCAGGAGGCGGTGAAAATACAGGTTTAATTTTACACACATATGATAGAGAATACACTGATTTTCTTGATAAGGACACCAGGAACACATCAGGATTTTAAGATTTTGAACTCCTCCCTTTTTCAGCCTATTGGTCCTTCAGGCTTCAGCAGTGGAATAACTGCAAATGACTTTATAGAAACAAATGAGAAACGCTGTGTATTTGTATGCCCAAGCCAATTTACCTGGGATAATACGCAACTTGAAAAGCATCAATGTCTTCCTAGTCCTGGCTGTTCTCACAATAGCGACAGAAAGAGTGCTGTTATCTTTGCCATGTTATCTATGCTAGCAACTCCATTAAAGACGAGGCTAGCCTCTCAGAAACTTCTTTTACTCAATCAATGACCTCGTTTCCATGGCAGGCTAACACAAGGTGCCATTGATGATGACTTGATTTCCTTTCGCATCTGAAGTGGAAAAGGAGAAGACAGACTAAATGAAATCCCATCCATCTTAATGAAATACAATTATATTCTCCTTATTAATCATTTAAAAATCAATATGTCTCTTCTTGGCAAACCCCACCAGAATTTGTCATTCTGTGCCAGGCCTCAATACATCTTGTCCTGTAGTGATTTTTATAAGTTCAGTCACCTGTTTCCCAGGGTAAATAACAGTGTTTCTGTGTGCTGTGATGAGCACGCAAAGAATGGCACTCTCAGGGAGGCTAAAAAAGACAGTCTGCAAATTTTAATCAGCAAAAGAAAGTATTTCCTTCCTGTGTACATTTTCAAATAAGCAGCGTTCATTTTAAAAAGAAAAAAAAAAAAGGTTTACATAAAAAACGAAGAGCGCAGGGCAACTGATATATACAGTTTCATATGGAATGTGATTGATCTTGTCAGCAATAGTACCATTAGTTTCTACCTTAAAAAGTAATATCACATATTGCATGGGATGGTGCTAATTGTACAAACTTGCTTGCAGATCTCAAGGTCTGAAAGAAAAGTGTGAGTTGGAATTCTTCCTACACCAATTTCTGGTGATTTACAGACTTGTAGAAAGAATAGTTCTCACTGTATCTAAAACTTTCCATTTCTCTTTAGATGCAATAAAAATTTAAAATCTTCAGCAATTGCAGCATACATTATCTTCAAATAAAATGGAAAAATTCCTTGAAAAAAAGTTTGTGAGAGGCTGTTCTAGCCCTCTAATGATATTACCAAAAAGGATAGGTATTCTCAGAAAGATATGTATGTGACATAGGACACTGATATACTTACTAAAACTTGTGTGAGGGGGGTGAAATTTCATCTTTTTTCCCCCTCAAAAAAGCCCCCAAAATCAAGGATAAACCGAGAAATCCTTCCATTTTGAAAACAGCTTTCTTACAGGTGCTGCTTTAACCACTCACTCACATATACAAACCTTGATATTCCCATGAGCCTGCCATTAATGCACCTCCAGTGGGTGAAAAGGATGATTCACTGCAGCACCAGGATGAAACCTTGGTTCCGCTGGCTCAAGATGGGATGTGGGGCAGCTCTTCTCTATGACACCGCTTTACAGTCTTGTTCTTCTTGTTACTTATATCAGAGTAGGCTGTGGGAAACCCTGCAGAGTGCATCAGCTTCACAATAATGTTTTACATTGGCAATGAGAGTTGCAACAGTCAGGATTTCATAGGACAAGGGGGAATGGGTTTAAACTGAAAGAGGGGAGATTTTGATTAGATATCAGAAAGAAATTCTTCCCCGTGAGGGTGGTGAGGCACTGGAGCAGGTTGCCCAGAGAAGCTGTGGAGGCCCCACCCCTGGCAATGTTCAAGGCCAGGTTGGATGGGGCTTTGGGCAACATGGTCTAGTGGAGGGTGTCCCTGACCATGGCAGGGGGGTTGGAACTAGATGGTCTTTGAGGTCCCTTCCCACACAAACCATTCTGCGATTCTGTAATCTGGAGTGTAACTGAGAAAAAAAAAAAAAAGAAAATAGCTGAAATAACTGTCAGGGAAAAGAACTCACAGACAAGTTTGACAAGATTACGAAAGCACCCTCCCAACTCCTGTTCACCTCTTTGAGGCTTGTGATACTACAAAGTTTGCTCTGTATAGCTATGCAAAACATGCACCACGTGCAAAGTCAGGAGGGGATATACAGTAACGTGTGTTACCATTTACCACTGGTGTTGATTTCTTCTCTTTGTTCTATTAACCTTCTCTGTTTTATGTTCCAAAACGGAGTCAAATACCTTTCATGACAATTCAATATTTACCTGTCCAAAGTAAATAAGAGATCCCTAAAGACCTACATTCAATATGTATTGAGTTTCTAATAAATCCTGTTTGCACATGGAAATACAGGACCTGCCAGGATGGATGATATTACAAACCCATTTAGTCCAATATTCTGCCTTTGTAAACACCATCAAGGTGCTTCAGAAGAAGGTGAAAGAAATCCAGCAATAAGCAGATGTATAGAATTATAATTCAGGTTGGACGGGACTTCTGGAGGGCATCTGGACCAAACCCCACTCAAAACAATCCCCTTTCCCAGGTCAGATTTGCTGTTTGTAGAGAGAACATGCAGGCAGCGCTCTGATATTCCTGCATACAGTTCAGCATGCCACCAGGCATGCCAAGGCAGGCAGTGTATGTAGGCCTGCAGGCATTTATACGCCTCCTACACACAAGGATGTATGAACTACACAGGTGAGTGTTCACACAACATCTGCAACCACTTCTGAGACTGCTTTTAAGAGCTCTCAAACGCTTTTCTGTGTTCATTATTGTAAATAAAATGTCCAGTCAAAGTGTTATCACATGGACAGCAGTTGTGGTGGATGTTGGTATTGACACAGACACAGTCCTCTGGTACACGCTGCCACAAGGGATCGTCAGAAAAGCAACAAAATCTTCTGCTACCTGATTTGTACCCATTGTAAATATTTACTAGCTAGCAATGACGTCTTCCTTAGGAACCATATTGTAAAGCTTTGTAATAAATACAATAAAATCAAATAATGGGGAATTAAAGAATTATTTCCTCCTACAGCCTGCTTGAAAGGTTTTTGTTCTTGTTTCCTACCTCACATTCTACAATTTGAACATCCTACTATCAATAAACAGCATTTACTTTAGAGAAAAGTGGCATAAACATTTCCAACAAATCTACATAATATATAGAGATCTGTTTGCCAAGTCATGTGGCCTCTGCTGTTCCCACAGGCACGATTCTGAAAAGTCTGACACACTCCGCTTGGGTTTAAAATAGAAAACAAATAGATAGCTGCACTAGTCCTTAATTCTTGCTCACAGAAAGTCTTTTCACCTGTGGTACATATGAGCTTTCTGTAGGAATTTCTTGTTAAAACACTAACAGGCACATCACCACAATCAAAAACTAACAATAGAAAGCCTGTTTTCAGTTAAGTCTACTATTTTGCCATACTGTCTGGAAAACCGAAACTGGTATCTTTTGCCAGTGGGAGCTTTTTCTCAAGACCATAGGCTTTAGCTCAGGATTGAAATTGTACGTCTTATTATATAGGACCTGTATTGCACACCCGGCCTTCAGCAGCTGGAATAACTCTAGTGATCAATAATTAGGAAAACATTAACAAATCTGTTGATAAGACAATTAGGAGGCAATGGCTGTCACAGAAGACGTCAGACAAAGGAAGACTGTTAGACACTGGTGAGCCGCAGAAATGTGACACCAGTGCAAAAGGCAGTTGTGTGCACCTTCACAGCATTTGTCCCACCTTGCTGATGAACATCATCAGTATATTGCCCTCTACAACTACCTGAAAGGAAGTTGTGGCAAGCTGGGGGTCGGCCTCTTCTCACAGATAACTAGTGACAGGACAAGGGGGAATGGCTGCAAGTTGCGCCAGGGGAGGTTCAGGTTGGAGATGAGGAGAAATTTCTTCTCAGAAAGGGTGGTCAGGCATTGGAATGGGTTGCCCAGGTAGGTGGTGGAGTCACTGTCCCTGTGTGTGTTTAAAGAAAGGTTGGATGTGGTACTTAGGGACATGGTTTAGTGGGTAATAGGTGGTAGGGGGACGGTTGGACTAGATTATCCTTGAAGTCTCTTTCAACCTAAATGATTCCGTGATCTAAAAGTTTAGTACCTCAGCCAGTAGAGAAAGAAATGCAATGGGCATCTCTAGGCCTGGACCTGATGCCTACCACTTAGATGCTGAACTTACATCAAAAGAAATGTGTTTGCTATACTTTAGGAAATACTGATGGTGATTCTTCCCATAAACTATGGGATCATGAGGTGGAGGAGATGAAGGAGGAGAAAGAAACAGTTGCAGTAGTCAATTCCAGGATGACTATTAGTCACCACTGAGTCCTTCAAAGCAGTAAGTAGTATCCCCATGTGCATCTGGTTTAGTATTTCCAGAAGGAGAAAAAAATCCACCCAGCCATTGTTTAAGTATTTGTGTAGGGGGACTCATATGGACCATGAAGCCCCGTTTTGGTCAAACATGTGAAGATAGATTAGGTTAAAGAGTAGGTGCTGAACAGAAGCAAGTGAAGGAAAGGAGCACTTACTCTATTAGAGGAGACCAACAGAGCACTGCATGTTTAACAGAGCAGAACGAAGAGGTACCATGATTGCTGTCTATAAATGTATCAGGGGGTAAACAGCAGGGAGGACAAAAGCTATTCACATTGAAGGACAGCACTGACACAAAACAAATGGGTATAAACCAGCCACAATTACACTGGAAATTACAAGAAGATTTCTAACCATCAGAGCAGTGAAATATTTCCTAATAGGAATAGAGGGGAGACAAAACCACAATGATTTTAACTATGGAGTGTGATGTGCTTATGAATGGGATTAGAGATTATGTGATTATCTTCCATATTCAAGGACTAGTTTAATGATTAAGGAAGTCTCCTCCCTTCTTTCACCCCAGGTATTTAGCAGTTTACTGCCTAAATACAACAGACTCCTGATCATTTGCATTTAGCTCATTGTAACATTCAGTTACCACACAAGTTTTATCCCAACGTTTAATATTTACTGAATAATAAACTATAGTTATATATTTAGATAAGGAAAAAAACACACAGTGTCTATTCTTTCCTTTCTTCACAGTGTACTCTCACAATTTTCTCATACATTTCTTCTTATCAAATACTTTAAGTTCCTACAGAAACACCAGTGTTATTTGCACAAGTATAAACTGCATGAAGGTGTCACTACTTCTGTCCCTGCAAGTCTTTCTCTACAGTCAATGTTCCAAAAAGATGGAGCTGATTTGCTTTCACAAAAATCCTTAATTTATTCAAACCGGTTTATTACCCTCTCCTTTTTTGTGTGTCTTTTAATCTCACGTTTCAATTCACATGCAATGCCCTACTTTCTTTCCATCATCCTGCCCCTTTGTTGTCCAAATTCAAAACTGGTAGAAAGAATGTTAAATTGTTTAGGGTCAAAAATAAAGACATTTTTCAAATGCCAAGGAAAGAGAAGGATTATTGTGCTTTGATGTTAATACCACGTCTTTTGTAGTTTTCCTGTTTGTTTGTTTTCATCTTCCCCTATTGTCAACAGTGCACCGGATTTTATAGGCAGTCTAACACAGAGCAGATGCTGATTAAAGGAAATGTGGTTTTCAGCGTGACATTTTAAAAAAATATCACTTGCTCTAGTCTAAATGCTATATTCCTAATGAGTTTTATTTTATTAACTGTTGTGTGAAAATACAATGAGCTTATACTTAATTGAAACAGAAGTTTTTACAGCTAACTTGATGGACTGTGACTAGGCAGTTAAGGTTGACCAGAACACTCCTGCTGTCTACCCTGAGGCCTGAAATATGAGGTGTGGGCACACACGGCCGTTCACTCCCATGCATCCACACGGCTGGTGGGATGTCACACAGTCTACTGTGTGACTGCAGATCACCTTATTCCTTTATATATACAGAAGATGTAAATTGCCCAAAAGGCTGGTTGCCTAATCAGACATTGCAAAGAAAAGTCAAGGAGCAGGGAGAAAACTTACATGTGAAATAAAACTTAAAAGCAGTAAAAAAACATGTTAATGCATGATCATTTTTGTGACACTCTGAAACATGTCTGTTACTTTGTCTTAAAATCCAAATTAATTTTACCTGAGGTGCCGGTAGAAGATACAAGGGTATGTTTCATGATGCTTTAAATTTTGGAATAAGCACCCATAACAGCACAACGTTGGGCAGACTGCTCATTGTTACAAACTTCAAAAGAACTACAGAAACAGGTCACTTCAGGCCCAATCTTGGAATGACTTAACTCAATAAAACTGCTACTGAATTTGAGATGACCAAAATCTGATTCTCCCACCTGAAGAGGAGTCGCACTGTCTCAACCTTTCTACAGCGAAACCTGATATGCTTTTCCCATTACGTCTTTTAAATCGTACTGTGTACAGCAGGTAGTGACAAAGCGTTCTTTTCTTAGCATCGTATCTTTAACAACATCTGCATTCATAAAGCAATGAGTAAATACAGATGAAGAAATACAGAGGTTAAATTATTGAATTTCTAGGTGTACTTGTTGCTTTTGTTGGAAAACCAGGAAGCACAACTCCAGGTTTACGTATTACTTGCATCTCCAGCCACAGGCATTTGCAATACTGTGCACAGAATAATAAAAAGACATTAAAAATCCTTTTGACCTGTGAAATCTAAATTTCACTTCACCTCACTTTCAAATTCTTTCTCTAGTTAAACCACCTTTTCATTGCACAACGGCAGTAACACCTACCTGACTTTTGTCATTGCCCACTGGATCAGGATGTCACAAAAGGCTGACCTTGGGGAAAGGAAGTGTTATGGTGAAATAGTATGTAAGGTACTTTCACAATGGGTATACAATAAATAACTGTTGGCTACAAATTAGTATCAGGCTAGCATATTAGGAAATTGATTTGAGAATTCACTGTCTGGTAGAACTTATTAGCGGAAAGTAACTGTTACTTGCCTTAAAAAAAAGAAAACCAACACAAAGAAACAAACACATCCCAAGAATTTAGGTTTCCATTTCCCTCTCACCCCGCCTTCCATAATACACCAACTAATTTTCAAAGGAAAAACCTCAAGTAGCAGCAGGAAAACAACGTGAAACAAGTATTGGGGTGAGAAAGCAATCCAGAAGAAGGCCGGAGGGGCCATACATTACACAAAATATTGACAGGGGCTGGAAGGTTAAGTGGGCCAGGTGGTAGAAGGTCACATAAAGACCAGGCCCATTGTGGAGGGGAGGGACAAAAGGTGAAAGAATCAGGCTTATAGACCTCGCTTGCACACTTGTGTGAGGACATTTGTAATTTCTGGCTGTGGTGTTCCTTTCTCTTTAAGACAAGACCCAAGCAGGCAGCACATGTAGACCAGTGTGTGTGGTCTTTGGGAAGCGCAGCCCAGTGCCAGGACAGACCCTTGTCCAGAAAGGAGATGGCCTTGAAGTCTCAGATAAGCTGTCTTTTCACTGTCCCTCAGCGTGCCCCCTCCCTACCCTATTCCCAGAGTGCCAGCCTTCAAACCTCTCTAGCACAGTAATTCTAGGTGCTACTGATCTTCCTCAAGGACCTTCCCCAGTGGGACTGCAGCCTAGACTGCAGGGCAGACAGTTGGACATTTGGATGGGTTGGCAGGTAAACTCAGCAATGTCTGTATCAACCACACCTTAGGTTCTGTGAAAATAATGTCAGAGCCATGGTAAGTAGTCACTGCTATGGACAACTCAACTCAGCACCTGACCTGAGTGTGCCCAAAGTAACCAGCACATGTAAAAATCTTAACAGCTCTCTGAAACCTCCTTTCTGTAGCGTTTTACAAAATGTGCTTCACAGGGTGACTCCAACTATTCCACAAGAATCAATACGGATGGGTGAAGCAACTGAAAGACTTTCAGGAGATTTGATGTGTTAAGCATGTTTCCGAGTTGCCTGCTTTCAGATTGCTTCACTGTCACACAAATAAACATTTATTGTGACTGATTGATGAGGGAGAGGGGGAGGGCATGGCACAGATGCCCCGAGAATGAAATTTCCAGTCACATTTTCATGTCATTGAAAGGAAAGATATACCTCACTCTTGACATGCTGCTCATTTTGAAGCTGGGCCAGCTCGGGGTTTGCTGCTCTGAAGTCATTCCTAGAGCATGGTCGGATATTAGCATGTCCTATGCAGTCAAGCCTGACTTAGACTTGCAGCTGTATGTGAAAAGAAAACAAACGAAGGCTGGTTCTCATTAACTTATTATCCATTCATTGACACACAACAAGCCAGAACAAGTTGTAATTCACATGGGTTTTGCCACAGCTGGCAGTTTACGGTTATCACAGGGCTTGGTCTCGCCTTGTTCCATCTTCCTACAGAAAGTAGATATAGCTTCTGTGAAACGTATTTGTTTGCCTGACATCTTCTCTTTCTCCAGGTCCAAAATATAATTACTACTAGCTTCTTCTCTATCCTTTGGGCTCCTTGGGATCTCACCTTCTCAACACTATTGTCAGAATTGTTCTTCTAATTGAAACCCCCGATAGGCATTTTAGCAGCTAATGTATGTGATTACAACCACTCCAACTGCTGTCAACTATACAATTATAGGAAATCTAATTTTTCTTTGTCTGAGGTTTCCGTTATCTGAAGTTCCCCGACAGGAACAGATGAGCGGCACCAAAAAACAAAAACACACAGCACGTTAACAAGATACTTCATTGTAATAGCCAGAGTTATGAATACTAAAATAAATTAAAAAAAAATCTAAGTAAGTAAAATTTCAAAATCAAAGAGATAATAGCAGTTTTGGGGACAAAACCTGCAGCCCAGTCCATGAAAAGTCTGATCTCATTTAGTTTAGATGTTTGCATAAGGAGAGCAAAAGCTGCTACCCACAGAAAGCTAGGAGAAGACAGAAGCAGGAATATCCCAGGAGTCTCTCTAGATGTTGAGGAGGTACTAGTGGCACAACATTTTCATAGCTCCTACCCGCAACAGCAGAGGGGCAAGGGTTTCTCCATCTGCAATTTATTTTGTCAGATGTCTTCCATCTTACTAGAGGGGAAGGTGCTACAGATCAACACAGAAGATATCCAGGAAACTGGTTTTGACAAAGAAAAGGTTAAGTAGTGTTCAGTTAGACAAAATCTGAAAAAAATCAAGTTTCCTACAATTCAGCGGAATAAATCTTCTACTGTCAAGCTATTACCGCCTAGTATATAAGGAAGGATTTCTAAATGTTTATCCTACACAAGGGCTATTTAAAGATCAGATGCAGGTAAGCTCTGGGTCATGAATACAATCTGCCCAGACTACACCTATGTCCCAGGTGTGTGATGACCTCTGTGTTCCTCTTGCGTGTATCTTGCCTCTCTCGACTTTCAGGGGCCAAATACAGTACAAGGCCAGGCTGCAGAGTAGTGTGCGCCTTGCTGCCCTGGGAGAACCTGGAGACAGCATGCTGGCAAACAAGGAGACTAGGGTAAAATATCTCAATAGACCTTGCTAAATACAAATCCAGCAGCTTTATCCAACATACTCACGAGGAGACCATTTGGAGCAAAAAAAATTGAATTATCAGAGGTACATAGCCAACCAGAAATTATCAACTTCAAGACAAGTCCTCTCGCCTGGATATTTCCCTGCAAACAGGCTGTCATTTCCTGAACTCACCCTGATCCCATGTACATGGCTATGTCCTTGATTTATGTCAGGTGCTGTAGCTCTGTTGACGTCAGCAAAGCTGTGTCAACTTAGACCAGCAGAGGATAAGATTCAAGCTCTGTATGACATAAGTAGCAACAGACAAGAGGAGATAAAAGAATGAAATACCCTTACCATAAAACAATAAAAATACTGAAAAATGTTACAGTTCATACCTAAACTCGTAGCCAAATTAAATGGCATCATATTGGATTTGCGACGTGAATTTGCAGGGGAAGCAGGCACCATCATTTTACTCCAGTTTTGTGCCCACAGTTTATAACACAACCACATTCAGGCAAAGATGGAGCAGCCCCTGATAGAACCTAGGGTTTATGGAATTAATCTTTCTTCACAAATTGCTCCTTAGTTATGAGAAGAGACCCCTTTGCAGTCCCCGGTTCTAGTTGTACAAACACATAACATTCTTTTAGACTGGGGAAATGACGCATATACAATTCTTTGCGTGTGTGTCTGAGTCTTTGAAACTTTGGATACTGCAGGCTAATTCCAACAAAATTTGCCAGAAAGAACAGACACTTGAATGTATTAGAGGACCACATGCAATGAATTCAAATAAATTTCATGGAAAGAGGTAAACGGATAGAGAAAAGTGACCAAACAAGTGCCTTGGTTAAGGTAAAGACAGCAGCATTAGTACCTGCACTGTTAGATACCAGAGTCCACATTGGAGCTAACCACAGATTGCTCATAGAACCATTTCATAGCTTTTGTCCTCTTATCTTGCATGGACATCTTTTCCTCACCTGCCTCACAGAACATCATAGTATTTCAAAATTTTGGTAGCAGGGAGGAAAGAGGACTTCAAAGCCTAGGTCGTGTTCAGACTCATACTTTGCAGACAGACTTTATCTTTCTAACACACCATCCCCAGGCTGGTAGGTGTGAACAACCTCAAACATTTAATTGTTTAAAATCTAGATACTGCAGTCCAGATTGATGATTTCTGCAGTAACAAAGCCAAACAATTAAATAGTTCCTTAGCTTTTGCTATCGTGAAAATGGCAAAACTCAGCACCTGCTTAAACAAAAATAATTTTTGATGTACTGTGGGACCATGGGGCTGAATTTCAGCTGCACCTGAAACAAGACTGAGATGAAACGCTTTCACACAAAGTTTTGGGAAAACAATGGAAATCATCTCTTTTCATTATGCTTTGTTTCATGTGCCTATACTTCAAAATGTGGGATCCTTGTGTATGGGTTGGGATTCTCCCACATTAGAGCCATTCAATTCTTGTTTTCTTATGTAAAACTCAGTGGTTTGATACAGAGCAAAGATTTTGGGCATGTTTCCTTCAAATGCACAATAAAAGGAAAAGGCAAAGGTAGGGAGCACTAGCAAAACCAAGTTCAAAACACTTTCCCAAGAACGAGACATCTTTCACAGTGTGATGTAACAGACAGTAATATACCACAGTGACACAAACCTAAACTGACACTAGAAGACTGAGAAGTAGCATCCGTATTTCTTTAACACAGCTGAAGCACCAAAGACTCTGTGATTGAAAGCAGGCTAAAGAATCCAGTTTACCTTCCTCAAAACAGATCTTCTATTCTTTGCTTAGTCCAGCTTGTGTAACACCTTTTGTTAATTTCTTCCTCAGTCATGGATTACCACTA
Organism: Psophia crepitans; assembly: GCA_013399095.1. Classification (NCBI taxonomy): domain Eukaryota; kingdom Metazoa; phylum Chordata; class Aves; order Gruiformes; family Psophiidae; genus Psophia; species Psophia crepitans. The sequence goes on along the minus strand of VWZZ01008021.1, from coordinate 313,452 downwards.
TCAAGGTGACACAAAAGCCCTAGCACAAGTGAGTTTATTGTTTTCAATATTTTCATTTAAGCACTTTAATCAATATCTGCCAAGACAATTAAAGGGCTCAAATAGTTTCTGAAAGGAATTTTTCCCTCAGAGTCGATCTCTTTTTTTTTGTTGTTATTATTATTTTGTATTTATTCCTCTATTTATTTTATTTTTAACACTAATAAAAAAAGTTAACACCATTTCCCAAAATTCATCCACTATTCTGATTCTTGTTTTATAAAGGAAATGAAATTTGTCATGCTGCTATACATCATTTGCACTGCAGTACAATGTCCCATCTGTGTGTCAAGTGCAAAACAAAAGCATTTTGTGAAAAATTGCTAAAGTAGTAATGATTTTTGTCCTCAACTCTTTGTTTTGCCTTTCAATAAAGAAGGCGACATGTGCCACAAATGATATATTATTGTTTAAGTACAACCCTAGTAACACAGTGCATAACCAAAACCATGTTTCACAGCAGAGAAACTATAGTTTACTGCCCCTATGGCTCTGATGAGAATATAATGTTCTACAGTTTATAAATGCTTTGAGGTCAACACATGATTTACTTCAGCTTGTTCATCCAATGAGCAGGAGGTCCAAAAATATATCAAGCTATTAGACAGCCCACTGGAAGCTTGGCGGAGGCTCCCAGTGATGGAAAGCATGCCATGGAAGCCTCTCTGTCAACTGGAGATGAGATAATTAGATCCAGGTAATACATTGGAGCCCCATCAGGGAACAGGACAGCAAACATGTCATCTTTACGACTTTTTCTCATCCTCCCCAGCAACACTGGCCCGAGATAGTAAAAAGTGTGAAGGATTCATCAGTTCCCAGCAAAAGCACAGCAGCGGGATAATCAAGCTATAATCTCTCCATCATCCTCATCATCCAGAGACCCGCTGTTCTGTATAAACACCAAAACAACATCGACAATAGACTGAGGAGCCATGCGAGTTAGCTCAGGCTTTTGTTTTATGTTCCAGGGTAACGTCACAACGCTGATGGGCTGGAACCTTGTAACGTCCAAAAAAGCTTGAGAGCCCGCATTCAAGTTAGGAAACGTCTCACGCCAAAGTGTCTTTCAGAGACCTGAACTTCAACCCTATGATTAAATATTCCCAAGCTGCTGGTGGATCAGAACATGTCTGAATAATGGGGTAAATAGTGACTTTATACAGTGTGTGCAGATACAACCGTAGCCCCCTGGCCTTTTCTCTCACACATATTGCTACATGTACATTTTTGGAGGACCCACTAGTTGGAAACTGAAAGTGCAGAGTTGCTATAAGGGGAGTCCCAGTGAGTAGCACTCACTTTGCACAAGAAAGGTAACTGAAAAATCACCCATCCATGTATTAAGAGTAAAAAAACGTGTTTTGGACTCAAATTAAAAACTTAGAAGAAGCTTATGCTTTCTTTAGGTACACATACACCCCTGAAAACTAAAAAAAAAAAATAATTTAGAAAAATTGTGATCAGAAATTGAAATAACTCTGAATACAGTCAGTTTATTTTGAAAAGGTCATCTTTTCCATATTTCAGATTTTTATGTTTGTAGAAAAATCAACAGGATAGTTTCAACCATGACTGATCCTATGTTAAAAAATTATGGTCTTGTATGTGCATATTGATTATTGCTAACACCTAAATTTATTTATGTAATTATATAAATATATACACACATTATATATAGCAAAATTCCTTTTCCCACAAAATACATAGACGACTTACATTCTGTTTCCTTTCCTGGCAGTCAACATTGAGAAAAATCTTCCTTCTCTTTTCCTCTTTCTTTCATTCACGTAGAAAGAAAGGACATTATAGGGGGGAAAAAAAGAAAATGAGGTTTTGTTATCGCAGCTACAGAAGCCCTCTTGAAGCCTCACTGGTAACAGTGGCACAATCCCTCGCTGGAGAAGCTGATGAACTAACTTCACGTGCTTTATCCACACATGCACTAACTTCCTTTACTTTTCCTGAATTTATGTTCTGTCAACATACCAGGACAGCAAAACAGGAGGTGGCACTTGCACTTTGGGAACAGAGTAACTCCATTTCACACTTCAGTCTTAAACAACCTTAAAACAAGAAGCCATGAAAATCCAGGATCATCATGATCAAGTGTATGGTTTAATCATACAGAAGTTGAAATTAAATTTCTGATGAAACTGCTGAAATAACTATAATTGATATCCATGCCTCAGCAAACATCTATTGCCATGGCACACACCCATCATTGTTTTTAGTTCTTTGCTGAGAAAATACGTACGAAACCTTAAGGGAAAGATATTAAGAGCACTGCAACCATGAAGTTCTAAAGAGAATCACAAAAGAAGTCAGGCAGCACTACTTCTAAAAAAGCAAGCTGAATAAAACATCCTGAAAGTGGAATACTTGCCATCAAAGTAAAATTGATTTTTCTATTCTTCCTCTTTATAGGAATGACAGCAAGTATCTTCATGGAGGCCCAGGAACCTAGGAGAGCAGTTGTGGCACCCATCTTTGATATGACCAAAGGTGAGTAAATTTAAGCTACTGAAAACACTAAAAGAGGAAAAATTCATGCCTAGCAGAGAAAGTGCTAAGATTAAAACTGAAAAAGCAGGGATAGGCTAGATAAAATCAATACGACTTTTCCCAGGGTGTTCTTTTATAAACATTAGTTTGGTTCTTCCTTGACCACAATATATACAGAAAATAAAATGGCATCTTTATGACTCATAATCCCAACCATGAAGTTGTTCACAAACACTCAGAAGATGCATGGATTTAAGACTAGAACTACAATGGCAAATCACACTCTGATGCATCACACAGTTAGGAAGGCACGTGGCACTTAGGGTTCACTACCTGCAAAAAAGGAAAGCTAATGGCAAAGCCACAAAGTGTGGATCCAAAACCAAATTACAGGATCCAAATTACAGGATCCAAATTACACGATCCAAAATCAAACTCTGCAGCAGTAGTCATGAAGAAAGCTTCGCAATATAGCTTTCAGCTATATTGGATACTGGGCAAATTACAGAAATGGCAAGTTTAAGAGTTTCCTGGGCATGGAAAAAAATGTTGAAAGTGTGTGCATGCTAAGAGTATGCACAGAACTGTGGTCTGACAGGACAAGCCTTAGGATTTAAAATTGGGCTCCATTTACCTCTGGTAATAGGAAAAGGTGGAAGACTGTAACAAAGCAGAATCAAGATATGAGGCAACTGCATAGTAAAAAAGGGCTGGATTTAGGACAAGAGGAGGGAAATAACTCTTGAAGGCCCAGGAACAAACAGACAAGTTAACAAAAGAAGTAAAAGGACTTTAGAAACAGGCAGAGAATCAACATACTAGTGAAGCGCATGAGTGGATGTCAAAACAACAAAAAAAAAGTGTGCTTGGAAGAAATCTGGATATCCAGAGACAGTACCACAGAGAAGCAGCAGAAACCTATTCATGGTTATCATGACACACCATAAACTATTTTGGGGTTTTTTTATGATTCCAGGTTGAAGAAAAAAGCCCAAAACCAATTTAATTGATTCATCCCCAAGAATCTTCTTAATGTTTTCTAATAATAAATTACTGGGAACACAGCCTGTTTGATTTCTATCTGAACACACAGTTACTGCAACTGTTTTAGTGTCAATATGACTGAGGAGATGGGCACAGCCTACACCATTGGACCGTGTCCTGGATGGGACTTGGTCTCTTCCCCTTCAGCAACAACCGGAGTAATGAAAGAGTGAGAACCTTCTGAAGGCCAGCGAAGCCTTGAGATAAACTTCCTATTTACTTCAGTGAGCAGGGCCACCTAGCATTTTAGCCATCAGAAGGAGGAGAGACAGGTCTTCAGCCAGTGAGAGCATTATCTGCAAGAATTGTTTTCACTCTGGAGGTCTCTCATACAAGTTCAACACTATTTAATTTCCTAATGACACTTTAAGATGATATAACTACACATGCATACAGAGACTGTGTGCCTTATGTAGTATTAAACTTAATTTCTTCTTTCTTAAAAAAAAAAAAAGCTATAGTGAACTTGTCTGGCAATTCTTTACATCCTAACTTCATTTTAAAGCTTTTTAAGAAACTTCTGATCCAGCTTCAAAACCCTATTCCCCTCAAAAAAAAAAAACAACCAAACAAACAACTCACAAAAAAAAACCCAAATCCAAGAAATCCAAAGCAAAGCCAAAAACACCCAAAAGAACAGCCAAACAAAAAGAACCTTCACTTGGGCTTGTCACTGAAGTTCAGATTAGCACAGTGTTTATTCTTAGCTGTATACCATCCTCTGTGAAACTCTCTCAGCTAAATGTAAAAAACTGCCTCTGTCACAAGTAGCCCAGGAAAAAAGCGGTAAAAGTATCAGAGATCATCCTGTTTAAGTGGCAGGGATTGTGCTGTTGGTATTCTTTTGCAAAGAACGGTATGGGAACAAAAGACTTTAGAAGAAAAATGAGCACTTAGAAGTTAGAATGCTGTCAGGTAAGAAATCTGCGAATCAGACGGCAAAAATTAAGCGGATGAGTTGTACTGTCAGTAACCAGTGATGTACAATATTAGTACAGGAATCTACACAAGTGCTACCTAATGCATGCATAACTGATGATGTCAAAAATGGTAAAGATCATTAATCTGTTAAACCATAGGAAGGATTCCCTCCAAATAACAGGTTTAATTTTTTAAGGAACAGTGCTAGAAGAAATCAGTGGATCACATTTACCCTATGCAGTAATAGTCTTTTCATGATCGCAACTGAATCTTACAGTGTATTCTATACATAAATTTCATACAAGCTACCTTCAAGCCGTCAGTAGGTCAAGTTAATTAAACTATAATTTCTCAAAATCATAGAAAAAAAATTATTCTGTACCATTACCACAGATTAATATATATGTATTTTTTGAGGTGAAGTATACAGTCGGTAGAATAGATCTTCCTAAAAAGGTACAGACAATTCAGTCTAAAATATTAATTTATTACCTTTGTCTTTGTTGGCACAATAAAGTGTAATAAGTATACTTTTACACTGACACCTAGCAATGAGAGGGTCAAGTCAGCTCAATAAAGCTGGCAGACCAGCTCAAGTGTCTGCACTTGTGTTATAAATATTACACGGCAGACATTTCACGAGTGAGAATGCGAAGGAATATTCTAGAAATGGAATGCAAATTCACCATGAAGGAAAAAAACCAGAAAATTGAAACAGCCATATGACTTCAAATACCCGCGAGTGTAAAAGGTAGAACCTAAATCACGAAGGCATCAACACTTTATATTTGAATGTGGATCAGAACAATAAGGGCAGGAAACATGCAACATGCATATATGAAGTGCCTTAAAACATAAGATTTTATCAAAACCTGTAAGGATTTTTACAAGACAGTTATTATATTTGTGAACCATTTGTTAAGCGCTCACATAAAACACAGATTAGACACTTGATTAGTTTGCCACAATTCTTTGAACACTCTTCAAACCCCTAAGACTGTAGATGGCATACACCTTATGACGCAGCTGAAAGGAGATTATAAATAATACAGCACAATGGAAAATATTATGAAGGTAAAGCTCAGCCTTTGGATCATGTAATTTATTTTTTTGTTTGCCATGCCAGTGGATAGGAGTTCTTACACTTCTGAATCACCTGGTACAAGCCATTTGGTCGGGCATTGGAACAGGTTGCCCAGGGAGGTGGTGGAGTCACCGTCCCTGGGGGTGTTTAAGGAAAGGTTGGTTATGGTACTTAGGGACATGGTTTAGTGGGTAATAGGTGATAGGGGGACAATTGGACTAGATGATCCTTAAGGTGTCTTCCAACCTTAATGATTCTACTCATGAGATAGCCTGACGTATGCAAACAAGAAAATCTCCAAAACCAGATCTCTTCTTCCAATCTTCAGTCTAAAAAGATGTTGCAGCTCCTTTTTCCGAGCAGAAACTATTTTTTTTGGCTGAACTAGCAGAGACTTATGTGACTGTTTTCCGTCTATGTCACAGAACTTCATCAAAAATGTGTGCTGCCCAAAGACAACATTTGTCAATACTCCCTATTAACTGTAATATTTAAGCTCTACATTCAAAGTACTCTGCATATGTTACCTAGTCCTGCCAATACTTCCCAATACTGTCATAATTTGGCACGTGGCAAAAGAGAAGGTAAGCCGTTTGCTTGTAAAGTCTGGATCAGAGGCAATGCACGAGTTCCCCCTCTTGAGCGATGTGTGGCACTTGCTCACATTTAGCACTTTGGCAGACCAAGCGTTACAGTGCATTCCAGATGCAGCCTGCTGCTGACTACAAATATGTGGCAGTCACTCATTACAAACTTTGCAGACATCTACAGCAGAAAGAAACAGATGTACGGGTGCTTTCACACCAGGAAGAGCAAGCACCCTGTTGGCAGCACTCAGCAGTAAGTGCCGGGCCCAGCCACCCGCTGCACTGATGCTGCAGTGGCAAATGCACTTTGCAGACACAGGTTCACACCAGCATGTGAAGGAAGGAAGCCATTGCCTCTTCATCTGTTCTCACACCGCGGTCATCTCCCAATCCATCAAGCAGATGTGAACAGAAACGCGCCAGAAACAGTAGCACAGCATTGCTGTAAGTCTGCTAATTCCCTGTGCTCTGTTTAATTATGTGAACTGCTCAGGATACTAATCAACACATCACATCATGATGATGCAGTTATAAATGTAATTATGAAAGCAACAAGAAAAATTTCATTAACTACTATATTTCAAGCTGTGTGGTTCTCTCCACTCCCTTTGTTGGCAACATACTGTGGGTCTGCTCAGCACTTCTGGGAATTCGGCCACGTACACATGACACGTTCGCACTTAAAAGCACAATCCTGCAGACCTGAATCAAGGAAAAAGTAACTTTGATGCCTGTTGGAGTTTTGCCAGAATTAGGACTGCAGTATTTAGGCCTCTGTGTGCCAAGGATTCTGAAAAGAAATGTTTCCTTGCAAAAAATAATATTTGATTTTTTTAAATTGCGATTCCATTACCCAAATGGCAGGAAGCGAGTCTGCCAGTGGCCCCATAGGCACAGTGTTGATAACTGTCCGTTCTGTCTGCTTCTTACTATTTGTAATCCAGCGGTACTTGGCAGGCTACAACAGGGAGAATAGCCACGTCAGCTGCGTGCTTTACGAATAAAGGAGAGTCCCCATTTCAGGCAACACATAATAGTGATCTAGGATTACGGAAGGAAAAGGCAGAAGGTGAAGGATTAAGAGGAAAAACTGCTTCCTCCACTGCAAAAGTATTGTGCCAGAGATGAAACAGTTTCAACAGTGCCAGTGGAACCACCTTGTGCTGTCCTGGTACCCAAACCAGCTTTGCCCTTTCCCTTCTGAAAGGAAGTTGTGGCGAGCTGGGGGTCGGCCTCTTCTCGCAGGTAACTAGTGACAGGACAAGGGGGAACGGCTGCAAGTTGCACCAGGGGAGGTTCAGGTTGGAGATGAGGAGAAATTTCTTCTCGGAAAGGGTGGTCGGGCATTGGAACAGGTTGCCCAGGGAGGTGGTGGAGTCACCGTCCCTATGTGTGTTTAAAGAAAGGTCGGATGTGGTACTTAGGGACATGGTTTAGTGGGTAATAGGTGGGGAGTCGGTTGGACTAGATGATCCTTGAGGTCTCTTCCAACCTTAATGATTCTGTGATTCTATGATTCTTCCTGCCTGTCTGCCCTCTCCTCTTCTCAGGCTGTGACCAAGAAGTCTACAGCCCCTTGCAAGGATAGCTGAGCCAGGCACCCACCCTCAAAGCCAGCGGCTGTCCTTACAACACGCTAAGCCTTTGTCATCATCGAGTCCAGTTTCAGAGTAGACAGCACAGCAGTGAAGGCAAGCAGAAGCCCACCAGAGCAAGTGACTTTAAAAGGTAGGTATAACTTTGTAAATAACTGCAGATTTACTACTGACATTATGCAAGGTGATGTATGCAGTCCTCAGGCTGTCAATTGTGCACGTTACACAGCACGTTGGACATCTAGGCCATGTCTGTGCTGCAAAGTGAAGAGCAGGTAGCTCTGAGCACAGCAAGCTCTCCCATTTCCCACCTTCACTGATCTAAAGCTCAGCTTAAATCTAGACCCCAGCACGCTCCTACATTCCAGGAATGCAGATGGCAGATGTTTCTGGAGTGTGATTAGCCATGTAAATGCCACCAACATCTTATGCAACAGAAATGAAGGACATTTGGCACCTGACTGATTCAGGTCCTGAGGAGCCCACCTGTGGAACTGACTGGGTGATTTCCAAATCCTGTGGAGGCTACAGCTGAACAATGAAACCTCAAAACGATCCCACCCAAATATTGCTTCTAGTTACAACTGACGGAGTTTTGCCTAGCTAAACGTTAAGTAGGATGCAGTCTCTTTATTAGTTTCATATATTGTACTTTAATGTGTACATGCTATAGGAACTATAAATTAAGAAGTTAAATATATTATTCAAATGAACAAAGAAAATCCAGGAGAAAAAGGAATGGTTGGCATATTGTGTTTGACTCAGGCTATCACTCTAAGATGTATAAAGATACTAACATGAATTTTATTCAGTGATCCCACATGGGAAGTATGTAGAAGCTGGCTTTTTGAATAAGAAGAACTATGCTAAGCTCATGAACATTTTTAAATCCCTCCTTATATTTATATCCAATATAATGACAATTTTCTGAGTTAAGAATGACCTTAAAACAGGAAGCCTGCATTACACATATAGCTGGGGGATAAGATTGAAATGAATCCTAAAGAAGCATGAACTTACAACTAAATTAAAACAAACACATCATTAAAAGTAGGAAAACAGACTAGTTCATTGAAGTACAACTTTTCTTGAAGGCAGTTTCAGTGTGGAGAACACAGACAGTGATATTAGCTTCCCTCACTTTGCTAAGCTGAAGCAAAAAAAAAAAAAAAAGAGAAAACAACTGTCATTGTATTTTCTAATGAAACATACATTTTCAGAATCATCAGGGAAATCAGAATGTATGAGCATGACTCGGACTTCTTACAGCTACACGTGTGTTGCTTAGCTTTCCCACTACAAATCTTACTCTTATTTTTATGATTTCTAACTAGGCATAAAATTTCACGGTATGATAAAAGCTGTCAATATAAGGTGTCACCTTGGAAGTACACTGCTAGGCTTTTGTTCTGTTTTTAAATTTTAACATGTTTTTAAAGAAAGTTAGGCATGATTAAGTGGAAGGGAGGCAACAATTAAAAGTCTATCAGTCCCAAGTGCTTTCTGCTCTTGTGTAACGAATAAAGAATTTATGGGTCTGATTCTCAGCTTTATGTTAGTGAAACTGCAGTGATTTCAGTGGAGTTACTTTGAGTTACAGCCACAGTAAAAGGAGAATCAGGATCTATTTCACTAAATAAACTTAATACACAATATATAGTCCCATTGGATTCAGTTTTAAAGAAATATGACACAAAGGAAAAAGTGAAAGAAAAAAGAAGCAAATTGAACAGTCATGACAGTTCTGCAAAAACATTTAGCAAGCAAATATTATTCCAAAATTCTGCATTTCTTTGAAATTAATGAAAAACTCTACGGAACAACTTAACATATACATAGAAAAAGGGCATGTGATATCTTAGAACCATAAAAGCAGCAGAGAAGTCAAACTTCGCAAAATATGAAAGATTGTACACAGAATGAAAGAACATAATAAAGTTGTGTCCTTAAAGAGCAGAAGTAAGCAGATTCTGCTAAAGCTTACATGATTGCAAGTAACACTTTTGAAGTTTTGTGCTTAATAACAACAGATTTCATAGGACTCTCTTTCCTTATCAGGAGTAATAACAGTCACATTAAACTGCCTTTAAATTGCAACAGTCTTAATGCTGACACTGTTCTGTTAGACCAAGCACTGGTATCGCACAGATCTCAGAAGAATGCATGTTATTATACAGGTTTATTAGGCTTATTACTCTCTATTGCTTTGGCTCAATGGGGCTATTGCTCTTCAAGGCAACAAGGCCTGTGCATAAGTGTTAACACGAGCAAAGCTTTACTCATTCCAGATTACCCTTGTGTAACTCCTCCATTTTAAGAGGAACGGCTCTGCATTTACACCACGCCTGCTGAGAGTGCGCATGACCTGCTGAACTCAACTGAGGGAAGGATCTTTGCCTTGGGCCTTCAGTTCTCCAAATTCATTGCCAACAGCGGGATGCCAAAAAACTGACCAAGTAAGTGAGGATGCTACTTGTGATCCCTCTCTCTTCCACAAGCCACATACTCTCCCATCCCTGAATGACAGCAGACTGTCAAGGGAAACACAGGAATACTGCACCTTCAGAGAATAAAGCTGCTGTTATCCTCGGCCATGCCAGAGGTTTTCCTTGCACGCATCAGAAGAGAGCGCGCAGAAACAGAGCACAGCAAAGGCTCACCAGTCCATCTCTGCCTTTGGACATGGCTGGTCATTCACACATACCTGAACTCAGGACGAAATACACAGCTGAATGAGATGGGATATAGCACCAGCCTCTGCACTTACAAAGAGACCGTAGCGCTGCAATATGTCAAGCTGTGTCCCTGTAAAGTCAGCTTCTTTGCTGAGGAGAATTTAATTTAACCATAAACAGTAGAGAGACAAAGATTTTGCCTTTCTAGTAAGGTCTACACTCACATGAAGGGAAAAGTGAAATTGCAGAAAAGTTCATGTGTGGAATTTCTGTTTTATATTAGTCTGTTTTTTGTTGTTTGTAGTTTTTTTTTTAATATGACAAACATGAAAACATCAACTTATTTTATTCGGTTTTGGTCTGATCAATCTCATGCACCATTTTTGCATGTTAAATTAAAGAAGACAGTTTTAATTGAACTTTAAAAACTAGGAGGCTTTAAACCTAAACTGTGTTAGGTTTCGAAAACCATAGTCCTTTTCTCAATTTCCTCTCATATTTGTGACAGCTGGGGAAAGAGCTCAAGTAATTTCAACAGGACATCATTTTCTGTGGGAGAAATACAGACCCAGTGATGTGTACGAAGCAGCCTCATTTTTTATCTGACTACAAAGAGCAGGATATAAGGATTCTTAAAGTGCATTATTTTAAATTTGGGAAAAAAAAAATCACATTGACAATGCAGACCATTTTCATCATAACTAAAATTAGATATTAGCACAGCTCTAATAAATCAGTGAGATTTTAAACCAAACAAATTTATGTTTGAGAAATATCTAAAAATAAAACCCTCCATTAGAAACTGGAAATTTAACTGCTCAGAAGATGTGGAGCTCACAGAGTTTGCTCCTTAGGTGAAGGTATCTGCCAGTGACACATCATCCTGTAGAGGGGTCTCCCCTGAAAAGTTTGTTCCAACCAGATTATTTCCCCAAAACCTTTGGAAATAGAATATCTGAATTCAAGCAGCCTCAGCCCATTCCCAACATTTGCAACCAGCAACGAAGCATTTGAATAAATCCAGCTTTTTGGAACCAACATCAAAATTGCAATGTCAAAACTTTGGCTGGCTGACCATAATGCCCATGTTACACATGAGCCCTTTTTCTTCTCCAAGCTGTGGTCCCTTTTTTGCTTACATTAAGAGAGCAGACAGCCAGCATAAATATGTAGAATGTTTTGTTGTTAAATGCAGAAAATATTGAGCACTAAAAATAATACATACATTGTTTAAATTCTCCAGAGTAACTCCCCAGGTTTCATTGCAGCTTTTGAAACTCTAGTCCACGGTGTGGAAATAGTGAAGTTTAATATGCTTTTATAGAAGCTCCTTGTCACCTTCTGCTGAACAAATACTGTAAAACAACATTCTTGAACATTTCCCTAGTGTCAAAATAAATAAATAAAAATTTAAATTTTGCTTCAAAGGCAAGCACAACCCTTTAAATAAGTTTCCCACTAATATTTTGGTATGCAGGATACCTCCCTCACAAGAATACTTACAAAACTGAAAGACTTTGACATATATATGCAAATACGTTCACACAAAAATGTGCCCAAGGGATGACTGTCCTAAAACCTCTTTGCAAAAGTCTCTTAGCCAACCTGGGGTAGTAACAATGCCCTGTGAGGAAGGTGATCTGTCACAAACTGCAAACAAATAAGTAGATGAAGACACACTCAAAACAGTTTGCAAAACAATCACAGGCTTTAAAATATGTTTCCATGCAGGTTTTCTGAGCAATTTCAAACTAAGATTCATTTCAAACGTCTCCTTCCCCCTCCAAAAAAACCTGGGGTGAATTCACCAGGTACATTATTTACCACATCTGTCACCTTGCTGTCAACTCCTAACACTTTTTTCCCCACTGCTAACAAAAAGTTCAAAAGGGGAAGATCATCTGATTTTTCTTGACAATCCCTTTTCTATTTCCCAATCTGCAAGCATATATATTTGACATATTTAGCTCTGACTGGTTTGTTTCAGGTTTGATACTTTTCAGAAGCTTACTGTATGTGTGTTACCATATATGTCTCAATATGTATTTTAAAAAAAAAGGAAAGAAAGGGGAAAAAACCATTCTGTTTCAAATAATGAGCATGTGCACCTTTTTGCCTCAGGCCTTCATACACAATTTAGCCAGAAAGCCAGGGCAGATCATGATTTAGCATTTGACATCTCTTGCCTTCAGGCCAGGGGAGACTAATACAGATTTCTGACTCTGAGCACACCATGGAAAAAAAAAAGTGAGAGAGAGAGGCCTTTTATTGACTAAATGATAAAGAGGTTTGTAATGATAAATAACAGTCATTTTATTGTGGAATTCCCCAGAAAAGATGCATTCTGCAGTGTCTGAAGAAGCCTAAAAGCCGAAGCTGGTTCCCTGTGGATCCAAACCTGTTAAGCTCCAATCTTTCTGGGCAGAAATAGAGGTCGCAAATTGCATAGGACCTGCACTATTAAAACTGTATAAGCACGATACATAATCACTGCTGCATCCAGGACAGTTAGCACTAAGAGGATTAGCTGAAGGCTGCTTCTGGGTTTCTCTCCCTCAGACTGCATCAAAAACAAGCCTGGTGCACACCCAGCCTGCTTGAGAATTTTCTGCCAGCTTTGATCGATAGTTTAATTGTAAACTTTGGGAACAATAATGGATAATTCGGCTTGAACCGTCCATTATAAGCACTGTTGCTGAGGATGGAGCCTTCAAAATTAAACAACAGTTGTGTAATATTATTACATTTGTACTGCTCACCTACGGTTAAATTCCATTTACAAATACTGTCTTGACAATGTATGGAGTTCAATAAACATAGGCCCAGGTGGGTTGAGTGCAGAAAGGAAAGAGGAAAGAAGCTGAAGCCAATTATTTGTCATCTATTCCGGAAAGATTTTTATTTTAACCTCACATATTAAAACACATAGAAATGGAAACAGGGAGACAAGAGAGAGAGACAGATTTGAGCATAGATCTAAGTTGTGGTTATGGTTTTGACTGCAGCGCCCTGATGGAAACGTATCTAAATATCTGTGGAGGGATTGTGGTATGGCAGTACCAGCAGAAAAATATCCCAGGGAAGCGGTAAACGTGCATTGCTCAGACCATGCAGTCTATGTTGGCATAATTAAATTATTAGACCTAACCCAGTTGGTTGAGCTAGGCTGGAGATATTTGTGCTATCATACTGGTCATTTTCTAAAACACAAAACGACTCAGCAGCATTCCATGGTGAGAAATCGCCCTGTCTTGGAAGATGAATAGACAAAATGGCCAGGAATTTAGCTATCAAGTTTTCTGACAAACACACTCTGCAGTATACCGTATGCAGACACTGCTATCCAATTCTAAACTGAGTAGTGAGGAAGTGAAGCCTATAAGAACATGGATTTTGAAATAAAAGAACCAGTTGTCCAGGCACAAACTGGGTTCTGTTCAGAGGATGAAGATCCAAGTGTCTTCCTAGTTTGATTATATATCTCTAAAATGAATTAGTTTCATGGACAGAATTTCTTTAAAAACAAGCACACATGGTTAGAAAAGTAGATTTTGCTACCAGCTTTATAATGCATTTAGGATCTCAAGCCATGATTACTCCATATGTTAGAACACCATTCCATAACTAACTAGAATTCAAATGAATTCCCTAATCCTAACAAGACATGTGAGTTAGGAAAGAATGACAGAGTCACAGAGCCTTCCCACTCTTTGCAAAGACTATTGGCTTCCATTGAAAATGTCCATGAAGCTCATCTTAGTTTTCAGAGCTGAACTCTTGTGTTTTGTGCTAATGATTAGGATTGAAGGCCAGAAATATTTTGGTCTGGTAGTTTTCTTTGTTTCTGAGAAAGTTACATCTGTATTTAACTGCGTACTACATACAAGAGTAAGCTAAAGCTCTTCCTGAGTGCTTTCTCATGCCTGGTTAGTACGCAGCTAAATGCATAGTATAGTCTTACCGCCTTTCTTACCACCCAGCTAGGACACCTGCCAGAAAGCTGCCCAACATGAAAAAAGGATCAAAAAAGCAAAAGGTTTTCTTCTTTGTTTGTTTTCAAACCCAAAGCTCCACTTGAAATGTTAAGCAAGGAGAAAACAAACTAGCAATTCAACAGGTGTAATTTGTGGGCCAGGAAGTTACTGAACTTGGCAGATGAAGTAGCATTAACCTTTGCAGCAGAACAGCACTTGCACTATGTGTAAGCCATTCCTGTAGAATGGCTTTAACTTTCACAGCTCAGGTTTTCAAGGAAATCTTCATCTCATTCCACTCCTTTTCTTTTATGGCAAAGATATATTTCTTCCATCTGTCATAAGTTCTCTGTAAAATGATGCAGATGTTGGCATCATAAAGTAACTGCAGGTTTTTAGCCTTTCACTGTGGTTTTCTCTTTTGGGGAACGAGGCAAATAAAGGTTTTTCTTTGCTGATCATGGGTTTATAATGCTACCACATTGCTGCCAGCTCCAACAGAGAGCTCTGCAAAGCCCAGGTTACACCAGCAAAGACTCTCATAGGCTGCAGAAAAAGAGACCAGTGTTTGCAAATGCAAACTGCATGACAGGGAATCTGGGCATTACCTAAGGTTCTAATAGTGTTTACTCAGAGAGAATCAAACTGGCAGCCACCATACCGGTAATACACAGGACTCTTAAGATTCCCCCTGTCAGCAGTTTTGGATGGACCAAAAGCAAAATCTGTATGTAAGCAGTCCACAGCTTGCTTTCTGTGTTCCCATTCAAATCTCAAATACGAGCATACATGTCCCCAAATGAGGATTAGAGGGTAGGAAAAGATAGAGGTCAGAATCTCACAGTCTGTTGGATACCCTCTGTTATATTCAGCATGATAGTATAATGAAATGAGATACTACCCAGTATAAATAAGGTTACCAGTGTTACACTCCGAGCCTAAGGGAATCCTTCCCCTTAGAAATGAAATACCTCTGCACTGAGGAGTATGGATGCAAGCCTTTATGCTCTCCCTCTTCATGAGGAAAACAGAAGAGGCAGCATTACACTCCTCAAAGTTCTTGATAAAGACCTCCTGCAAGTCTGTGGACAATTTGTGTACATCCCCTACACCTCAGTGTCCTTGCCAGCACAGTACAAATAGCAATTTTGTAAATTTATCTAAGGGACTGCGTAAATAAGAGACATTTAAAATTGCAATATGATGTGCAGTTTGATTTGAAACTATTAAAATGGCCTGTGTAAAAGATCATGCCTATAAGTTCCTACCTTCTACCACTTTCCTGCTACAATTTCCACAACTGGTTTAACCTTCACATTTCCAGCTCAATCTATTTTACACTAAGCCCCGAAATACCTAGATAGGTATATACTGCAAATTGCACCAAGCTAATAATACATGGGCTTTATAGCTGAGGATTCAGGCAAGACTTTGATTTATGTAAGAATGCTATTGATTTTTTTCCCCTTAAATTGAATGGACAATATTTTTTTCCCCAAATCTTTAGCCTGATCAGGCGAATATCAGGAGAATGTGACAGAGTCAGTTATTAACTACAACCACAAGCCAGATTATGAACAATTCTGCTTGGCAAAGGATGCTTCGGGGTTAAAAGTGTGAATGGACTGAAGTTGGTGACATACAGCTGTTTTGCAGGATATTGAGGCTACAAGAGAAATACAAGTAAAATCAACAGAGTCCAACATGTTTTCCAGCTTTTGTGGGTCTTTCACATGAAAAGAAATTATGGCAGAATTATGTGTGAAAATCAGGTGGAAGTTGTGCTTGGCCTCATTACTGTGGTGACTGACACAGCTCAATCTATTAAATTGTGTCCTGTGGTCACAAGCCATCAACCTGTGCTCAGCAAGCAAGGATAAGTAGTTAGCATCCCTCAGAATGGAGACAATGTTATCCCATTTAGTGATTTAATAAATGTTGGAGATTTCCTTCTCCCTTTCCTGAGAAACAGATTAAGGGCAATGTATACCTTTTGAAGGGAAAAAAGTAAGCTGTGTACACAAGCTAAGTCCTTTTGCTTGTGTAAGTAACAGTATAGTTTGGCCTTTAGGAATCATTGGCTTTGCTTAAAATGGATAGGTCAAAAATCACACAACTGAAACATTGCAATTCTCTTTAACGTCTCTTCTTCCTTTTTCCACTCCCTGGGGGCAGCCATCACTTTCAAGACTGTCCCTTCACATCTCCTTTTTTTTTTCCCTCTGGTGTACCAAATTCCTGAAATTTATTTCTATCAGAAAGCTCAGCTAAACTCTAACAATAAGACATACAGAACCAAACCACTGAAGGTAAGCATATCTAATTATTCAGTGCATATAGGCTCATTTTGTCTAGGGCCTATTTGCTCCAGAATGAGCTCTGATCCTTCAGACCTTTCATATGTCTCTTGTACATGACATGCAGTGAATGTCCACAGCCCTCTCCCACTCAGAGCTGGATATTGGAAGAGTTATGGAAACATTTCAGAGGGACACGGGTTCTGCTCTTTCTCAGCAGGCTCACGTGCAATGAACTGAACTAGCATTTGCAACTCTAGAGTTACTTATTCCCAATTCTCCTTGGCTCTCAATTGCATTTTTACTCAAGACTAATTTCATCTTGGTATATCTGATAAGAGATTTTAAAAAAATACACATTTTTGGTGGAGATATAGTATTCATGTGGGCATCCAGCCATTCCTTTCAGAAAGAAAAAAGTACTTTTCTGCAAGCTCTTTAGTTTTCTGTTTGTAGAATAACTTCTTGGCAGATGCTGGTTAATTGATATGCACATTTCCAAGGTCACTTTTTACAGCGAAATAAATATTTCTCTCTGTTTCCTTTCTAAATCCCTGTGTTTCCCTCACACTGATATCTATGGCAACAGGACTGTGTGTTTGAAGCATAGGGTCACACTCAAATTTTTGCAAGCATACACCTTTCCTTGAAAAGGTTTCGGCTATCTACCCAGCAGTGCACTCTGATGGCACATACGACAGTGTGAACAGCTTGGGAAGAAAGAGTCACAGAAATCTGTCTCAAAGAACAAACTCCAGTTTGGAAAGAGCCTCACTTGTTGGTAACAAGGTTTATAACCACAGGAAAACCATCATTAAGAAATACTGGTCTTCTGATTCACTGTTTAGTAGGATCCGGTTCCATAGCCCCCAGCTCTGACTGAGGTCT
Source organism: Psophia crepitans (assembly GCA_013399095.1). Taxonomy (NCBI): domain Eukaryota; kingdom Metazoa; phylum Chordata; class Aves; order Gruiformes; family Psophiidae; genus Psophia; species Psophia crepitans. The sequence continues at coordinate 295,843 of VWZZ01008021.1, read as the reverse complement.
GCTGCCATAATAAACGCATGAGAAAACTCCTTTTGATCTGAACAGGATGAGTTAATGCCAGTTATACCACTTCCTTTTAAACCCCCTCCTGGAGTGTCCTTATATCCAGACACACAATCAACTGAGTTTATTTAGTTACTTACTGTCCTTCAAGGTTTTGCAGCTTACTGTGGCCTGTGATTTGCTGTAAAAGTCTTGTGTTCAGGTCCAGCATCTCCATCACCTCTGAGCTGCTCTGGCTCCCCATCACTTGGTGGTGCTGCAGGAGAAGAAGGAGGGCCCCTCCTGGTCTGGGTCTCCTGGCCATGGGCAGGTCATTGATCCCCCTTTTCTGGAAAGGACTAATGACAAGGATAGCCTGGAAATACGCTTTAGCCAGTCAGGGAGACAACTGACCACATACTTTATTCCCATCCCAGCGTTCCGTTCCAGCTACATTGTTTTTAGCACCTGTTGCAAAACAAGAGAATAGCTCCTTCAAGGCCATAATATGCTGAGATCCGTGCCCAGCACCAGCAAATCAGCCACCTTTTAAAGTGAAGTGGGCCCTGTATTTGGGATTAAAATGTGTCATTTACTGACATTTATACTGTAGTAGCAACATCAACCTGGTCATGTGGTAATACACATTAAACAAGACACAATCCACGCCATAACAACCTTAAAGCTGCAAGACAAAAGACGGGCAGTAGAAGAAACAAACATTGATATACAAGCAATTTATATTTAGCATCAACTGCAAAATGGGAGGTCACTACCACAGTTCTGCCAGACCTTTCTCAGGAATTCGGAACAGGCTCTTTAGTAGAGACAACAATGACACGTTAAAACTAAGTATGATTCTGAACTGGGGCTTCACCAAATCTTCACCAGCTCCTGCCAATCGCTTTAAAGAAAAGTCCTATGGAAATTCAGAGGAAGAGAACACTTATGTATATTTTGTAAAATTTTGAAGAGATGAAAAGGCAGTTCCAAATCCTGCAGTAGTATTACAAAGGAGAACTCAAAAACATATAAATAGGCTATCTTCTATTATATCGCATGTGTTGGTAGATTGATTTCTATTAAAACGTGCTCACTTAATCTCTAAGACGTTATTTGCAGAACATATCATGTTCAAGTCTTGGCTAATCACAGTGGAAGAAAAAATCCTGACAGCAGTTTCTTCTTCTTGACATCTTCTACCTCTCTAATTAGCTCAAAATAGTGAAGTCACTGTTCTTTGGAAAGCTAAGCAGACTGCTCCGCTAACAGCCTCCATACGCGTGGGCGTCAGGATTCCAGTCTGAATGCTGAAACCTGCAATACGCTCACATCCGCACTAAGGCAAGTTTTCTTTGCACGAGGCTTTTACGAAGATCAGCAACTGAAGGAAACAAATGTGGCTCTAAGCTTTGGCAGCGGCTAGTCCAAAATGCTTCAGCAAAGAACTGCTCACAAAACCCAGACAGTAATTCCCTCGTGCTGACATCCGCCTCTAGTCCTTGCTGTAGCGGCAATTCACCTTCACAGCGTTAAACACATTTCCATCTGTGCGTTGCCAAAAACCAGCATTTACTTTCGACTACAAATGAACTGACTTTAGAGCACAATAGAACTGGTTTTATTCCCTTTCTGTGTGGGTGTTTCTTTACTTGAAAGAAAGCTACTGTATAAAAGACAAGGAAAGCATCTTTGATGTGCATGTGCCATTTTAAAATAAAGGCTCCCTCTCACATACCCAGAATTTCACCAAGAAGTAGCAATTACAGGATTATCTGTTACTTCAAACATGAATTCTTTGGATGCTGTTCTTGCCTTGCTTTGTTACGTTAATAATTATGTTTTAAGCAGTCTGGGGTTTTTTTTCATATTTATAAACTGCAGTTTACTGTTAAATGTGCAATCACAGAATTAGTTACCAAAAGAGAAGTTTGCTTTTTGTCCTGTTATAACAAGTTTCAGCAGGTAGCTAATTAACATAAAAAAAAATATTTCTTCCGTTCCTTTTCAGGAAGAAAGAGGGTAGACAAGTGACGAATCTCTGAATGAGGTTTTGGTCTTGGCTTTGTTAAAGACTTGACGAAGTAAGTGGGCTTATTCCTCCACAAAAATTTGCATTTGGAATCTGGAAAAGCTGTTTTCAAGGCCTTCAGAAAATCATGCAAGCACTAAGTAATTCTGATCGGGCAAACCACCAGCCTTTATTAGCATTCATGGCTTGATCAAGAAGATAGGCATTTTGGTCCACATAGCTCGCTGCAGCCTAACCATAACTCCGAATCAAGGCATCCACAGACTTTTTAGAAAAGCCAGTGGTGAAGGCACTGCCAGGGCATGGCGATGATCTGCGCTAAAGGGCAGGGCAGGCAGTCTCTGCAAAGCCACAGCCAGACATCACAGTAAAAAGGACTCAACAGTTGCCTTCTGAGGTGCCCTATAGATGCATTGGGATAATAACGTGCACGAAGGCCACGACTCTAGAAAAAAGTTTCAGCACTGACATTTAACATGGAAGAAATTCAGTCACTCCTGTGACTCCTTGGGAAGCCCCAGGAGAGAAGACACATAAATACAAATAACTATAAATCAGACTAGAGTCTAAAGGCTGCAAAGGTACTTTAAAGTCACCTCAGCTTTCTTTTATGCACCCTGGTCTGTAAGTTGGACACTACATCTTTCAAAGAATTTTACTGTTATAATAAACTCACACACAGAGGTTCAGGTGAAAAAAATATGGGGGGTGGAGCAGGAGGTAATTGAACATGTCAAACAGTAGTTGGTTTTCTTTCTGACAGAGCTATTTCAGAAATGCTATGAGTTTCACTGTCTGAAATGTAAAAAACATTTTGCTTCAACATTTCCTAAAGAAAATTGTTCTTCGCAGAAGGGCAGCTTTCATTTAAAAATGGACCTAAAATTTCAAAAAAGAAAAAATTAGGAAAAAAGATAACTTATAAAGCATAGTGGGACAACTCAGTATATTCTGGACAAAGCAGTGATGGGTAACATTCCTTCTTTTCTTTTCTTTCTTTTTTTTCTTTTTTAAAAAAAAAGATAACTAAAAACATTCTGTACTGGTTCAACACATAAAAAACAAAATATCCTTTATTCACACCAACAGTCATAACACCTGTGCAAGGCACAGAAATAGTATTGTTCTCTTCTTGAGGAAGTTGAGCACACAATAGTCCAGTGACTTACCCGAGATCACATAAGAAGTCAATATTATCACAAAGAATTATTCCCTTCCCCTTTCTTTGTTAGTGAAAACTATTAACAGGGCCATCAGAAAAAGCTGTCATCTCATCCTGTCAGTCTCTGCAAACAAAAAGAAAAAGCCCGAGTGAAACAAGCAATGAAGGTAGATCCTATCAGAGCCATCCTGCACCACGCTTACAAAATTTTCCATTCTGAGTGTTTTTGGTTTTGGTTTGGCCGATGATTTCTTAAATCTGTGAAAGCATTGATCATAGACCTAACATCAGAACATTCAGCAATACTTCACATCAGATGGAAGCCACCTCCTTACCCAGGCTTTGATTTTTCCTTCTGAGACTTCCAAAGCCATAATCTGTCTAAAATAAACACTTCCACCTACGTGAGATTTTACACTTGTTTACTTGGCATGCAAACCACAAATACCAAAGAAAAAAGCCTCTTGTCTTTGACAGCAACTCCCAGAAGATCCTGTAAAAACAGTTCTCAGCAGAGCAGGAAGACCAGGGTGTTGATGAAGAGCTCCTTGAAATGACTATACGCATGCATAGAAAGGAGTTTCAGTGTACCGATGGCACACAGCTCTGTCTCACTGCTCTAGTCCACGCTGCATGTTAAGTCTCTGCCCTGCCAATATCCTTCTGGTATTCCGGCAGAAGGCCCTTGAGCCATTTCATCCTGTATCTAGGGAAAAATGGAAACCATACTATTGGGTGAAACAACACTTATACAGCTGATTTGCCATAATTGCTGCTTTTGCTGCTAAACAGCATAGCTTTGTTGTTACTCCTTGTGCACTATGATTGTAGGCACCTGAGATGTACACATCCCGTCTTAATTCCTCATTTGTGCACCACCTATCACCCCAAGATTTTAGTCCCTTCCTAGACTCCTGCATTCCACTACAATTTCAGAAAGAAGGAGGAACAAAGACTACCTTATCAAAAAGAAAGAGGACATCCTTTATTCTCCAGTATAAGAAACAAACATGCCCACGATGCCTCACAAGTAGTTTGAGCAAGAGGAAAATAATAATTTCAGCTTTTGTAATTCCATGCATACCTCCCAGAAACATTCCAGTTCTATCCCAACCACAGAACCCCCTGCTTTCCAACTACAAGCGTGTGTTAGCAAAGCTTGGATAGAAACAGGACTAAAACGAGACCGCAACATTCATTTTTATCTTTGACTCTTGGCGCTGAAACGCAGGTCTACAGAGATGCCACAAAGCCATTCTGAAAATGGTTTCCAGAGGACAAAGCAAAAACCCAGGCTTCACTGCCCTTTGTCCTGCAGTTAGAGATTGCTAGAGATAGCCTCTGTTCTAAAGTGTTTACAGACTGCAGAGGAAGCAGACATGCAATGTGCCTAAATAAGCATGAAGAGATGATGGCAGACTGAGGAACTGATCCTGTTCTGCCTGTGCTCCATACAGATTATAACAGAATATTTAGTGCATTTTTATTTGCACAAATATTTTGCCTGCCCTGTTGAGATGACTCAAAATGAGCAAAGGATACAAAACATGCTTTTTTTAGTGGAAGAGCATCTCTTGGGAAAATAGTAGCATTTGCACTACCAAAGATTACCATTAAAAAAAAGAAAAATCAAAGTCTTCCACACAACTCTGGTACTACAGGTACTGCCCTGCGTTTAGGTCAGAATCTCCTTTTTAGCCAGAGCTCTCTTGTGCGGAAGTAGGAGACTGGTCTTTCTCACGTTCCAAGAAGCAAATGTTCGTGGTATCTGTCTTAGTTCTATATCCCAAGGACAACCCACGTGTCAGGAAGATGATACTGCATATCCCTGCATACTGTGGAGGACCGTGGGGAAGATCAAGACTCAAACTACTGCTAATGAAGCTACTATTCAGGAGCAGCAGCCAGCAGTGAGGGAGAGGCCGAGCAGCACTGGCCGAGCCAGCATCTCTACACAGAGCTGCACCGGGTGTAGAACACCGTGGGTGAAGCGCGTGAGGGGAGCAGAGCTGTGCAGAATACTTTGCAAAACGCATGCTGTTATCACGGCCAAAACTCCTCACAAAGTCATGTTTCAGTCTTCTCTTTTGCCTGAGCTGGGTTGAGCTACTGCACTCTAAACCAGATACATCCACGCAAGAAGGCTGTAAACAGTTTACTTTTCATTACTAGTAATGAAAAAGAATGTCTAATCCTAAAAATAGCCATGAAACAAGATTGTGTCCCGGGTCAGCTTTTGTCGTAGCTCCATCCTAATTATTGCCTGCCTGTTTGTTGTTTAACTCTAGGCAGCAAAGAATACGTAATTCAAGACGTTTGGTGCATGTTTTGAGAATGTTGAAAAATTATGTTCATGTGTAGCAAAGTCAGTTTTTAAACGGTAGAATCCTGCACTCTTTTCTGAGAACGGTTATGGTTCATCAGTTGTCTGTCAGACCTCCTGTCACCTTCAAATGAATTGACAAAAAATCCCATTACAAGATGCAGAAAAGCAGTTTCTTCCTGCAATCACATTTTGTAAGTATTAAATCCAGATGACACAAAGCAATTTATCAGCAATAAATTCAGTAGAGACACATAATGATTGTAATAGATTACAGTTGTGGTAAAATGTTTTAATAGAATAACAATTTGTAAGTAATTCATAATTGTATACTACTGTTTTCCTTTTTTACTTTTTGATATAAGGCAATAACCCTGTCCACATACACTGTACATCAGTGAAAAAAACCTAATGACTACATACTGAACCATATTTAATGTGTGTATGAACAAAAGCCATCTTTAGCAGTGGGTATACTTCAATCATCCAGAACAAAGATCTGGTAGGACCACTCAATAGAAACTTCATAAGGAACCTGAGGGATGCAGGCCAAATCATGAAAATCAGCAAGCTGACCATGGTTGCAAGAAGGAAGAAGCTGTGGTGTGACATGCTTTGGAAAGATATGGCTTTAGAACACTGTCTGAGACATATCTCGTCTCAGGATCCAGAAATACCTTCAGGTCTACTGGTTGAGATGTAGCCATGAAGACAAAGCATAAGATAACACAGAAAAACAAGAGACCACCAACCCATCCCGTTCCAATATTTGATTAGAAGTATTTCTCCATTTTGAGAATGCAAGAGCAGCCTTCTTTTACCATAAACAAGCTTTTTCTACTAATCATGTTAGAAGAAATCCCATAACTTTGTGTGAGAGCTAAAGAACATTGCAAACCTTACAGTCACAGTCTGGGGAAAATTCCCATCAGAGTTCTGCCCACAGAAGGCCTGCAGCCTCAAGCAAGAACATTTAATGTTGGACACCACAGGAATCAAGGACTGAAGAGATCTACCAGACTTCCAGAGCCATGTTCCTTGCAGACATGTCACAGAATAGTAACAGTGGGTGATCTGCAATGTAGCAATATGGAAGTTGTCAAAGATGATGTCAGAACAGGAAATACTAAAAAAAAAAAAGACATAATTTAATTCAGAAGTCAGAGGCATCCAACAATTAACCAAAAGTTCAGAGAGATGTTTCAACCGAAGGGTTAGAACGCCCCAAGGTATCCCCCACACCCAGCTCTAAATCAAAGTAAAGGCTTTTAAGTGACTTAAAAGTTGTTGAAAAATGTACCACAATTGCCCGAGTTATTAGTAAAAATGTGGTCAGAGGATACTAATATCTTACAAAATATTAACAAATACTTAGTTGATAGCATGGTAAAAATAAGCAGCCTGTTCATAGACAATAAGAAGAAAATCAGTTGAATGCACTCACATGGTAACAAGCTATGATTATAAGTGGTATATAGAATAGTATCGACCTATTCAATAATTTATTAGTCCTCATTGGGCAATGGTTAACTTATACTAATCATTTTATCAATATACTTTTTATATGAAATGTGAATGAAAAAGTGCTAGTGGCAATCCTGGATATGAGAATAACTCAGTTACCAGGCTGACACAAAAATCCAAGGAAGATCTATAAAACAGGCAGTTGAACATAAATTCTATCATGTAAACTTATGAGTTTCCAATACATTAGGATTGCTCAGGAGGGTCAAAAATTCATTTAAAAAAAAAAAAAAAAGAAAGAAAAAGAAAGACGACATTTGTATAAACAACACATCCAAAGAAAAGTTCTGATAAAACTCTAGAGGTGCACAAAGTAAGTGTTACAGGAATGCGTTCCCATCATTTAGAAATTAGTTAACAGTTTGCAGTTTAGGAAGAAATAGAATGTGTTCCAACAAACTAAAGAAAATATATGATAGAGGAAAGCAAGGTACCAGTGGGGTGCAAAAGCATGCTAAATTATATGAGCTAGCCAAAACTAAAGAAGATTAATAGGAGATTTAAAAGGACCCAGCAAACCTAGGGCACTGTGTATTTGAAATTCAACACAGAAAAGGAACATTAACTTTCTCTGAAAGGAAAAAAGAAACGAGTTAGAGTCACACATGTGTAAATAGCTACTCCAATTCAGTAAAAAAATAAAAGAAAACCTAGGACACTAACAATAGAAGGAAAACAATTTGGACAGTTGTATGAAGATGTCTTATTATTGACCACCTTCATACATGAAAACTGAAGACAGGTTCCATTTATGGTAGAATATCAAAATTAAATACTAATTATTTAAATTTATTGTGTTTCTTCTAACACTAACTTTGTTATTATAATTCGACCTGAATGAAAACGTAGCAGACAGAAAAAGGGCATAGAAATTAGTAATGGTACTGAAAAACTTCCCCAGAAGTAGAAATGGAAAAGTTTAACATTATTCCATTGAGGGAAACACTGAAGAGATTTAATATAATAAGGAAAAGAATGGGCACAGACAGGCAACCGACAGTGCAGCTACGGCTCCCTTTTCATTGGGCTCAGGGGAAACACCATCTTCACCCCCAACTGGTTCACATACAACAAGCGTTGTGTCTACCCTGCAGCAGACCATCGTGCGCGAAGCTCTGTTCTTCCCTCTTAACCACCCATACCTCCGAATATTTGTTGTTGTGCGTACAAATGTGTGAGTGTATGACTGCTGACAATCTTAAATGCGTAGGTTTCTCTCTGTCATTGCAGTTTTGGGGCAGTGGTTTATGAACAGGCAGGCTTCTCTCATTTATACCATCTTGTAAAATACCTGAGCACGTGGGGATTGATAGAAAGGATGCATATATTATCTGTTAATGTCATTATTTTATTATCTGTTTCATAAACAGTATAACTGTTGTTCAGAACACATTTGTTGACTATTGTTCAGAATATATTGCTTTGGTCCTCTATTATATGGAAGCAATTCCCAAAGTCATTAAGGTATCCTCAACCACCCAAAGCTTCAGGAATTTCTGAATGAATATGATGCAAGGACCACAAGAGCTGGGTCACAAGCAACATCTTTTACTTTCAAAGCAAGCTTCTAGTACTGCGGGCACTGATTCAAGCCTTGCCTTAACAGGCAAGAAATGATGAGTGAGTTGACAGCACAGAATTGCCATGCTGAAAGACAAAGGGAACTGTTCAGTGCAGGTGCAAAATTCCAGGGGCTTGAGGCACATAAAGTCAATTCTCATAAGTAATCATCTTCTAACACTGCTATTATTTCAGGTGCTCATCACTATTTACACGGAAAACAGTTGTCATTATCTCCTCATCTGGCCACTTCAGAGAACTCTGTAGGATTTAGATAATGCTTGTAAAAGTTTGCATGGATTATTGAATTAAAATATTGGTTTGTTGGCTGGGGGGAAAGGGGCACGTGAGAAAAAAAAGGACCTTATTGCCATTACTCAGCCAGTTTACTACAGATTGTTCACGAAACAAAAATTACATGCTTTGTTTGTATGTTGTGTGACAAACTTGAAACCACAAGTGTTTACATGTGCTGCACGCATACACTTTGGGGTTTTAATAGCTGGTTGACAAGAGATTAAAGGCAGAAATATGGCGTTTTATTAAAGCAAACATATCAGTATGCCTACCATGATAAAATGATCTAGTTTTCTTCAGACACAAAAGTTTCTGTTGAGTGATACCTTTGAAATTCCTTGAGGGCACCCTATTATTCACTTTCCTCAGCAGAGAGCAGCTGCAAATGGTCTCCAATTTTCAAAGAGTATTGCCTGGTCATTCTTTACTGTCAAAATGAAGAAGAGCATAAAAGTTAAGTCAATAAAGTAATATGAAATGCTTAATATAAAAATTCAAGAATGAATGATTAACCATTAAAAACTTACAGTAGCTATTTCAGCCAGGAAAAAAAAATTAACATTTCCCTTGAAACCTATTAACACTCCTTGTAAACAATATTCTTTCTTGAAATATATGACCTTTCCTAATGCTCTCCATACACATGGCATTTTTCTTATATCCACTTTACCTTCACTGATATGCAGCTCAATTCCTCAGGAGAGGGTGTTTAGAGCCCCTTCCTCTGATGCACTGAAAAAATGTATTCTTTTATTGCATTCCCCTTCACAAATACACCTAATCTTCAGCTTTAGATCTTAAAATCCTTTCCTGATCTGAGAGTCACATGACCTGTTGCAATTGTTGACATGCCACCACCATTCCAGCCACAGCAAGTGTCGAGCATAAAATTGATCTCATTCATTTGAGCCAGTGATAGCTACATTTATGTACAGCAGATGAAAAAACACACATCCCTGCTGCATTTACCAGAACAGTACATTTAAAGATCACGCAATTATCTCAACACCTAAGCCTTAATCAAAGACAGGGTGACGCTTATACTGAATGTCACCTGCACATCCTACTGCAAAGACGACAGGGAATACGATCCAACAGCAGCTGTCTCATTTCTGGGTCTGCTTAGCCACCAACTTTTTCCTCAAGCGCTGAACGTGTAAGCAAGGTGTTGTGCAGGGGAACATGGGGGGAAAAAATGATGCAGAAGCTGTCTGTATTTGTGCATTCAAGGCTGCCAGATATATTGAACTAAAGGCACCAAAAGATGACGTTAGGAGTACACATAGGGTTAGAACCTGAGACTCCAGAGGTTCCACAGTGATGATGCAAGCCAAAACATGACCCACGCAGTCTTAAAGTGATCTGTAACTGGCTGGAATCAACTACAACATTAGAAAGAGTTTATGACTAAAGTAATTCAAACATACAAGGGTGGAATTAGAAGGTGCACAGCAAAGGTGAGCTCCTGTGCTGTGGAAAGATCCTGGTATGAGTCCCCAGTTGAAAAAGATGGCAAATGAAGAGAAGGGCAACTGCTTGGGCTGACTTCTACCTCGCTCATAGTACGCAGGTAACTGTTGCTGTGACTGAGACTTCTCCTTGGCTTCTCCTTCTTACTGGGTTTATTGGGTTTGCAGGGCAAGATTTTGCAGGGTAGCAGGGGAGGGGAGCGCTACAGGGGTGGCTTCTGTGAGAAGCTGCTAGAAGCTTCCCCCAAGTGTGACAGAGCCAACGCTAGCCGGCTCCAAGACAGACTCACCACTGGCTAAGTCTGAGCTCATAAGTGATGGTGGTAGCACCTCTGGGGTAATGTATTTAAGAAGGGGGGGAGGTGGAGAGAGGGAAATGTGGAAACAGCAGTGGAGAGAGGAGTGAGAATATGTGAGGATGATGGTGGAGCAAACACCCACCTGCAGCCCATGGAGGACTCCATGCTGGAACAGGTGGATGCACCTGAAGGAGGCTGTGACCCCATGGGAAGACTGCGCTGGAGCAAGCTCCTTGCAGGATCTGTGGCCCCATGGAGAGAGGAGCCCATGCTGGAGCAGATTTCTTGGCAGGACTTGTGACCCCATGGGGGACACACGCTGCAGCAGTCTGTTCCTGAAGGACTGCACCCCATGGAAGGGACTCACACTGAAGCAGGGGAAGAGTGTGAGGAGTCCTCCCCCTGAGGAGGAAGGAGCAGCAGAGACAACATGCGATGAACTGACCACAACCCCCATTCCCATGTTACAGAGAAACACTGCCTAGGAAAGTCAGAGTAACCACAGTTTGGAAGAATAAACCCAACAATAATACGTAATACCACCACGAAATCAAGTCTTCAGTTAGGAAAATACTCCAAGAAGCACAGCAGATCTCAGCTCAGAAAATCCAGATGACTAATACATGATGATCCACTTGTGGTTGCAACAACTGTAGAAGGCTGAGGAATATAGATTATAAGGAGTGGGGTCCATTGTATATATCATTCAAGAGTATAACTTTATTCGGACTTTAGACACAGGTGTCTAAATACAGATATAAAGACAGATACAGACATATCCTAATAAGATTTCTAGTTACCCGGGAAACTGGAATTGTCACTTCACTAACTGTCTGTGAAATAAACAGTGAATCTATGTTAGAAAAAATACATAAACCAGGGATCATAGGTCACACATCCAAATGTAGTGTTTGGAAAACTGCACTAAATACAGGGAACCACAGGACTCTGTCTTTAGTGCATGGCCTTGAATCGATACCAAAATACTTAATCACAAGCCTGGCTCACACATATCAGTAAGCAACTTGAACAACTTCCCTGAAGTGCTGCTCAAATGTTCTGAGAAATGGGAAGATGCATCCACATTCTTCACTGTACAACAAAAGGTGGTCAGAGGAAACGTCACATAACACCAGGTATACAGAAGTCAGTGAACTAAAATGAACTCTGCATTAACAGGCTAAAACGAGGCCAAAAGGTAGGCCTTGTTTCTGTGTCACAATTATTTATGCAGATGACTAGTAAGTAGGATGTTAAGTAGATCTTTCAAGATTGCAATATTTAAAAATCAGAAAACCAAAAGTATTACCAATGGGTATTGCATTTGAAGTCACATTTGAAGTAAGGATGGAAAAATCCTCATTGTAACTGGTGAATCTTTTGATCTAGTGCTGTAGCGTTACAGCATTTACTCTAATAATCTTGGAAATATGTGTTTTGCATATACTCTAATTTCAATTAGAAATACTAGGAACATCTGATATTAAAAGCCACAAAAGACTTTTCCATAAAGCTAGGAAAAATTCAATGCTCAATTTAATATGAACTTTTTAATCTAAGTAGTCTTAATTCAAAGCAGTGAAAGTAAGGATTGGTCAGACAGGCTCACACAAGCCTACGGAAAGGCTTGCATCTCTGCTTAAACATACTTTGACAAGTCCCATTGAAATCTGGAGCACTTAGATTAAAAATATAAGTTTTAGATTCCACTTTTTTCTGACAGGAATCTCAGTTTTCATGGCCTGACGTCATTAAAGATTGCTACTCCCTCCAAGGAATGCCTAAAACCACGTAATTTAGACACTTATTATCGATTACCCTAAAAAAGTTTTTTATCAACCGGCCTTAGTGAGAACCACCATGACTGGTAAGTCTAGCCAACACTTTCAGATTTCTTGTTAAGAGATTAATGCCACCCGTGAAGTAGACACTTAATTAGAGTAAGTGGGATTGGATCATATATATAGTAAACCAGTGAGCAGCTCAGATGTATTTATCACTTAAACTTCACAAAATTTAACAAAGCTTTAAAGTGGAAGATCACTGAAATCACTACAGGCAGATGAATGCTTGCAACAGAGGAAGTCCCAAAAGTAAGACACAGGATGTGGTGGGGAGAAAATAGACAAAACAGTCTAATAAAAAGCAAGGCAGATTTATCAGCAATGTGTGGTATTAATAAATTATGTATAGTCTCTAAATGGAATGGAATAAGAGCGTAAGGGACTTGTTAATGAAGTCATATGAAACCTTAAAGAGAAACCAGAGATTAAGGATCAGATAAATCTGAATAAAATTAGATGTGGATAATGTAGACCTATACATCCAAGCTCATCATCCCAGGATCCTCTTATAGACAGTGGGCGTCTAGCCATGACGTAGCAGCACAATTCCAGAAACACACATCTTGTCATGGTTCTTACTGTAATGTCTGCTCCTTACACCGTATAGTAGAAAAGAAGTGCTCAATACAGTTACAAAAAAACCCCTGTGTTTAAAAGTTGATTTCATATCTTTACTTATCTTCTTCAAGATATACTAAACACCATCTACACTGAATAAAATGTAATATTAGAAGCTGATGTCAATGATCTTTTTCTGAAAATTTCTTACTCAGACTTATTTCTCCTATATGAAATCTGTTGGTCAGACATGAGTACTCACCATCATTTTGGGTTTGTGGTTTGTGTAATCTGGGTGTGGGGGATTTTTTTGGTTTGTTTGTTTGTTTTGGGGTGGTTTTTTTTTAAACACATTCTTTTTTCTAGATGTTGATTCAGTGCATTCTATCTAAAAACTAAATTGCATCCCTTAAACCATACTGTGGGCATCTACTCTGTGCTCACAAATTTAATTCTTTATAGGTAATTTTCCTTATAAAGGAACATTATAGAAATAAGATGGGTCCTATACTATTTGATGAAATACTTTAAAGATCTGCTGTGGCATATTTGATAAGCACCAGAAACCTGTATTTGCATTGTGTTCCACTGCCAATCAGACCACGTCCATCTGTAAAAACAACAAAACTAGTTCTACTGTTGTCTAAATCAAAATGGAGCTGTCACAGAATACTGTGACAATAAATAACAGCATTTATTATAATTAGGCATAATATTGCTGCAACCAAAACACGCTCCCCAGTGCATTCTATATATATTTATTGTCATTTGGCAGACAGTCACTAGCAAGGATGGTGAAAGCATGATAGTATGGGCATCCTATTCTATTCTTTTTGATGATTGCAAAACCTTTACATTGTTTTGCCACGTAGTCCTGTACCATTTGGTATAATTCTAAAAGCCCCAAATCCTGGAGCACTGTATGAACTTTTCTCATTTTTAAGCCAATTTCATAGTTTTTGAGGACATGGGCTGACATGAATTCAGAACGTGTAGCATCGGCAGGGACACTGCACTGCAGCAGACACTACTTACACCAAGGCAGTCCTGAACAACTTACAGCAGGAAAAGTCCACATAAGAAGTTTCTAGGATCCTAAGAAAATTCTCCTAAAACTTTTTTGTAGTTGAGATAGTACAGATCAATCTTCATGAGTGCCATTTTAGCTTGTCTTTTTCTGTGCATGAATTAAGGATTTATATTCTTTGCCGCTTCAGTGATCATGGGGTCTGATTCAGGAAGAACATGATCACATTCAATGGAATATCACGGTTCTAACTTACATTTGAGATGAGAAGCAAATCTGTAAGACACAGGATATACTAGAGAGTGAATTACACTAACTTTAAGCACAGGTTAACACCTCCCCACCACAGCAGAAGCACTCGTAATGGAAGAGAGCATCTACAAAATGAAACAGTCTCAGGAGGAAGCACAATTCTACATGGTGGTGTTCTACCCTAAGCTTCTTTCCGACAGGCTCACAAAGCATAGGAAAAACTGCTTCTTTTCCATGAATATTCAGTTCACAGCCTTTTCTAGGAAATCATATGGAGCAGTCCTGATAGAGAGTGACACCTTGATCACACATTGACACATTACATTGCATCCCATCTTCTCAAATCATAAATGAAAAGAGTGGCTGTATTCCACAGTCTCTGAATTCTTTCAAGACAGCTCAGCAATCTACGAGTGAAAGGTAGGATAAATTATTACAGGAGACTTCTCAGCATGGCTGTTCTAAATCAAATGCTGTCAAATAATTTTTAACTTTCTTTGATCTGCACTCAATCTCTGTGCTCTTTGCTGACCTATGGCACAGACTCTCCTTGACTTCCACTCCTTTCTTTTTCAGTCTCTCTGCTCATAAACTTTTATTTTCCCCTTTTTATTATCTATGTGTAGGAATATAAAAAAACTTCTAGATCCAATGGCTTGGTGACTCTTATTTTATAGTTGCTTCAAAAAAATCACCAACCCACCAACCTGGTAAATGTGATAGGAACCTAAAAAGAAATGAGAAAAAGACAGGAAGTTAAATAATCTTGCAAGAAGCAAAAATACGATGTTTTGGGCTGAGAAAGTATTCTCCCTAAGGTGTTTTATGGTTATGAGAGACACATAGCACAAACTCTGTATCTGATGGCTCCTACAATATATTTTATAGGAGTAACGACTATAACTTAAAAAGCTGGGCAGAGGAGATTGAAGAAGCAAGAGAAAAAAAAAGGAATGGAAATATTAATGAATATAAAGAAATGAGAGTGAAAGAGGAGACGATACAGCCACAGAGCAAGACAAAAGGAAAAGGAAATTACATGGATTAAGAAATGGCATAGCAAAAATAAACAAATGACTCCACAGCGAATGCTGACAGTATTAATTGTGATTGGTACCGGAGCAGTGCCTAGGGACTCCAGCACAGGGTCTCATTGCATCACGCACTGCATTGCGCTGCATGAACAAACACCAGACATGGAAGATGTTCAACTACCTTGACAGTGTGTAATAGGTGAATATGTGGACAAGCAGAGATAAAGAGAGAGAACGCGAGGTAGCAGGGAAGACAGACTTGTCCGTAGGCCATGATGCCATCAGCCTGAAACATCACACTCTTCTATAAGTTTACTTTGAGAAGAAATAGGGAGTCTAGTCCATACACCTTGTCGAGCAGACTACTATTCAGCTTTACACACTTTGCACCTGAGCAGCTTAACGTGCAGCCCGAGATCTGGATAGAGCAAATGTACTTCCTTCTCAGTTCCTAAACACACTTCTGTAACACCTGTGTTTCACACTGCCTCATCGGTGGCAGCACAGTCACTGTTATGCAGCATACATATATGGTTTGCCCTTGATTAACTGAAGCTTCAGTTAATAATATTAGTTCAGGAAGTGTTCTCTTATTTCTCCATTTCTCAGAATAGTACAAAGCAAAATATCAAACTAGAATGGTCCTCTGTTTTGTACTACAGCGGGTAGAAAATACAAGCAAGAACTTGTCTAACCTTCTCAAAAGTCTCCACTGGCAGAGACTCCATAACTTGCATTTCCAGGGATTAACTTACTTACAGCTAGAAAGTTTCTCCTAATGTCAGTCACTTTTGTTGATAATTAAGCAAACTGCTTCCTGGCATGACTCTACTGGATATGGAGATGAACCCTTAATACGTCAGAAAACTGCTTTATGCCTCTGCAAACTTCTTTCTTCNCCCCAGGTTTTCCTTGCTGAGTTGCACTCATGAACCTTTTCTATTTGAGTTAGCTGTAAACCTTCTCTTGAACGCTCCCCAGCCTGTCCGTATTTATTCCTAAAATGTAGTTCCCAGAATTGGACAAAAGCCACTCAAACTGAATGACAAAGATGATACAGGTCTCTGATTTTATATTCAGTAATATTAACACAAAGTCTGTTACAGAAATGTATGCTTGATACCAAACCCAAGCATCAACCATCCCTATTAAACTCTCCTTAAATGCCAAACCCAGTACCAGAGCTTCCTCAAAAACACTTCACCCTGCTACTGAAAGCATGTCCCAGACTCTCGCTGCTCACTGTTCTTAACACCAGTTTAACTCTATTGTGAAGTTACAGATGATTTCCATGAGGGGCAGAGATGGCAACTCTAATTCCTTTTTTAAAAGCAATCATACATGATAGCCATAAAGAAGGGGAAATATCTGCTATTTTACATTAAAGAAGGTAGCCAAACTCAGATACATGCAAATAGCTCAACTGAAAAGTTACTAAAAAGAAAATAGACAGAATTTTGCAGCTGGATTGTTTTCACCCACGAGTGTGTAAGTCTTAAAGAGACCTGGATTGTATCAGCTGTGATGGAATACTATGAACTGCACCCTCTAAGAATTACTCATACCCTTTTGTTATATGACCAAGCATCCTGAGACTCCAGTCAGCAAGGAAGATAGAAATCAGTAGCAAGCGTTTTCATAGTCCAGCCTTATTTCCTTTCGTAGTTTTCATCCCTTCCCACTTGCCCTAGGAGAGAAAGTTCCAGCTACTGTTAAAGCAATGAAGAGACTATTGTTCAGCTTTTCACTGTTTAAACCCGAGCAGTTTAATGTGCAGCTACTGGAGTTCATATTTTGTTTTCCATATTTCTCCTCTTATGCATTCAAATTCAAATTGACAAATGCCTTTGTATATAATTTTAAACCCTCCCCATCTCTAATGCATCAGTATCTTGTTACATTGCCTTTGATTTCATTGTTTGCAATGCTACTATCAGCAGCATGGAATTGCCAAGGCACTAAGCAGCCCAATTTTTCTTTAATTTCTCAGAAAATTGACAGCTTTATGAACTGTCTCTTTACCTATGCCCCATAAACATGTCAGGCTGTGGAAAACCATTCTAATTAAATCCCGGGGGATTGCAATGGAAGATTATAGCTTCTTGGCAGGTTATTAAAAAACAGTTGTTCATATATACACAAATATCTGTACTAGAACCTAGCATTTGACAGAACAGCCAAGGAATTAACCCCACTGGCAACTCCCAAGCAACATTCACAAAAAAAAAAACCCCACAAACACCCCCCCCCCCCCAAAAAAAAATAAAAATCCCCAAACTCAAAAACCAACTAAACAAAAAAAGCTAAGGAAAAACTAAGCTAATTACAATGGGGGTGCAGAGGCTGGGCAGGGGCACCCCAAGGAGGTTGTCTTGCATTCTTGCATTTGACTTCTTTCCAAAAGTTCATAATTCAAACTGTCATCTAGAATCATCACCTTTCATCCTTGATTACCAGTACCTGATATAAGAGAAGATAGAAAAATGCTTATAAGGTCCACATACATGGCCCTGCTAACTACATAGCCTTGACAGAAATATATTAGAGTTGATGGATAACGTGAATCATTCAACAAAATATTTCTTCTGTCTGCATCTGATCATCCAAGAGAACGCATAAGAAGTTCTGACAGCAAAATCTTTGTTAGAGATCATCCTTTCCAACAGCTTCACCAAATAACCTTTCCTTTGAGTAATACATGTTGTCCCTGTTCTTCCACCTGAAAGAAGTTGTCCAACCTCTCATCTCAGCAACAGATATTCAGGATTTAGATACTGGGGAACTTGTGTGAGACTGGGTAGCAGTTTGATTTTGTAACCTGTGTCTGACGCTTCACAAATAAACTGCTTGTATTGCGAAACCAACTTCCAAGGAGGCTATTTTGTTGAGAGTGCAGTTATTTTGTTCTTGAACTGCAGTTACGACAGTCAACTCTTCTCTCACTACCTGAGAGGAGGAGGAAAAGGGAAGAAATTAGATGCTAACACATCAAAGATAACTACGAGCAAAGTCCAAGAAATGACATTACATGTTTTTCTTAACAAGCATAGTATCACTAGGCCAGATGTGTAATGGATTTTGCAACTAACTGGACTTCTGAGGTGTGCTACATGATTTTAGTATTTCTTTCTTGAAAAATCTTCTAGCATCTACAAATAGAAGCTGACATGTAAATGTTTAATACATCACCACTTAGATATGCCAGTATTCCATATGTATGCAAATAGAATTTTCATAAACATCAAATATGAGAAATATCCAAGACTTCAAATCACTGACCACTGATTTCATGGTCTCTGAGATGACAGAGAATCACACTTACAGAATTCCATGAAGTTCTTCCCTGAAGAAAACCAGCATTAGTTGTCCTTTAAGCGAAGGAAGCTTTAAAAGAAATACCAGCTACCTTGAAAATACATATGTGAAACACCAAAAAGCTGTATATCAATTTGAAAGCAAGACCAATAAAGAATGAATGAATCCAGAGGTACCCAAGTATAGCACCAGACTGGTTCAAGCCACCAAGTTCAGAACTAAAGTTAGATATCTAATATCTTTTTGTGTGCACTGATGTACTGAAAATGACCCTTTAGTATCAGTTACCCAAAAATCACATTGACACCAGAGAGAGTTTGAAGAATCCAGTAAAGATAAGAATTAAAACTTACATTTTAGAAGTACATTGGACCTGACAGCTGATTTTCTCCTGCCAATTACTCAATTTGATCATATAAAATATATCATATTTATCACTTGTCTAGAAATTTATGAAGTGATTTAAAACATACCAGAAACTCCTCCAATGTTCACACAGCACATTAAAGTTACAGAACAGCTACTGGCCATACTGCTGCCTTACATGACATCAAGGGCTGATCGTCCAGCTTCTATATGGAAGTACATTAAGGGATAGTGACAAATAGAATAATGTTGGAATTTGAACTCTAAAAAGGTTTCTTGGATTGGTGAATTTATTTTCTAAATCACTTAACAGGTTTCAACAAAGTGCCAGACTTCCTGTTACTAGTTTAATTTAAAAATTGATTTCTTTCTTACTCTTATTGCAAGAAGATGAAAAAGTATCTATTTGACTGCAAGTAAAGACACCTTCAATGTGGTAGGGATGTTTCCTCCCACACTTTAATACTTTCATACCACATCCAACCTTTCAATTTTGCAATTTTCTTTAAGTGTATCATGTCGCAGATTGTTCTGGAATCCTAGATAAAAGTCTAGGGGCAGATGAAAAAGGAACCTTTTAAACAATTTTGAAGATGTACATGAGGTAACAGCACTTCTAGTATGGGAATGGACCAAGGAGACCATACCAGGAAGGGGAGGGTGGATTGGGAGGAATTTAGTGACCACTTGCAATTAGCTAGAACTTGTTTTCTACAAAAATAAGTTATACTGTCAATCTACAGTTTTTATTCATGGCATGGCTTGTGTCATGCTCAGTAAATTCCATGTTATAAATGCACTAATCAAATTATTTCAAGACAGAAAAACAAAGATGGAAAATCATGTGTCTTGTTTGTTAAAAAAAAAAAAAGTTGCTAACCAGGCTTTCTACTGACACAAGTCCATTTCATTCAAGATCAAATGGAAGCTGTGGAAGTTCAGCTAAAGTGTTTCATTTTTCGGTTGCTCACAGCTAAATGGTACAAGTCTACAGCTACAGGAAAATGGTGAAAGTCTATAGCTAAAATAAAAAATGCACAGGTGGGCAGGTGCTAGAAGAGGATCACGGTTACATTAAGTAACACAGTGGGGAAGTCACAGGATGAAAACCCGAAGGAGGAAGTACCACTGACAAAGGTAAGTCCTCACCCTTCCCTACCTGAGACAATGCCAGAATAATCAGACACCTGAACATCCTCTGTGCCGGTGCAGCACCACAGGTCTTCCTCCGAACAAACCGGCTACCAGTTCACTGGTTAGAACAGGATGTTACTCGGCAGGCACCTAATTTATATCTTCACATACTATCACAAAAGAGACATATTGCAGTCTTCAAAGAAAAAAAGTAGGAAATAGTAAGAAAAAATAAAATAAAATCCAATATTACATACTTGTTCTGTTATTTTATATTTACAAATTGGAAAGGGGTGGAATATTTGACTTTGGAGTCACTGCACATAACTGACACCGACTGTAACTACTGACGGATCTCTTCTTTGTCAGGGGAGAAAAAGAATTGTCTTCAAAAATAATGAAGCCGCTTAGATCTGAGTTCTATAAAAACACTCATCTTTCTCCAAAACTCAGTGTTAGCTGAGATAAATCTGGCTTCCCTGCTTTCTAACAGCTAGGCTTTGTTTACTGGGAGGGCAAAAAGAAAAAAAAAAGGTTTTGATTTATGTTCCTACAGTCACAGGGTGGGAAAGAAAAAGTTTTCAACCACAGTCCCCAGTCTTCAGAATGAATCATTTGCTGGTCATACCTGAGTGGTTGTGGAGACTGACTTACCACACTCTAAAAGAAAATGACTTTTTAGAAAAATGTTTACAAAAAAAGCATGTTAAACTCATTCTTCTGGCTCTTCACTATACTAGCAGAAAGAACACAAAAATTTATCTAAGGGGAAGACGTAGCCTTAAGTATGGAACAATTCAGCACTCCACCATGTTGTATATCCAGCCGTTGGCCAATCCCAGTGGAAGCTGCATGTTTAAGAGTCAAGTCAGGACTTTTTTGAAACAGAATGGTATGAAACCTTGAGCAGCATACTTGGGTCATCACTATTGTCAAAAAATACTAACTCCTTCCATAATAAGATGTACCTGGTCGGTACCTGTATCACCTGGTCGGTAGTGTGCTTCTCAAGAATTTTGACAGGCAGAGCAACTACAATTTAAGAAGGAGAAAAGGTGTTTGAAGCACAGGAGTTATCCTTATTTATACAAGGGTGAACACAACAAAAAACCAGATATATAATCAGAATTACTTTAGACTTCCTTTGGCAGTAACACATCCAGCATTTATAATTAATACCACTGTTAATTAATAAGCGTGATTGGTTCTCTGAAAGTTCTAAAACCAGGTTCAATGCTTCCTAAAGATCAATGGTGACTGAAACAGTCCAAGCTCAACAAAGATGGCTAAGGAAGTTGTTAGCCTTTGCCAGGGGCTAGAAGAATGAACATGAACAATTCTTTTCCCTCTTTTGTATTCATTTATACAAGTCAAATTCTGATCCCATTTATAATAACATAAATCTAGAATGACTCCCTTGCAGTCACTGGAGTGAGTTCAGATTTACTGCAGACTCTGTAAATAAGATCAGAATCTAACCCATACACACTTAATTATCTTGTCTAACAGATTATGTCCCTTGATGAAAGAAAAAAAATAAAATAATATCAAACCACTCCCAAATTACCTCAAATTTGCAAATGGGCAATAAAAAAGGTAGCGCTGAGCAGCTTCTGCACCAGCTGTAAGGTCCCCAGGAACGGGAGGTAAGTACCTGAGGAACAAACCTATTTCTTTATGTTTTTCTGGAGATCTTAAATTCTGTCAAAAGTATATTCACCTCTGATAAATCGTAAATATACTGTAGACTTGCTCCATTTCCTAGGTGTGTTGCTGATTGTTAGTAATTTACACTCAAGATATAGCAACGATTTGCCATTGGCTTGGGGGAAATTGTTTTGCTGCCTATGATTTATAGCTATGATTTGCCTAAGAGTTTTATGAGGCAGTTTTTCCTGAATATGCCCTCAGTGAAAGGCCCCCAAACAGAGGCAGCTCACAGAGACCCTCAGACACTGTGACACTGTCTTATTTCTCCTTCACCCGAATAACACAAAACTGTTCAAATTTTGTATTACTTTCCCTCTTCTTCCTCTTGCTCCAAAAAATAAAATAAAAGCGTACTATGAGGCACAGCAGGACTGACACTATACTGACTTATTGCTCAGTTTTCATATATATCGTGATATGTGGCAAGTGACCCTGTTACCAGCTATTAATACTGTTATTAGCACAGGCACATCTGGGCACAATATATCACAGCATTCTCAGTGACAGTGACATATCTGTCAACACAGGTAAGGTACAATCCACTATATGAGTGAGAACCTGTACCTGGTTACATCTGCATCTCACGGGAAGGCACCTCGCCCTTATAATGTAGGACAATCTGATGCTGGGCAAAAAGTGCCACAATCTTGTTTTTCAATAGTTGACCCAATTGTTAAGAAGGGTCCACCTACTTTTCTAAAAATATGCCCAAGAAGGTGTTGTGTGGCCTGTGACTGCTGAGCATCTGACTGGGAAATACCATGGCTCACCAGTCATGTTTTGAACCTAACTTATTATGGGACTCAAGACAGCTCTCAGCATATGTCCATCTCCTGAAAATTACTCCCTTCCTTTTCTTCTCTTTTTTTGAGAACGTATGTGGCCAAAAAGTTACCTGGATATTAAGAGATGTTCTAGATTTTACTTTTTTAGAAGATATCCTTATGTTATTGATTACTTTTTATTGCTATTACATTAGAACTTCTGAAGTAATGGGATCCCATTCTTGTGCTGGAACTTGGAAGCCATGGAGCAGACTAATTTGTTATCCCACATAGTTTAGATGTAGTTGCACGCTAAACTTCCCAAAGTCAGTGCCAGAACTGCAGCAACCAACCTAGTAGTTGCTTACTCAGATTGAGCACTTCAGTGGATTTAGAGTTTACAAGTAATTTGTTCCAAACTTACTTGTCCAGATCCCTATTCTGTACATATGCTCAGAAAATTTTTCATAGTGACTAGTGACATGCAGTGGCTCATTAAAATCACTTTCAGTGACCCTGATAATCAGGTTATAAAAGCCAGGTGATTTATAAGCGTGTCACGCTGGAGTGCCAAAACCTAAAGCACTTAAAATCAGCACTGTAAGCGAGAGGACCACTACACTGCATGTTTCACTTTTGTCAGTACGTTAGCTAGATGCATAAATCAACCAAGTTGCCAGATAAAGCAACTGGCAAAGATAAAGTTTTCTGGCAGAAAGAGGGGATCAGTGATGAGTCATAAGGATGTTATCTGTTAAGCTGTGTCCTGAGTATGTCATACCCATCCTAATTTTCTCAGCCTCAGCATTCTGCTTTGTAACCTGAGGTGTGTCATTTCACCTCCCGGCATCATTGTTTGATCTGTGTCAACCTCACCTACTCAGGTATCAAGCTGGTTGGGCAGGATCCCTCACTTTTCATGTGTACCCGGAGAGAAGCCACATGCTCAGTTGACGCCCACCACTCTGGCACTGCAAACAGGTAATAAACCATAAGGCACGACTGATCTTCCACTGAAATCACTGGTAAACCTCTCAAATGCTCCAGAGGGTTTTGGATTTGGTCCATCCTCAGCTGCTCTTCTTCAGAATCTGACAAGAAACCTGCTCAAAGAGAAAACCAGTATAAAAACAGAATGGAAAGTTCCCTCCTCACATAACTCTCCTCCTCTGCACCTGAGCATCCATCTTTCACTAAACCTCTGGAGTCCATCTTTTCAGCCATTATTTTCAGGAAACATATAATTTAAAAAAAGGGGAATGTGCAAGGCAATGAAGAAATTACCAAATACGTTTATTCTATGACAGACACACAAGTCATAATCATCAGAACAAAACCCTCTCTTCTTTTTCAAATCCAGCCTGGGTAACCCCTAGACATACCAGACCAAATCCTCCAGACCCACTTTGTCTTACCTTGCAGACATATAGGCAGCAGCATGGACCTTAAAGACCAAGCAAGGAAGGAGGCATTTGCCTATTCAGTTATGAGGTGCTGCCTAAACAGCCACTCACCATATTCTCAGAAGAAGAGCTCATGAGCTGGACCACACACCACACCGCATGAGGTGCATTCAGCACCTCCTCAGAATTTTGCTTTAGTTTCTGCTTGAAGTTCAGATTCCATATTTAAACAGAAGGAATGCTGATTTATATATTAAGCACCTATTTGTGTCTGATCACACACCATTCACTTTAGCTTTTAAATATAAAAACTTCTCAGGCTGCAAACATCAACTCTTATTTCTGAACTAACAGAGGCACATTGAACCGTGGCTAAAGCACACCTTCCCATTTTGATCCAATATATTTTTGCCTATAAATTCAAAGTTTGAAATAATAAAGTGCCACTGGGTGCTCAAAGTGTAAGTTTATGGTTTAAAAATTATCTGAGCTTAGTAGCTGAACATCATAGGCCTGATGGGTGGCAGAGCTGCATAGGAGTACGGTGTTCAAAAGCCCACTGGCCTCTCATTTTGTTGCTATGCAGTGAAGTCACTTGCTTTTATTTTATTCGCTTATTGCCATGAATCTAAGGGAAGGTAGGCATCTAATGTTTATGATTAATGTAATTTGTACAGTAGGGGGGAAAAAAACCCCACATGACCACATGAACCAAGTTAAAACAGCAAGATGAGACCTTCTTCAGTGGCCTCCCAGAGTGCGAATGAGGGTTATAGCTCAAGTCCACATTGCAAATACTGTTATTTTCTGCAAGCTGCTGCACTTGCTCAGCTGAGGAAATGGCAGGATTGTGATCGGCAGACTACTTAAAAAGCTAAGTGTGGTATCTGCCAAAAGAATCTAAGGGATTAGATTCAAAAGGATCAAAGCAGGCTAGGTTTAGGAAGACCTGTGACTAGCAATGATCTTTGCTACTGCAGATGAATGCAGGAGAGGGTGGAATTTATGCTGAAACTTCAGACAGGTTCAGAAATTTGGCTTCTTAAATATGTGTGTCATTCACATGAGTAAGTCCTGTTTACATGAACTGTTTAAGGAACTACTTTTTCCTTCGAGGAAATACTACATTAGCAGACAATAAGAACTTGTTCTTCATTACGCCATCATCACAAAAGTATACTCCCAATTATAACAATATTTTAAAAAAAAGTACTTGCATAAGTAGAAGTTTGACAGATCAAGTGTCGATGAAGAGCTGCTGGGCCCACCAAGATATTAAGTGCCATATGCCTGGGCTCATCTAAACGCCTATAACCACAAATAAAACAGAGATGAGAGTGTGTTCCAGTATAAATTGACACTATCAGCTCTGAATATAAATTTTATATATATACATTTTTTAATAATTTATAATCAGTGCTAAGCCACAAGCCACCCCCAGCTACCATCCATAAAGCACAGTTTTCTACACTAGGTATGCAACGAATTCATTTTGAAGCACGTTTGAACGTTTTTGTCATGAGCATCAGACTGAATGCCTGTAATAAAAATGACAGCTAAATAAGAATAAATGGTTTAACGTTAGCAAGAAATAGGGCTTTGCTGTTTCACCTTTGATGACAGAATCACAAGTTTACTTCTCCCCTGAAGTTAAATGCAATGTTCTCCCGCTTCAAACCTTTAGCACCTCTTTTTTTCCAGGATTGCAGCAGCCCAAATGTAATTTGAGTGAATTCACGAAATGCACTTTGTAAACAGATATTTATTGCCTGCAAGATAAATAGTCAAAATACATCAGATTTATTGATGTCCTGGGAATATGGTATTATGGCAGTTTAGAATGGAACTGTGAGCAAAACCACTGCAGAAACTGACTGTAGACAGGTCTGTCCACAGAGTGAAAAAAGCAACAACACAAAAAAGACAAGGGGGACAAAACCGAGCATTTGGGATAACGCAACTGAACCGAATGCACTGCAGTTCTTGTAGTAAAAGTATTCAACAGGAGCATGCAGATTAAATGCCTAGAATTTATTTTTTAAAAGAAGTATTTAATACTCTTAAGGGAGAAAAAGACTTTTGTAAAGAGGAGAGAAATAATCTGTTGTACTCGTGCGCTTTGGCAGGGCAAGTAGTAAGGTACTTACGTTTCAGCAAGTGAGATTTAGACAACAGTGAAAACTTTCTAACAGTAGCAACAGTTAAGTCTTAAAATAGATCATCTAGAGAGATTGTGGAATCTCCAGTTGGAGGTTTTCACTGGGATATTAGACAAATACCTGTCAAGAACAATACAGATAAAGTTGACTCTACTTGATACTTCTTACCCCTATTTTCCATTATTCTATGAAAAGTCCATGAACTGTTTTTTAAAAATCACTAGAATTGTATTTTAAATTTCAAAATGACACATGAACACTTTAAACCTGCAGAATGAAAACAATTTGGATTTCACTAATTTCTTTTTATACAGTTTTAACTGCCTCTAAAACCAGGCAATTCAGAAGTCTTGAAGTGGTCACCTTATTGCTGATCCTACATAACCGTCATGTGCAGGGTTTAATCTGAGAGTTGTGGAACAGGTAATTTATGGTATTCTCATACCACAGGGCTGATGCAAATCCAAATATTTTTAATATTAAGATGGTCAGACAGTGACTGCTTCTCAGGAAATGTCTGTTATAGTGCCTTCAGATATGGTATTATCTCACATATATCACTCTAGAACCATTGACAAATTTGACTATACATGTATTTTTTAGCAACCTGATTAGTTACAACTGCCAAAATCTAGAATATCTACACTGGTAGGTGTTAAAATGTTACAGCAGAAGAGAATCTAATCCACTAGTTTTAGTTGGAATATTGATTAGCAGAGAGATCACAACCACAGGGTAACATTTTCCTTTCAGAAAGTGTAGAGGAACACAACAGAGAAACAGAGAAAAGGCACGTAGAGGAGAAGATTTTCGAAAGCTGAACAGAGACACGAAAGAGAACATCACGCACAGCAACAAATCACTCCTTCAGTACTAGCGGCATCACACACCTCTTGCTGAGCACGGACAGAAGCGTACACTGACACACGTGCCAAACGTGTTTCTGCATTTTTTAAGTCAGTCAACCAGCCTCCAAACTGTAACAGTTTGAGTTTACTGAGAGTTTTATCCTGTCTCTGATGCAAGATTTTTAGAAGCACGTGTGTGCTCTACAGTGCACATGTAGATATATCTCTCTGCACTATACACAGATGCAGAAAGTACACCGTAACAACACCGCAGAAACTCCTATCCACCCCCCACTCCCCACTTGTAATACTCCTAACAGCAGGAACCCTGACCTGACCAGTCCATGCAAAAACTTGCCTCAGATTTGATGTTAATTTTCTTGATTCTTCCAATCCACCATGCTATATCCAGCATGTAAGTATGCACTTATTTGTTGTTCATTTGTCTATTATTTTATTTATAAAACATGCTTTAAATATTGATCCATGGGAGGTAATGTCCTTAAAAATATTACATACAGATGTTCATTTCAAACTAGATGTGTCCTCATCATTCCTAGGTTGCAAAGACCTCTTAGTTTAACAAGCACCCTGATAAACATTTATCTAGGTCCCATGAGAGTTTATTATAATGCAGTTAGGTTGTCCGTGCTTCTGAAAATGCCTGAGGTTTGTCAATAACTATAATATTCTGTAATCTTTTTTTTTGTTGTTGTTGGGTTTCCTGGAGCATGGTGTCTCCTTTTGTAAAACAGGGATTAGGTACATTTTGTATCTGATGGAGCATGAGCTATAATATCAACACTTAACAAATGATCTTTACCTGTCATATTCAACTCCCTTCCCGGGGGCCAACAAACGCTCCCTAGAAGACAGCACCTTAGGACTGAATCAGACTGCATTTAAACTGGTTGGCATCATCATTTTAAAGGCTGTTTCTATCCTTCTCATCCATTAGCTATACATTTTCTTACCAATTATGCACTTATTTGTCATTTTTGCATGACAGTAAGAGTTGGACAACTCATACATAGCATTTTACAAGTATGGCCTAGCCACAACTGAAATTTGTGATGAAGAGAAGAGTCAATCCAGTACAAACAAGCTTGGACTGTTGTTTACTTCATGCAACATGGGGACCTGAGGGGAGTACGCACAGTCTGACTTTAGACAGCACAGTTAGTCAGCTAGGTCAGTTGTCAGCAGAGAGAAATCATTCCCTTCATAGGACCATGAAGGAGGATCCTGCCCAAGGTGCTCTGAACTGTCCTCCAGGGTAATGTATCTTTTTCTACCAATAAGAGAGGAAGCCAGGGGTAAGTAACTAATAGTGTACTACCTTGGCATACCACACAACAAGTCTAATTTTCAGTCAGAGCTTTACCACAGTTCAGAGATGAAAAACTATCAACAGCCACAGCTTCCTCGAAGACATTTCTTTCTCTTTCTTCTTCTGCTTGACCCTGAAAATAATTTCCACTCTGGTAACACCTGACATGTGTGCAGACTCCCCAGGACAGCTGAAGCTCAGACAATCAGCGTGTAAGCGGACGGTTTGTTTTGAATTAGAGGAAAAACTTCCTTGAGTCATTCCTCATAGACCAAACAGACGACATTAAAGGAAACAATGAATAATCTGCTTTGGGTAATGAACAAGTGCCAAATAGATTTTCACTGATATTGCAAACTGATTTGAAACAGGCTGGCTGTAGTCTGACCTGTAGTGGTAGACTGGTGTTCACTGCTGTGAATTTAAATTATGGACCATCCCCTAATACCTAGAAGCTGCCCTCCGTGGTGGGGAAAGAAAAAACAAAAATTTATGTCAGTACAGACTGCTTTAATGGGAAGTAATCAGAGACGCTTGTATGCGCAGGGGTGGTTTACAGAACCCCTCCAAAGCTTTTGGCAGCTAGGGACTTCTGACGTGCCCTGTAAGGTGCTCACCCTGCTTCAGCAAACTCCACAATCCTTCGCTAGTGCCTTAGCCAACAGTCCTTCCTGTGCACCTGGAAGGTACTCTCCACCTGTGAGTGAAAGACAACTAACATCATCCAGCTTTTCACAGCCAGCCAGACAAGCTCTCTGAATCAAGCATCTCTCAACTCGGGGATAGAGCTTGGAGATTCAGAGCAGCAGCGCAACTTTTGAGTTGTCAAACCAAAAGTCAGGTGGTGTAAAGATCCCCCTACAATGTCCCACAGCTTAGATGATCCAACCCATGAGGAAGCAGTGGGATTTCCAAGGGGATTTTTGGACAGATTTTTTGTTTTAGTTTAAAATCAGCAAACAGAAGCAGGAGTCAGCAAACCACCTAGGCTAAACCACGAATATTTCCAAGTATCCCATCCAACTTGAAATGGACATCCCAATATTTTCTTTAAAGATTCAAAACCCCCTTTATCCTTAAAGATAAAGAGATCAGTAAAGATAGAACTGAGTAAAAGTTGGAATATGGCCACACTGCACTAACACTGCACACTAATGAGATTAAAATCATAGACACATCTATCACCGAAGTCCTGACCCGGCTGGCTTGTCCCCTGTGCCAGAGTGACTGCACACATATTTCAAGACAGGGAAAATCCATTTGTGCATAGAGTCCCTTCACAGACACGATTTTAAAGATGGACCATGTGCCTTAAGGAAAGTAGAAACAGAAATTTAATATATATTTCTAGTTTCTCTCCTTACAGTGTCCCTTTAAGACCCTTTTGGTTTAGTATCATACACCTTGATGTGGGACCAGAACAGGAAGCTGAAATGCCAAATGACTGGAAGAAAGGCTATGCTTGTGGTACTCCTGACCACACTAAATGCAGAGAGTACAAAGAGCTCATTCTCTCAAGCCTCCCAAATCCATTTCCACCCCAAAGGGCTATAGAAACCCTCAGATAAACATCCAGATCTTTGATTGTTTATTCAAACCGAACAGTTCACAGGGTTTTGGAGACTAGCCCATCACTAGAAGGAATAAGAAAAAATTTCCATGCCCAGAATCGAAAGCTTTTGTCTCCTTCACGGCCGTGATCAAATAGTTAGGGTTTTTCCTCTCTTAATTTCAGATTTCATCCAGTAGACAAGTACACTGATTCAGGTGACTTTTCCTTTTAGAATTTACACAGGTGAACATAAACAAAACCAAACAATTTATAAGCGCAGCCCAAACAAATCGCACAAAGAGCCTAACACTATAGGTCAAATTCCATTCCTGCAACAATTTTACCCAAAACAGATGTATAACTAACCTTACAAAAACATGTGAGCCCATATTTTGGCTGCTGGTTAAGAACCTCCTGTGCAGTCTATTCCTGTCAAGGGCAGAAGTAAGATACTCCAGACAAAAAAAAAAAAAAAAAAAAAAAAAAAAAAAAAACAACCCAAAAAACAAACCCCCCAAAATTTCAGGAGCATACATGCAAAACTTATCAACTGACTTCAATTTGCTAAGTACACAAAGAGAGTGAAGGCTATTGATTTTAAGGATATCCATCATTTTAAAATAATTGTTATTCCTCTAGCACTCCTTCTCATCCCCAATAACCTTAAATGGAGAATGATGCTAAGATTCAAGCCCAGGATTGATTTTCTATAGTCCTCTAGAGTTTCTGGGCTACTCTCAGTGACCCCCCAGATCATACATGTGACCAGGAATCTAGCCAAAGACATTTTTACATTCTGATTCCTGCAATAGCTGCTCAATGAAAACTTGACATTTCAAAAACTATAAGCTGGGAAGACCTATAAAAGATTCAATTAAAAAAAAAAAGTACCACAAGAAAAATTCTGGTCCACTCTACTCATCACGAACTCATTGACAGGTGAGCTTCACTGACAGGCTTCACAAAAACCAAATGCACAACACAGACATGGCAGAGAGAATTTTCCCTCAAGGGCCAAATTCCTTCCTCTGGGCAGGGGCTGATAAAAGTCTTAAGAGGCCCAAGAAACAGAGTTTTGTGCTGTGGTATATGATCCTGGGCTGGGCCAGAGGAAAAGTCTAGATGATCTCTGAAGGTCTGTCCATGTTTTCATACCTCCACAAACTCTTTCCCTGTGGAAAGGGAAAACAGAAACTGATTGAAGCTAGAGGGATGACAAAGCGTTACATGGATGCCTGTTAGCAAAGGTGCAAAGTTTGGTCTCAGAAATGTATAAGGAGAAAATCTTATATCAGAACTAATTATGACCTACGCTTTATCCCAAGATTAGATAACCTGGAGATAAGGGCTAGCGTAACTTTTAGGAAAATCAAGTTGAAAGGCAGCTGTTTCAGCTCAATATGTATTGAACTGGAGAATAAAGATCACTGAAGCATGAAAAGTATAGCTTAAGAGTAGCTATGAATCTAATTACTTGAGTAATTGCATGAAAATATACCCCACCCTAGTTTTAAGCAATGGCATTTTTAAAGTAAACTAACATAGAAGATGTCAATATATGATAATCAAAAATATGTACCATAGCTCTTGGATTTTGTAGGATCAATACATCTCCTTCTTCTACCAGCATTATAAATTGCTTCCTTTGTATGGGTCTCTATATCACCCTTTGACGACCTTCGCCCAGCCCCCCTACTAGAAAGCAGTCTGGGCTGACTGGTGGTCACGATTCGCTGCGCCCAGGCGGCGTTCCCTGCGCTGTCCTCGCAGGGTGAGGATCTTGCTGCCAGCCCGGGTACCCGCTGGCATCCCATGCCACGGGGCTCTCAGGCTCTTCTGGGAGGGCGGGGAGGAAGGTCTTGCATCCCTGTTACTGCTAACAACATGATTTCTTTTAAAGCCAAGCTTTTGTTAGTTTAAAATAATACATAACTAAGTATTTTATCCTGTTCTGGTTTTGCCCAAGGCGTGTACTGGTGTTCACTGGCCCGCAGCCGGGCGGTACGCTCACACGGTGGAGACAAACAACCCTTCTCCAGCACCTGGGCTGGCATTTCAGACTTCTTAACTTTCTCTCCCCTTGATTTTATTTTATTTTAATTTATTTACGAGCAGAAGCGTGAGGAAGTAAGGGGAGGGTTTAGCTTGGACTGGTATGAATCTGCAAGGGTCAGAGGTTCCGGGTCTTCTAATTGATTTATGCACGCTGAGTTTCGCAAGGGAAGAAGGAAAATTGTTTCGTGCTTTCTCCAAGTGGCACAAAAGCACAAGCCTGGCTCTCCCGAGTAATGAAGATTGTTTCTGAGCAGCTTTTCCCGAGGCACCGGGTGATGTAAAGGATGATTGGCAGTTTGCGTGGCGCTGAATAAATGAATAGCACACATGCGTCCTTTTCCCTTTTTCTCCTCTCCTCCGAGAGGGCTCCAGCCCCGTTCCGGCCATGCACNCGCGGGGTGCTGGGGGCAGCCCGGCCGCGCAGGCTGCCCTCGCCACCTCACGTGCGAGTCAAAGAACGAAGTCGTGTTGTTCGACCTCGTGTGGAAAAAAAAACCCAACAACAGGGAAGACGACGTTACCGTTGTTGTTCCAAAAGGCGTACAGTCTTGTCACAGTGCCCGGAAAGGAGACAGCTACCCCTGCGCAGCTGGCCAGGGCCTTCTGCCGGGTGGTGCCAGTCGTGGAAACTACAGCAGAAACTCGCTGGCGGTGCCTGAGTGAGAGAGCATAGCACCCTGCCTTACGTCTAGCCCTAAGGAGCTCTGTCAGTTCACGCTGGGCGTAGTAAATAGATGGTTGCCAAAGAATCATTTCCAGTTATTGTCAAAGGTGGTTGGAGACCATATTTACTTTTTAAAGACAATATTGATCTGCTGTTGCACAGCGGCCATCCATTTCATTTACCCCCTTTGCCCCCAAGAGCAGTGCCACAAGCTCCCAGTGTAACGGCATTAGGTCAGCCGGGCGATCGCCAGGTCCACGTGAGTTACTTTAACTCGCCTGCCGCCACATTGCCCCTCCCTCACCGGGACTTACCCATAGTCCTGCAAAACCTGCTTGATCGCAGCACTCGTCTAAAGTCAGTGGTGTGTTCTCAGACACCACAAGTTCAGAGGTGAAGGCACCTTAACTCCTGCTCTCCGAACAGTAATTACATGAATCAACCCATGGGGCAGAACGGGAAAATCACAACGCCTTTCTCCGCACCATTGCCATGGTCACCCTCAAGACTTTCACATGGAGTTGAGGAACCGTAGTTCAGAAAGAGCGTTTGAATTAGCACTGAATAAATAACCACGACTTCATAGAATTTGTTTTTAAACATGCTAGCAGACCTTGCTTTTTGCGAGAGTTTGTGTGAGGAAAGTTTCCTTCATGTGAGGGTTTACAGAAAATAAATTTGGGGCCCGCTACTCTGTTTGGCTGGTCACAAAACGGACAAGTGTTACACGGTGAAGTAAACTATCTTTGTAGGGAAAAGAAAGCTTTAACAAGCTACTTCCCTTTTGGGGTGAATATCATAGAATGCTATGATGTTTCTGGCCCAAAAAAACCACAACAAACAAACCCGTCCAAAAAAACCACACGCCAAATTCTTCTGACAGGTCCAGCAGAATTCAGCACCTCCAGAATGGGACTCTGAGGAAATTAAGCTAGAGGAGTTTCAGCTCCAACCCAGTCTGGAAATCCCCATGTTATTCTATTAGTGGTCCATCTAGCCTGGTTTCACCCTGTTTCTGAGTGAAGTCAGCCCATCAGCTCAATAAGAAATTAAAAAGAAAAAAAAAAACAGTCAGTAATTTCTTACTTGTACTCCTTCCTGAGTGGTGATGTACTTACCCAGTGCAGTCCTCTGCATCCTCACAAGTTTTGGAACTCCTGTATGGTCACATCAAAGCAGCAGCTCAGCCACAGCAGCTCCTATGACTGGTCACATACAGATGAGGGGGGGGACAGGTATTACGGCACCATTTACTGTCCTCACAGCCAGCGCACATCCTCTAGAGCCAAGCAAGAAGACCAGGTGAACTATCTCCTCCTCTCTGTGTTCATGTGAACTCATGTCCCTTCAAAGTCACTAAGAAATGCTAAAATGCAACTCAAAGTTATCACCACCACCATAAATGTCCAAAGCTAAATTCTCAGTTCAAAAATTACCAGCACAAGTTCCACTGGTTAGATCCCTGGGGGGTAATCAATATTTCTTATTAGCTTTTAACATGCTACCCTTCAATTTCAGGGGCTATCGCCTGTGATTTTTAAACCACTGATAGGAAAAGAAATAACTAGGGTAGAGAAGATAAGTAATTTCTTATATTTATGATAGCAATATTCTGGGAGTTTCACCATCTTGAAAGTGAGTGGGTGTGCAAACAGAACGTAATAAATACAGAGGTCTTTTGAAGAGCACTATATAAGAAAGTACCTAAGAAATGGTAGGCAAATACTTGGCTCTGTCATGTGCACGCTCTGAATGTCAAATCTATTTTGGTTACACAATATTACAAATTATTCCTTTCTTGAACTGATTTAACAACAAAAACAAAAGTACATGGATTTTTTTTTTTCCCATAAGAGATTTTAACAAACTGGTTCTAGCGTTGCATTTTGTCTAGAATATTTGAAACAAAAGATTTCATTCTCATCCTATATACTTTAGGGGAAGAAAAAGTTAGCAAAATTTTCAGTTTACCAAAGCTATACTTCCCCTTCCAAGACTCTTTAGCAACTGATCTACATCCATTCTTAATTAATTTTAAAGTGAATGTGATCAGTGAACATTTTAATAAAGAATAGAATATGGGTAATTTTTGAAACCTGGAGAACAAAAATAACTATTAAAAAAAGGGGGGGGGGGAGACACGACACAAAATTTACCAATTAGGTTTTCTGCTTCTGACAGCTTCAGTAGAAGAAAAATTATATATCAGAAAACGTCAGTGCTATTTTGCCAACATTTACGTGGGTACCCCTATATCCTGTTAATTACCCTGATCATCTGAAATGACCCCATGTTTCAGTTCATCAAAGAAAACCTTTGTGCTTAAGGTTCCATGACATGTTTGGGCACTACGCTTTTCTACACTGTTCACTTAAAATTTCACCACAGTCTTTGCACTAGAGAAAACAGCAAACAACATTTTCAAGTTGCAAAATACTAAATTAAAGCGTTACATGGGCAGCAGTGATTCCTGCATGAGAAACAGGGATCCTCAGAAGTAACCCTTAATCCCTGTAGACAACAGGCTCAAAATGATTGGTATAAAGGGAACATTGCGTGTCAGTGACTTTTCAAGGGCAAAACCTGCTATAATTTACCCAGACAACACAACTACACGACACATCTGGTCAGTGGAGGATGCAGCCTGTTTGGGGCAGAGCTCCTGGGCTGCTTAGCACCATTGCAGGAAAGGGAAGGGAGGTCATGCTGAGATTTCTCTATTCTTGAGCTTACCTCCCAACTGCTGGAACAGCAGACATGAAGGAAACAAGAACACAGGGCTCTCCAAGTGTTCTGAGAAAAAGCTCATGACTACTAAAATAAATTTCACATCATTTGCACCACTACTTCGTGTCAGAACTCAGTTTGGCTCAGGTGCTTGTTTTGGTCACTGTTACATCAAATTGGATGTCACATCAGAAATCTTTGCTCTTTGTTGATCCTCCCATAAAAAGGACATTGTGAAAGTTAGCGGCAATTATTTTAATCTCATCACTATGAAGTATTCTGTTTAACTGATTCTTAACAAGACTGAATATAAAAAATAATCCAAACCACGACTCATATCAAAAGTGAGCAGTCAGGAAGTGGGCAGACAGTGTATACTGCCTCATTAAACCTGATGCTCCTTTGCTAAGAGATACAGCACTGTAAACTTTCCTACAATGTACTTCTGAGAGCCTGCTAACAGAAAAGTCTGCATGAAATTATCCTCCAGTACTAAAATTTAAAGGGGTATGATTTTATCCACACTGTTGTTTTTAGCAGTAGATAAAAAAAACGAAAATCAAGCCCATAGTGTGTAGAAATACAGTTAAGAGAAAAAAGAAGGGTGAGTTTCATTATGCTAGAACAACAATTTTTCTGCAGATGTAAAAACACACCAAATTCACAGTACACAGGCACTTAACAACATTCACAGATATATGAAAGTGTGGTACTCCTTGGAAATCAACAGGATTTTGGCTTACACAAAATACA
The DNA here is from genome assembly GCA_013399095.1 of Psophia crepitans. Lineage (NCBI taxonomy): Eukaryota > Metazoa > Chordata > Aves > Gruiformes > Psophiidae > Psophia > Psophia crepitans. The sequence continues at coordinate 259,700 of VWZZ01008021.1, read as the reverse complement.
AAGTCAGACCTCTAAATAGTTGTAAGCAATCCAATTTACTCATTTACACTAGTGAAAGATCTGAAAAATAGTTATCTCTCTCTGCTTCAAATCTTACAACGTTGTCTGGAGCATCACAAGACCAGCTACTCCCTTTACAGATTTCTCAGAGATTCACCCCTGAAGTTGTGAATGCATCAGATTTAGTTATTTTAAAAGATAGTTAAAATATTGACAAACCCCTGGTTGCAGAGGATAGACCAAACCCATGAATTCTGAAGACTCCCCCAAAAGCGAAAGGGAAGTGAAAATGATTGATTTTAATCACAAATTGATGATAGTTACTGTTACCTGTAGGCTGTGGCTGCTGGTACGATTAGGCTACCACATACCTAAGTGAGAAGGCTTCCTCTCCCTCCCTAATGAAATGTGGTGCCCTGTGGCTATGTCTAAATTTCAGATCCTCTCCCTTTGTTCCCTATGGCCTGGTTCCCAGTTATACATCCTTGGTGTGCTCTAACCAGACCACAATAGACCATGAGATATCATTTCATGGATTTCCTTTAGAAGATAACTCAAGTTGTAGCTGAAGACAGACAATTGCAAACTGAGGTAAATCTGATCATCTACATAACTGAGCTATTAAGATTAAAACCAGATCACCAACTGTCTCTACAGTAAAGTTTAGACAACTTTTTCTGTAAATAACTGAGTAAAACTAATGGGGCCTGGATTCCTATGAACTTGTACTTGTGGTCAGATTCTCTAATGTCTAATGAAACCCAAAAGAACTCTGTATTGCATTCATGATGCCTCTCCTCAAAGTCTGATGAGCAAGCTCAGCTTCCAGCCACTTTGTCAGCATAGCTGTTAATAATAACTCTCTCCTCTTCCATACTTTTCTGAAGCTTGTGCACGCTTAGAATGAATCATAGAATGGTTTGGGTTGGAAGGGACCTCAAAGACCATCTAATTCCAACCCCCTGCCATGGGCAGGGACACCCTCCACTAGACCAGGTTGCCCAAAGCCCCATCCAACCTGGCCTTGAATGCTTCCAGGGAGGGGGCCTCCACAGCTTCTCTGGGTAGCCTGTTCCAGTACCTGACCACCCTCACAGGGAAGAATTTCTTCCCAATATCTAATCTAAATCTCCCCTCTTTCAGTTTAAACCCATTACCCCTTGTCCTGTCACTCCCTGCCCTTGTAAATAGCCCCTCTCAAGCTTTCCTGTAGGTCCCCTTGGCCGCAATTAGGTCCCCCTGGAGCCTTCTCTTCTACAGGCTTCATTCCTTCAGAACTGCTACTCCTCTGACAAATTTAACTGAAGTTTTCCAAGAGTTTGAGCTTCATGAAATGTCCAGAAAGACAGATAAACATGATCAGAGACAGACACCATGACTGCATTAGGTACTTTCCTAGGAAATCAAGCTATAAGACATAACGTGCTTGCAGAACTACGTCCTGAACTTGTTCCTGTCAAGTGGGCGGCTCTTGGTTTTAACAAAAAACACTAACTGAATTAAATCTACTTTGATAAAATACACCTTTTTTTTCGAAATGTGTGTCTGAGCACAGCAGTGCTTCTGAGCTCAGTTTTTAAGACACTGACGAGAACGTACTCTATTTTTTCCAATCTATTTCAATTACAGTTTTATAATGGCAGAATAATGGCGAGATTAGTCTATTTTGTCATGATTAAAACTTGATTAACATATTCAATAACCATTGTACACTAATTAACTCTGTTAAATGCAATGTCCAATACATTGTTCAACTTCTGTAGACTTCTAATGAAAAAGCTACTGTCACGAGTATGGTTACTTCTTATACAGTGCTTTTAGGAGCTAACACAGAGTTTCACTATGGACTGAACACCTAAAGCATGATTTTGATAGGTTATTCGGGAAGACCTTGTTTTTAAAGAAACTTGCAGATGTTACAATATAAAGAAAGAAAAAAATACATGATTTAGGACAGAAATTCCAAACATGCCCTATGCAGTCTAAACACTGTAAGGATATAAAATTTATATTTATATTGTTTAGTAAGAATGGTGTGAAGATGAACGTTAGATAACCTTCCAGTTCAAATATGTGAAGCAGCACTACAGTATTTTACAGGATGCACAGATGAAAAGTTATTAATAGTGATTTCACAGAATCACAGAGGTTAGAAGGGACCTCAAAAGATCATCTAGTCCAACCCCCCCCCACCAAGGCAGGGCCACCTAGAGCACATCACTCAGGAATGTGTCCAGTCGAGTTTTATCACTATTTCACAACTGCGGACAAGGCTTTTAACCAGTGGTTAAAAACTCTGTTGTGTCTCCATCTTGCAGTGACTTTTTATTCCACTGAAAACACTTTAAACATCTTGTTTCCTCTGTCACGAGCACTCACAGGGACTCAGACACCTGTAGCCTGATTTTCCTGTGTTGCAAACATCGTCTCAAAATAAAAAATGGGAGCTAACCCATTTATTCCAGATTTTCAGCCAACTCTTAAATACAGCTGGGTTTTTTGTGATTAAATGATTAAAGAATGGATTTTTAAAATCTGCCTATCCATTTCATGTGACATTTCAAACGTGCAATGGGTGATGACACAAAGTGTTCAAACCCAGACTTGTCTTAACTCAGGGTACTTAGCTGAGCCACCTCCACTTTCTCAGAGGTCACTGAAGGGACTCAAGTACCTCCACATGCCAATTTAGAGACTACATATAAAAATAAAATGACAAAAGCTCTTGCTATGATAGAAATGAGTAATAGCTACATATGTTGCATCCAATAACAGACACAATTGTACTTCATGAAGAGGTATGAATGCATAGTTGGGGTTTGCCTGTTTCTTCCCCACCCCGTTAGCATGTCTTTTCCTGCTTCTCTTGGTTCAGATTCTACAACCTGACAAACACATTGCAAGAAAGCAAGTAAACTTCAGACTGTTGTTATACAGCACCTTTCCAGATCACTTCATCCACACAAGAGACTTGATGAAAAACAGAAGCAAACAGTGTGTCAGAAAACTGCAAGCTCCTGGCTCTGAGGCAAAAAGGGCCAGGAGCTGAGGGTGAAATAACATAGCTAGCAGGGCTTCACCAGACAGGAGACATGTCCCATTGTCCTCAAGCAAGGCAAGCAGGGCAGGCCCAAGGTTTGTGGCCAGGCTCAACAAAGAGATCATCAGGTAAGTTTGAGGCGATGAAGCAGGTCCAAGGTCAAGCCAGGAAGTCAATCCACAGGTCAGGACTGGGTCCAGTGACAGTAACCAGGGCTTGACACAGCCCAGGCGTCACTGGGAAGGTCCATGGTGACAAGGCAGGCTGAGGATCAAGCCAAGAAATCAGTCCATGGGTCATGGTCCAGATCAATGAGGCAATTGGCCAGGCACAGGTGTAGCTGAGCTGGGGACAAGCACACCTGAAACATAGCTCAGGCAGATACTGAAGATCCAGGGCTGAGTTTAAACAGACCTCCAGAGCCCATGGGTAGAGGGTATGGCTTGAAACCCCAGATGAGGCTGGTCAGGGCCATTGAGATCTACTAGTGCACTCAAGAACCTTGACACAGTACAAATGCATCCTAGCATCTCAGCTTCTTCCCAGATACCATGCACCAGACATTGATGTCCAGACATCTGCCAGTCACCTTCACTGGCTGCCCAAAGTCCTGTGTGCAAGGCACACAGAGATGCCACACAGCAGTGAGATTGCCCATGCCTTCCTTATAGGAGAGACTTGCCCTCAAGAACACTTCTGCATCCCAAAATTCCCAACCAGTGCAGCTCCTCCTCTGTCACATCACCTGGGTATGTCCAAGGGGAGGGCCTCCTTCCTGTTGCTCCATTGTGCATGTCTGTGCTCACTGTGTGATCAGATGCCTGCATCCCTTTCCTCCTTTCATGTGATCCAAGACAGGCTGTTGCACGTGTTGGGACTCCGGAATGTTGAGAGGTCTGCCTGTGTGGGATGCAATTTGACAGAAATGTAAACGTCAGCAACAAGTATCATTGTCAGCTTTCCAAAGAACAAACAATATACTCATTCACTGACAAAAGGATTGTTTCTGAAGATGATGTCTGCCTTCAGGCTTTAGGACAATGCCTTTTTAGTGGTCTCCATACAAACTTTGGTTGAAATTGTGTTACTAATTGGCAGAATTTTTTAATTAGAGCACCAAATGGCAACCTTAACGCACAAGATATACAGTCATTGGCCTTTATTTTGAATTTCTTCTATTGCATAGAGTAAAAGAATCAGCAAGAAGAGGAACTAGTTACTACAAAAGCATGATAACTACTTCAATCCCTAGGTATAAACATATAGTAATTAACCAATTAATGTAGCTTACATACATCAAGAAAAAGATATGATATATACGATGAAGTCAGCATGATCCTTTTTTATAGTTTATGAATGATCCAATGTTGTAACTCGCTCCAGTTACTCCAGTTTTACAGCAATAAATAAGCAGCGAGTAGAATGAGAACCTAAATGAAAGAGCTAGTCCACATTAATGAGAGAAAAAAAAAAAGGCAATGGTTTCTAGTGAACTTAAAAGACTGATATTCATTGTGGAATAAAATGCATCATGCATTTCCACAGTCAGAGTCTGAATCAGAAAAGCAAACCTATTCAGCAAGGGCCCTTAAAATTAATTATGTATTCATGCCCATATAACTTTAGCACATATTTACAACTAACCATTAGCTTGAATGTATTTGGGAATAAGAAACAAATTATGCTGAATTTAGGAATAAGTTAAAATGGTCAAAAACACTTTTTGGCTTTTAATACTTTTTTAGTGAAAAGCTTTATCATAAAGGGCATTTTCAGGAATAATTAACTACTACTAGGGAAGCCCTTTCAGACTCTCTGGTGAACCATTCATGTGTTACTATTCCTTGACATCCTTTGCATTTCTGGTACACAATTCTTGGTTAGGGCTTCATCAGAATGGTTGTACATATATATGTGTGTGTATATACACATATGTGCACGTTACCTTAATATTTGTTGCAGTCTGCAGCTGTAGAAGGGAAATTTCAAGAAAATTCAGTTCAGCTCAGAAGTCTGAATGCATATCCTCAGTGTCTGAGCTCCAGAACTGTAATAGACATCTATAAACATCAGCCTCCTTTCAAGGCTTCAGAGTTTTATCTAAACCAGGACTGGTCTGTCTTTTTTTTTATGCTTCAACTTAGAGTCTGAAGACTAGGAATACAAAAAAAGATATACGGAACTGAATTTAGAAAGGAGCAGAAGTTGTTCATGAGAATTTTGAGCCCACAAACCCCTCAAGTTTGATAACAACTTATGCTTCATGTGAAAGTGTGTGTTCACCAGCTGCCTCCCCTATCCATAGGCTTAAATTGCAAGTCCATGGAAATAAGTTATTTGATTCTTTGGAAACAATTAAATGGAATCAATTTCTAGTTATCTTTGGTCATGTTCCTTAAATTAAAAGAAACAAAACATTTTATTATTCCATAACTGCGCTTTCAGTTGAAGGAAGGATCATGCAGTTGTAATTTTGAATATTGCTTATACTTCATATTCTCATCCAAAGACTTCCCCTGATGTTGTATGTGTAGTTGTGTGGCATTGATTTCAGAATAAGCTTCTAAGTCAAGGTGTGATCAGTTATACAGACAGGCTCACTGCACTTTCTTATATCCGAAATATCCCTGGAGGCTTTTACCATTTCTCGATATAATAGATGTTAATCTTCATGGAGCTGAAATCCAAAATTACTGAACACAGTATCTCACTTATTTCACATACAGTACACAATAATTACAAGAAGAATCCCATAATCCAAAAAACAACATGCATATAGAGACTAGTCCACAGTTGACCAAGGTCAAGGCCCATCATAAAGTTATATTATTCCAACATCATGAGTTTGTTCACATGCTATGACTTCCCTCTGTAAATTCCTTCTTGGAAAGAAAAAGAAAAATTTATTCCATAACAACTACAAAAATAATTTTAAATCTCAAACATTTTGCATCTTAATGCAAGAGGAGATCTTATCAACGCTTAATAAATATTTAAAGGGTGGATGTCTAGAAGATGGGGCCAGACTCTTCTCAGTGGTGCCCAGTGACAGGACAAGGGGCAATGGGCACAAACTGGAACACAGGGAGTTCCATCTCAATATGAGGAAAAACATTTTTATGCTGAGGGGACGAAACCCTAGGACAGGCTGCCCAGAGAGGCTGTGGAGTCTCCTTCTCTGAAGATATTAAAAAAAAAACCCTGGATGCAATCCTGTGCAACCTGCTCTAAGTGATCCTGCTCTAGCAGAGAGGTTGGACTAGATGATCTCCAGAGGTCCCTTCCAACTCCTACCAAACTGTGAATCTGTGTTGTATTGATATTTATTTAAATTATTTTAGAAGTCATAATAGTGCAAAACTGATAGAAGAAAATTATATATAAATGAAGCCAAATTAAAGTCTTAACATCTCTGAATGCAATCCAAAATTAAATCTTCATGCTTCAAATAAATACCAAAAGGAGGAATTAGGACCTGCTTAGATTGGAAGAACAAATGTTGACTAAAATGCTGATAGATATTTTAATGTGTAACTTGTAAACTCATACCTTCCAAACACCTGTGAAAACATCCCTGTAGTCCAAACTGACTCAAAGTTCTGTGACTCAAAGTATTTCTGCAGCAATGACATTAAATTATTAATCTGAACTGAGTCGTGAAAGACAACCACCTGCGCAGACTGGCCGTAATCACACTGCTTCTGTACCAGAACTAGATCATCTCTTGCTCACACCACCACAGAAAATAACTGAAAATAAAAAAGTTTTGAAAAAAACCCTGATGTTAACTATAACAAAGTTAAAACTTGTTGAAGTCTCCAGAACTTGAGAGTGAGAATGAGAGCGCATGATACAGGTGCTTTATAATCTTCAATAAATCATAGTGGATTCATATTTAATGTTAGGCTGACACTACTGCTAAACCACAGGCCTGGGATTCAGGAGATTTGGTTTTCATTGCTGCCTGTGTCATAGACATGAAACGTGATTTTTAGATGGCCCACCAAAACCTTAGTTAAGTTAAATATTAACATACATATTCACAAGAAATTAATTTGATGCTTGTGTTAGGCAGGTTCTTAAAGCACCTTGTTCAGTCAGGACAAACCTTACTTTATATCTCCAACCCTCCAGCATAAAATGGGAATACATGGGAATATGGGTCATTCGAGAAAAGTGTCCTGTTTAGGGCCACACCAGGACAACACTAGCCTTACTCCCTGCAGCGCTGTGCAAGGAGATATCTTGTCTCCATGTTGTGAGCTGCACAATATAGACTTTGAATGAGAATAGAATAGAATCATTAAGGTTGGAAGTGACCTCAAGGATCATCTAGTCCAACCATCCCCCCACCACCTATTACCCACTAAACCACGTCCCTAAGTACCATATCTAACCTTTCCTTAAACACCCTCAGGGATGGTGACTCCACCACCTCCCTGGGCAACCCGTTCCAATGCCCGACCACCCTTTCAGAGAAGAACCTTCTCCTCATCTCCAACCTGAACCTTCCCTGGCGCAACTTGCAGCCATTTCCCCTTGTCCTGTCACTAGTTATCTGCGAGAAGAGGCCAACCCCCAGCTCACCACAACTCCCTTTCAGGTAGTTGTAGAGGGCAATAAGGTCTGCCCTGAGCCTCCTCTTTTCCAGACTAAACAAGCCCAGAGAGTCTTACCCAGACCTTTGACCTAAGTCCTGAATTAAACTTGACAGACCTGAGTAAGGTTCTGACTCTGTGTGAGTAGATATTCTGAAATAGTCCTGCACTATTTATACAATTGGTTGCTTTCAATGAAAAATTTTGTATCTACCATGGATTTTTTAAATAGTGAAGTGCTCATTTTTAAGGGTAATGCTGTAAATACTAAAGTAAACAAGTATATGAATAATTTCTTTAAGTGTTCCTCTCTCCCTATCTTGTAAGTGCTCTTGAGAGACTTTAGAATTGAAGTGCCTTGTATTCAACCATACTTAGGAAAGAAGTCTAGAGCACCTGCTTCTTGCTTTTATTGGGTCACTTCTTGACCTGAAACAAGGTCAGCTGAGGACAAACCCTAAGGATGAAAGGATAAGGTTTATAAAAATGGCAGTTGCTGCAAGTGTTCTTTAAAGAACTATTTTCTTTGTTAAATTTTAACTGTATCTGCCTCTTGTAGTAAAAGAGAAGGGAGCAGAGAAGAAAATTAGGTTGGAAGTGTTCCAAATACTCCGAGCATAATTTGCTGATGTTTAGTTTGTGCTACAAATGTTCAGAAATTAATTAGAAAACTGTCCAAATTCCCTGAGAGTACACCAATGTGTTGTCTTTTACCAGAGGTTGTTGCTAACAGTAAGAAATGATTCTGGTACAGAGTGTGTGTGGTGTGTGCTGAGTACACTACCAAGGTTCTCCTAGAACTGGTTGTGGTGGCTTCCTTCATAAAACTCAGAGGTGGTCTGCACTGACATCCAGAATATTAAGTGCTGCTGTAGAAAGCTGAGGCTGAGGTTGTGAAATCAACCAACCAGATCCACTGACCACAACACCACTGATTTGAATTCCACTTCTATGTTAAATATTATCTTTACTATGGTCTAATGCTGTCTTTGTAATACACCTCCTACACAGCACGCAACCTATTTCGCTAGCTCAGTTACCAGTCTCAGCATATAGACCCTGTAAAAGTCATTACGGTAATGTAATTTCTACTACTTGCATTTTCACTATAGCAAAATCTCACAGGGATCAGACCCACTTATGGTCTTAACTAAAACTAGCCATCTGACTTAATTAACGTTTACAATTCATCAAACCTTGCAGGGCTCATACTGGGCTCTGGGGCAGCTTGGCAGTGCTCACATTGGGCTCCTGCTGGGTCTATGTATCCGGTAGCAGTGTTATTCCACCAGATGACACACTTGGTGTGAAAGCAAAGGAATAATGAAACTAAAAAAATCAGTTTCATAATATCTCTGCAAGACAACAAGCCATGCAGCACAAGGGAGTATAAGGAGAATGGGAAGCAGAAATCCTGGGAGCAGTGGGAGCCAACAGAACTGTACATTGCCTTTGTAAATTTGCTCCATAAATTCTAACCCAACAATAGTTGTGTCTTTGCTAAATACCTTTATGCATAATACACGTAAATTCTGAATGTATCTTTCTTTGTGTATATATATATACACACACACATTGTTAATAATAATATTAATAGCAACATAAGGTTTTGTTTCTCTGAAGGTACCACAGACCATGGAAAAGTTTCCCATAATTAGGAGTGGTGTCAATAGGGAAATTAGAGAGATTTAGATTTGGGCCATCCAAAGTGTCTAGATTATTCAGGACCTAAGTTCTATGCTCAGAAACAGAGCACAGAATGCTCCAATAGACAGATGGCTGCTGCTCATGGTGTTGGCTGTTTCAGCTGGGTCTGGGGAAGACCTGTGCAGCTATACCCACATTTTTTTTGTGATCTTTTCATAACATATACTCTTCACACAAGTCTGTTCTGCATTTCTTCCTTCTCCGTACCTGAGTGGCATCCAAGTAGTACTCAAGTAACCACCAGAGGTACAGTATCCTTTTGATGAACTTAACATGTGATGGCTTGACTAATTAGACTCTACGAAGTGGTTTATTTTTCTTCACTATGTGAAAATGCAGTTGAATGTATAAACCCTGTTGATTAAGCACTAACATGAGATTAAAGACATCCAAGATGTTTAAACACAGATACTGAAAAAAAGGAAAGTGTCAGCTATATAAATATGCTTTTCCAACACACAAAGTGCAATATAAAGACAAACTTCAAATATTTGATTTCCCCTATAATTTGAATTCTTACCTTCTTAAAGCTTCAAGAATTATCTTGCGCTTCGACGTTCTCCATTCTTCTGGGAGTTCATTTAGTTTCTGTATATTCTTTCTTTGTTTTATAAAGAGAAGGACCGTAAGTCCTACATTTTGTCATATTTGAAGACTCTAGTATTGTCAAGACACAAAGCCTGTACATTCTTTTTACTGTATACCAGTTGCTGCAGGCACTAAGAAGGGGAGATGCAAGTGCATGAGAAAGGCAAAAAAACTGAATTCCAGCACAGGTCTTTCCTCAGAGAATATTAATTTCCTACGGGACAAGCAACGTATTTGGTGGCAGTGGAAATCTGACAACTCTATCTATCAATCCAACCAAGTTTATCATCAGGTTTAAGCATTTCTTAACTGTCAAATTAAAACATGAACCTAGAAATAATAAACTACATTCTGAAATATCTGCCAGAAAGCACACAGGGAAAAAAACGGATACAAAAGATGACTTCCAAACCATAAATAATATTTTTGCAGTCATGCTTGCATCCTTATTCCTGAAACCAATTTAGAAAACAATTGGACAGGGCACCCTGGGAATAAAGAATCATTTGCCATTAGACTTTAATGTGTGATTACTTAGTAATGTAATTGAAAGCATGACTGTAGCACATTGCCAGCTTTCTATTGCCAGGAGATTACATCATAAATGATACTGAGTATTTCAAATCATTTTTTTTATTCCATATTTGTTGTGACAAGAACTTTTACTTAATGTTTGAATGCGTTTTTCTTTCTCAAATACTGCAGGATGAAGTGTTTGCAGGAAGGAGAGGTAGGGGAGACAGCTTTCAGTATGTCATATTTTCTCATGTTAATCATGAAATAACTAATTGCCATGATTGCGTTGGGAGATTTGAGGTCGAGGCTGGTGATGTCTGAATGTGGGCATACGTAACTGACACAATGATGCACTTAGAGCTCTATTTGTGGCTCTGATACTGTGAATCAGAGTAAAATCTGAGCATTAAATGTGCAGCCTAAGTGTGTCAGAGCAACTCCATAGAGATGTGTTGAGCTATACCTATTCTAATTTCCTGAAGACCTGATCCAAACCACAGGTACTCCACAAAGCCTCATGGTGTTTAAAGGCCAGAGCCTCAACCAAGGTAGCCAGGCAAGGCTGGGTGGGCTTTTGAAGGAGTCATGCAAGTTACACCTGCTGAGAATCTAGACCTCCACACAAAGAAGGCTGCACTGACAGCAGAAACTCAGGGCTCCCCTTTGCGTGGAAAGTACTGACTCAGCAGTGTTTCCCTCACTTGTCTCCACAGTCTTTCTTTCCAAGCATCTTGTGACTTCAACAACTGACATAGTAGAAGTTTAGAAGGCTTTACTGGTAGGGGGACCTTGTCGCATCAGATCACCTGATGTGGCTAACACGTCCTCTCTGTGCAACCCTTCCTTCTCCCAGTCCATCTGGTTTGCACAAATTACTGTCAACAGAAAACAACGAAGGGTTCAAGGTTTTTGGCCCACTGGGATTTTCAGCTGTGTAGACCAAGGGACAAATCATGGCCTGCTGATCCTTGTTCAAAGAACCCATGTCACCACATCCACTGGAGCCACACTCCCAAGAAGCTCGCCCAGCCCAGCAGTCCTCCTATGCATACACCATACATAAACACTATCAGGCAAATTCAGTAGAACTATGCTGCTGCAGAGCTATCATAGAAGACTATATCATGAGTATTTGACTGTTTGATGCCTTCAGATCCCCTAAAATATGCATTTAAAATTTTAATATCTGAGCTTCCTGGGATATAGAAACCATTCTGATGAGAAAATTCAAGAAGAAACTGTGAGGAATTGAAATTCACAGTGATTTCCTCTCCCTTGCAGGCCATTCTCACAAGTTTTTCATCAACAAGCAGGGAATGGAGCCTCAGTAAGGATTCTGGCATTTGGCTCACAGACTTTGTTTTGTCTTTATCCTATTTTACTGAATGTTAGATGACCACAGAGGCAACATAGAGCTCCAAGAACGGCGGATGTTTCAAAATGCAATTTATTGTTCGCAGGCAACTGTCTTTTTTCTGTCACACCACTAGTACTGAAGCCAGGAAGGAAAGAATAAAACAATAACTGCAAGGTGGCAAGAAGTCTTCTCTTCACAGGCTGATTCTGGGCTAACTTTCCCTCCAGTAGAAAACATGGCTGCATCTTGAATGGCCCCCTACAACTACAACATGCAATTCATTTTTCAAGAGAAACATTTTATTACAAGACTTCTTATAAAACTTATTTGCTTCCCAGCTGCTTTTACATAGTTTCTTAAACTGTTTTCACAGTATTGAATGATCAGAACAAACCAGATTAATTCCTTCTAATTTGTCCTGGTGACCTACTGTATACGTTAATAAAAGGGATATTTTTTTCTGCCTGTAGCTCTGTTTTTGCTGTAGAAAGCTATGCCAGTTCCATTAAAATACTTTTAACCTATTCAGTTCATGACAGTGGAAGTACCAGAGCCTTCTGGGCTTTGTAATATAATAGCACCCCTTTATCACATTGAATGGTTTATTGGAACCAGCTTGTACAGATGATTTCGTTTACCATAGTGAGGCCACTACTGCAGGGCTCCAATCGCTGTTTGGGGACTCTTCTGTAACTTTCAATGTTCCCAGTTTGGCCTGGGAGTGGTTTTTCCCATGTTTTCTGTGGAATTATTTTTTTTTATTTGCTTCCTTTTAACTACCTTATTTTTTTCATATAACTTCAGTTATTATTTGCATTCTTTGCCCTCTTGATATATTCTTAAGATGAAAGCCGGTCTAGATAACATGCATTTTGTGAACAGGAGACGTTCACTCAGTTTCATCAAAACCAGGAATCGGTTTTGTCCAACACAAGCCAGAAACATTTGCCAACTCTATGGCATGCAGAAATATTAACATGAGAAATATTCCTAGGGTAAGTATCCTCATCCTTCTATAGAAAAGGACAGCCATACCAGGGTTCTGAGACTGCATACGGACTGTGCCAGCTAATGAACGTGGTGACTTTATACAGCAGCTAGCAAGAGTTAGGCACAGCTAGCATGGCTCTTGGCATAAGTCTGTGAATTTTAACCTACTTTTTGCTGAAATTTCGTCATAAATACAACCACACACTTGTCCAAAAAACCAAACCATTTTGGCGTGCTCTAGAAAACAGATAGTGAAACCTTGTAAACAGCCTGTTGACCATCAAGAAGTGCGAAAGGGTCCAGAAGTATCTGGAACAAGCAACTGTGAGCACCACCAATGGTGACAGTAACTCAGAAAATGAGAGCAGTTTACGCAGATTACTCAGCAGTGAGGTATTCTCTACCCAATCCTCTAAGGAATCCTAGGAGTATGACTCTAACCCAGAGATCCCCAGTAATTCCCCAGAATGCCTCTGGGGGAAAACCCTATAGCCTGGCACCAGGACCATCCCAACCCAACCAGCCTCTGGGGAGGGGTGAATAGCCAGGAGTCCCCATAGCCCTGCAGGAGGGCTACACATAGCGTGGCTGGAACCACTACAACTCAAGTGTCCAACTTTGCCCACAGGCCACGGCCTCTCTCCTTCAGGACAGGGAGGTCCTGTAAAGAGCCTCTACACACTTGGCTTCTCTCCTGCACTACAGAAAACCCAGGGAAGTTCTGTAAATTGTAAAATTGCATGCATCTCTGATCAAAGTGTCTTGGTACCCAAATCCACTTAACCTCTCCACTGTCATTTGATCTTAAACCATGATGTTTTGGCAGAAGAGAGCACTCCTTCCAGGGCATTTAACCGAATCTCTGCACACAATAATCTGCTGCTGATCTCGTAATATGATTCTGTGTCTGAGTACATTAGCAATCACATAGATGAAAAGACGCTCTTTCAGCTTACAGAGTATTCAAAAATGTATCTCAACTTTCTACAGTTTTTTATGATTACACTTACATACAAAAGCATTTTAATTACATTACAAATCAAGATTTACCCTGAATATATATAAAAAAATCCAAGCAAGTGGAAGACTTTCACAAACTTTAGCATAAGATTTGAGCTGGTACCGAGGAGATATTGGCTCTGCATTCCCTCCCACTCCAGTGAAGTGCAGCTGCCTCTTCTACCTCGAGCGGCCCGACAGATAGAATTTGGCTCACATTTTCATTTGTCTTTGAAGATTTCCTAAAAGCACTTGTCTAGTGCACTCCTCCATCTCTTGAATGATTTTTATGAGGGCAGGCACAAGATAGGGAATTTTGCATCCTTTATCTAAAGAAATTCCCTGAAGAGAGTGAAAAAAACAAGACAACTTTGAGTCTGATATTTTTTTCCTCTTCAGAAGAAAATTTGACAGTAGAAAAGTTTCCAGCCAAACCTAAAGGACTTGCTAAGCATCCCTGTAGCACTGGTTTACAAAAGAATGGGAGGGGCAAGGAAGCAAAGAAAAGGAGCAGAGACTAATTGGCTGTGACTTTCCAGAAACGTGCTGATGGACAGAAGCACACTCCTTCAATGAAAGCACAATGAAAGGACAAAAAGCAATGGCTACAAATAGCAACAAGGGAAATTCCAATTAAGCATAAAACCAAAAAATTTCCTCACAATAAACATGGCTAAGCACTGGAACAGTTGCCCAGAGGGGCAGACAACTTTCTGCCTTTGAGGATTTCCAGTTCCTTGTGTAAGTGCGTGAACATCCTTATCCAGCTTTGAACAGGGCAAGCTGACCAAACTTGTGCAGGAAGCAATACTAGATGACCTTCAGAGATTCCCTCAAATCTAAATTTTTATATGATTCCATGTCTTAGAGGAAGAGTGATAGTCGGGGTACATGGTTATAGGCTCTACAGTCACTGGTACAGGTTACAAACTCTATTGTCACTGAGAAAAATGAAAAAACCAGTCAAAAAGACCAAATGACAGACCTTCAAGAATGCAAATTATATCTACTGTCTGGTGCACAGCAACTATGTCTTGATACAGAACTAGGGGAAATCTACATTGGTTTTGGACAGGATGTTGCTCTTTAAATACCTCAGAAAACTCAATCAAAACAACTACAGAGATGGACATTCAGTAAATCTGGAAGATGGAGAAAGAATCTGTGATATGCATATTAAACCATTTCATCAACTGTCCTTTCTTATAAAAATATTACCCTCATGGTACTGTCAAGGTCAACGAAGCTTGAAGTATCTACTATACAAGTATCAGTTGTGAACACTAGATACTCAGAGCAGAGCTAATCCAGTTTGAACTCATGCCATTTTCTTCCACTACTTGACTTCTCCAGATCAGAGGATGCGAATTGGCCTGGACTCCATCAAATCTGGGTAGTCTGTCTAATACGGACAAATTTCTTCTGGTGACATGCTGGTAATTGAGACCACCAAATACATTATTCTATTGAACTCCCATCACATGTGAATCCAGGTTCACAGAATTACAAGGCAAAGACATAATTCCAGTTGACCACAGAGCCTCCAGTATGTAAATTAGATTCAGCTAGTTGTGCGCAACAGAGCTATCAAGTGAACTGGTGAAACATACCATAAGAAACCAGATACAACAGCCTGAAGTAAACTACAGTTAGTTTGTCAAACATTATAAATACAGTTATGTTGACTTAAAAAAAATTATCCCTGCCAGTTAGTCCAATTTGGGGAATTACTTAGGAATGCTAGCTCATGGCTCAAAAAGTTTTGCTGCAGCTACAACACATGGAATGTATTACGTGAACACTCCAAAATTCTTGTGGGATTCATTTTTTACTACAGGTCATGATAGTTTTTTTTATTTTCTCTCTTACACAGATTTTTTTTTTTTTTTCTTTTACTGCCCATATCACTGTACACCAAGTGCAGGCTGGGTCCTGGAGAAGTCTAACTCCTCTTTCTAACCCACAACCCATCAAACATCACAACCTTCCCCAGTTCAACATATATAAGTCCACCAAAACCACAGCTATATTACTTTGTACTGATTTCTTTCTCTCATAGCTGAAGCAATTCAGGACCTGGCCATCTTAAGAACACTGCATTGCTGAAAAAAAAAACAACAAAAACCATCACCAACTCAGCACTTGCTGATTTGAGTTATCTGGGCAGCTATAGAGAGGCAAAGTAATCTACTGTATAGGCACAAATGTCGTAGGCCAATATAGTTTAGCTATAATCACCTAGCCCCATTGACCTCTAGAGAAACTGCTTTCACTGAAAAGAGTTTCCTACAATTTTAAGATATACTCAAGATCCTCAGAATAGTTTGTGTTATCAAAGAGCCTTCTGACACATTTAAAATAAGAGCAGTAACATTGGCTTCATCTCCGTCACTGAACTTGATAGTGGGAAGTTACATCTAGAAGCTGGAACTGTATCAAAAAGAAATTCCTGTACAGCATCACTATACGCTCTTAAACCGCCGCTATTTTTTGCCCCAGAGACAGGATATACTTCAATGATGTGTGAAGTAATCTCTCTGTATGCTTTCTGTTCAGGTTTACAATTCTTTTTGTCTTTCTTGAAGATAAAATGGTACTAGTCAAAGGAAAGAGTTTATATTAGAGTAGGGTGGTTTGCCTTTTTTTTTTCCTTTTCATTTTTGTCTCCACCAGAACCAAGTCTTCCTACTCTAAAAAGCCTTGCACCGAGTTGGCTGTTTTGGATAAAATGCTACTTATTCTGATATCCATCCTCACAGTTCTGTCAGCAGCATGTAGTCTCAGGTTTTACCCCAGTGTCATAGAAACTTCTCTAAGGTTAAACTGGATGATGGTAGCTTCCTCTCTAGACTTCTACTTGCAAAAATGAGGGGTCTTCTTGGTAAGAAGTTCAGCAACAGAGAATTTTCTAGAACTCTAACAACAACATGTAGGTGGACACTGTAGAAATAAATAGCATCAGTAATTTTTTTTGAAGTTTTTGGTGGGTTTTGTTTGTTTGGCGGTTTCTTTTTTAAGTTTTTAGTTTTGTTACACATTGGACATTAGGAAGAAATTCTTTACTGTGAGGGTGGTGAGGCAGCAGAACAGTTTGCCCACAGAAGCTGTGGAGGCCCCATCCCTGGCAGTGTTCAAGGCCAGGTTGGATGGGGCTTTGGGCAACCTGGTCTAGTGGAGGGTGTCCGTGCCCATGGCAGGGGGGCTGGAACTAGGTGATCCTTGTGGATCCTTTGGTTCCAACCCAAACCATTCTATGATTCTATGATGATTCTATGATACTACAATAAAGAACCCTCATGAGCTCTCTGGAGGCAAATGAGCTCTCTGGAGGAACCTATGAACCTCTGTTGAAGAACATATGTTGAACAACCATTCCCAAATAGTATTTCTTTTAATATGCTAGAAGACAGGGAAAACATGACTCCTCCATTCTCCACTCCAGTTCAATGCTGTATGAACTGACTGGTATCGAGAAGATTACTCTGGTAAATTTTGGCTGTACCTGCTCTGAACACATCCTCTACAAAAAAAGCCAAAGCATGTATTTAAACCAAAATAAATAGATATGTCTCACACCATATTGGTCTAACACACTTACTTCAAGCACAACAAATATCACTTTTTATGGTTTGATTTATGTTGCTCAGGAAGAGGTCCAAAGTTGGCTGAAATCCCATCAACACTATCTTTTTCCACTGAAATAGTATCCATACAAGGCACTGGGTATATTCAGAGACCAGCATGTCTACATCTGGTAAAATATTTCTATAGAGCTACCATCAATACATATTGCTGAACACATGCTTAATGCTGTTAAATCTTACAGTAAACTAAGAAACAATACAGATGCTTTGAGTTCGTTCATCACATCAGTGTTAGGTGTTTGGTTAATCCATACAAATTTTAAAAGTAAGTTCTAAAATACCTTGTTCTAAAATTTAGCCAATAATTCTCTTCAGAGTACAGCTGCCTGTGGACTATATAGAGCCATACTACATGGAGACTTTTTCTCAGGGAACTTGGTAGCCCTCAAAGATTAGGATCAAGACTCCACATTTGATCAGGTATGTCAAAATAAACAGTATTAAAGTGGCTAGTTCTTGGAGACAATCTCCTGTTGAGGAGGATAGATAACCATTTTTTCATCAGAGCATCTGATGGCAATCATCCACATTGAAGTCATCAAATCACAAATCACTCCTAGCACTACATTGCAGAATATTGTGAGCAGTCATGATGCAGCACAGGTGATATAATGCATTATCTATCCAAGCAATATTTTTCCAGCTGTTATTGACACAGGCTTTGTGAAAGTCATTCTCTCCTACTTACATTACTACAACACTGGCATCATAAAAGAGTTAACACTTGCCTAAAAATACCACAAAGTCACCAGCAGATGCAACGCAAAAGCAATTCACAAAACGTTAAATAGTTTTACCCCTTAAGAACCCACAACCTTTTGCCAAGGGCCTTACTTGAAAAATACTTGGTGATCATTACATTAAATGATTGTCCTTTTCTTTGCCCTTTTTAGCCTGGCTATGCTGCAAATAACACTGGCTGATAGGTATTGGAAAATGCCATTTTAATTATGGCCACTGAATAGGAAGAGCTACAGTTTAAAAAACTGCAGTCTTTTCGTGTTTGGTTGGGTTTTTTTCTTACTGTACGTATACATGTATCAACATTGTTACATCTCAGTTTCAAAAGCAAATACAATTAGGAATCCCCCTGGAAAGCTGCCTTTAGTTGTGTCCTCACATTTTGTGTCTTTGATATAGATTATAGTGACAGGAACAGCGGTATTGATGTTACCATCTAGAGCAGAGAATGAATAAACATGAAAGACTAGAAGGTTATATTTTAAATGATGAGAAACTGTTGAAGACTTTCTTGTATGCCATAGTTAGAAAGTCAGTATCAAATTGAGCAACTCTTCTCATTTCAGATACTTCTCCACAATTGAAAGACGAGGTTTCTAAATAGAAGAATAGAATCAGCCCATAATAGACAAGTCTCTGAGGGGTTTTGGAAAGGTACTGAGCTGCTGGTAGGACAGGTTCAAATATGTACTTTTCTAAATATAACAAAATCACAGAAACCTGATTTCACTTGCTGACAAGCTAAAACAGATAGCATAGTTTAATCGGACTATCAATCCAAAGCTGTTAAACTGTCACGAGTAGAGCAGGTGAAAGAATGGCTTAGCAGAGACTAGGATGTCAACAAGAATCCGATCAGAAGTTTTCCAGTACAAACTTTTTTTCTTTTTAAGTAAAGACTTCTGTGAATTTTCCATTGACAGTGAAGGACTGAAAGGGGTGGGGCACGAGAGTGACCTGGATAAAGGGCACTACTTCAGGAGTGGAAATAAAGGACAGCCCTTCCTGTCCACCCTGGCCCAGGACCATTGGGCATCCTCTTCTTACCTCCCCTGCTGTCAAAAGGGCAGCAGGCTCGATACCAACTTCAGTGTGCCAACCCGCTGGCCAAAGAGAAAACTGGGTAAGCAAGAAAATAAGTATAAAAAAACCTCAAAGAGTACTAACTGCCTCAAGGGGGGGAAGAAAGAAAAATTAGGCAATTGACTGTTGTTTTTATGAACTGCTCCTAAAGATACTTCAGAAATGTGCTTAAGGGTGTGGCATAAAACCTTATTAAGCAAGGAAATGTATGCCATAATCCTCTGAACACCGCTTCTTGGAGACAAACATTTAAAACCAGAATACATTTCCCCCATATCTGCTTCTTACCTGGTCTAACATACCACTAGCTAATGAGAAATTAAAGATCTATGGCTTTGGTTATTGTTGCTAATTAAAGCGCAAAGTTTCTATTTTCCATCTTTATCCATCTTTATCCATGGCTTGAGTGGGAGTTCAGCCTAAATAGGAATTATCTAAAGATTGCAGGGTTTGTCCCACTATGTTACCTATAATTACTCTTAACCTACATAAATAAGATAGCAGTATACCTAAATGAGATGTCAGCCTTCAGCTTGTTTCAACAGCCTGGTCAACCCACTGAAGGCACTGAAAAGCTCCACTGACTTCAATGGACTTTGCATCAAACCCTAAGACTTTAAACTATTTTGGATTAAAGTGGATTTTGGCTGTTGGCCAAAGAGAAAAAGACTTAAGAGCAGCAGAGGCGTTCCTGGAGATTGTCAGATGACAAGGGTGTGCTTAAAACGTCTGTGTTTTCCTATAGCAAGAGACTTTCTTTACAGTATAATTGTATCAAGTCTGGCATTCAATCCAAAAAAAAAGGAAGATGTAGCTCATTATAGGAATCTATTTGTTTTAGCATAACTATCATGCCTGATTAAGTGTTTGAGTATTTCTCTTAAGGGGAGAGAAAAGCTTTATGACTAGCAAAACACACTCTTAATGCAGGTTAAAGTGTCTTCTCTTTAATGCTTCTAAGGTTTAACTTTAATGTATGGCATTATTACTTTGTGGAAGAGAAATTAAATGTAATGTAGTGGAATATAATTGCACATGATGTATCTAATCAAAGCTCAAGAGAGGGAATAAAGCTTCATGGATAAGAGCTGCCACTCAAATTACAGCATTTTGTATTCCTTTAAATGAATAGATGTTAAGATGATAATAATTTCATGTCTGATATTGTATTAACACTCACACACATCTGCAGGTCACAGCTTCACAGTTTGGGTTCCCACCCCCCCCTTTCCCCTGTAGTATTCTGAATTTTGGAGAGAAAAGTGAAAAAAACACCCTGTGACTTGTAAGTCTTGAAATTGGAAAAGTTCTTTCATTTATTTTTATAATTCAATCCACATAACTATTTTCAAGAGAGCAGCTTCTAGATGCTGTACGTTGCTCACCTCTTGCTGGCAACATGGAGATCCAGGAAATGCCAACATTTTCAGTGTAGGAGCACTGGACTGAATGGCATCTCCTGGGCCACCAAGGCCAACCCCAGCTGCTAAGCCAGACAACTGAAGCACAAGCATGGGCATTACATTAATGCTATCACAAACGTTTAATGTTCAATCATTAAAGGAATTAGAGGGTTTTATTTTGTTTCACTCCCACTCTTCCCATCAGAGAGATGTTCCAGAACTTCATTTCTCAAACAGAAGTGAAACTTCCTTCTAATTTCCATCCTAATTAATTTATGGCTGGTTGACACCCATCTGTTCTTATGCCAGTGTTGCTGTCTTTTTCCTTCTGGTTTTTATCTCCTGACATAGGAAGACAGCAGTGATATCTTCCCCCAGAGATTTAGGCATAAAAGGGTGATTGAGCAGCAAAGTCTAGAGCTGAGCAGCAGAAGACACATCCACTATGGAGCTGTACGTCTTTCCTTGGGATGGTGGGATGCCCCCTTCAATTAATCAATAACAAATCAGTCCTTGTCTACAGATGTTACATTTATACTGACTATATGCCTTTAAAACGTATTAGCTTCACTTCACCTAAGCTTTTTACTTGGGAGCTTTGGCGTTTTTTAAGGGCAACAACAGGCAAAATTCTTTAAGAGAATACTAGCCTTCAGATATCTTTTTTTAATATATTTTTAGTTGTTTCTGAGTTATTTTTATCCATACCTGCATATTCTACAACTTCAATTCCTTTCAGTGAGTGTCCATACAATCATAGAACAATTAAAGATGCAATTAAAGTATGGACCATGAACATCTATGAGAGAAGAAAACAATGGAGAAAGTTTTCTGAAGAAATCTCATGGAGTTTTTTCCTTTCAAGAGATCAACTGTTGCACATTTTGTTCTATTGGTCAGTTCTGCTGTGACTGAGGAGCTCCTGCTTCAACAGCTACTCAGCCTGGCTAATCAAGTGAATGAGGATCATTTCCACTCTTGGGCCTTTCGGACAAAATTTCTAGCTATCTGTAAGTACAAAATAAAGATGAACAGATGAGAGAGTGACACAGATCCAGCAAACACACCAAAAAGCTAACAAAAGAAAAACCCCCAGTTTTATCCCTCTTCAGCTGAGGTAGGGTTAAAGGCAAAGAGACTGTAATCAAATTCAGAGGAATTCTCTTCTGCTAAAAATAGTTTAATCATAGAAAGATCTAAGGCCTGCATGTTCAGAAAAGCAGGAGACAAAATATTCTAAATCAAAGACTGATTCCTTGGAGCACACGTTTTCAAGTATTACCTTTTAACACAGTAAAAAGCAAGTTTCTTATTCCACCCCATTAAGAGATCCTCCTACTGGGCTTCCATCCAATTGCAATTGATACCCCTTAAAGTTCAATACCTTGACCTTCCTGACACAAAACTCTCTTCTTAGTAATTCTGTCTTAAGAAACAGACAGATGAAAGAGAACAGGGGAAAAGAAAAAAAAAAAAGAGTGGGGAGGGAATTGTGCACTAAGCATCAAATGTCACTTTATGGAATCTGGGAAAAGAGTGTAAAGTTTCTACCTCTTTCCTCAAATCTGCGTTGCAGCTAGAATGAACAAAAATGAAGACTTACCACTTTTTAAAGAGCTCTGTACTTGGGTGTTGCGTGCCAATACTGTCTGGAAAGGCAATAGTCAATCTACTTAGGTGTACTTCCCTGAAAACAAAAACAGACAAAAAAACACCACACAAAGGAAAAAAAACACACGACAAAAAATTATGACGACTTGGTTCTACAGTCCAGAGTCGTGCACGTATTTGTGGCTTTAAAAGATTGCATAAAATCTCTCTGAACATCTCTGCAGATCATTCAACCCATTGAGAAACTTCCAGTAATATCTAAAAGGGATATGGAAATACATACTATGTTTGCAGAAAACAGAGTAACAAATAAAATAAAAAACCCCATAAAACTAATAGACTGACCTGCTGTCAGTGCCCCACAAACTGGAGCGTCAGAAAATTTTCCTCCCCACTGTTCCAGATATTTACAAAAAGTATGCGATTCAAAGATACTTATGCCCATCTAAGAGGGCATGTATCTCAATGTTGCACTCACAAGTGGATGGCTGTATGCACAACAGGAAACAGCCTCTTACCGATTTTATCCTTTTTGTGACTACAGTCCCAATAGCTACCTAGTGTTATCACTAACTGTTATACAATCTAAGCACAAACAAATTTCAACCGAGGAATAAAATTCAGTAAGTAGAATGAACGTTTTAACTGCTATACATATATCTGGCCACAAAAAGCATTTCCTTCTTATTCTAGTCCCTTGGCTCTACCTCTTGTAGAACCTGGATGAGAGGTAAAGTCACTAAAGTAACTAGCAATTACATTTAGACGTTAGTATTTCCCACATGTGTATTTCAAAATGTTGAAGTGCTTAACTTACAAAGTTCACCCATGAAGGACACAAGTACGTTATCAGTTTTGCTAACAGGCAAAGTAGCATAGGAGACCAATTTGTACGATGCTTTTACCAAGCCAAACTGTTGGGGAAGCCAATGATATTTTGGTGCAATGAAAGAGTATACACAACTTGTCACAAAATATTAAGCATATCCAACAATGCTTATGAAGTCAGCAAATGTGCAGAAGTGTGGGTTTTACCTTACTACCCTGACCAAGTTTAACTATACATTTCCAAGTCCTTAAATCACCTGGCAAGCCATTTGTGCTGCAGAAGGTGTGAATTATGATTCTTTGACTCCTTAAAGCTTCTTCCTTACTGCAGAGCTGCTCTGAGTTATATCTAGGACATCATCACAAGATGAATGTTCTACAGCATTTGCAGTGGGAAATTAATCTGGTAGTGACTCTTAAATGACTGTAAGAAACACCTTTTGGGTTTTAAAGTGTGAGGAAGAAAACACGTAATGTGTGTCTCTAGAAACTTCTGATTTTTCTAGCGTTCCCTATTACAAAACACAAAATTATTTTAACAAAAGGACATAAATCAATATCAAAAGTGAAAACTACAAAGGCATCTTATTACTGACCCAGCAGCTTAACATAAGTGAAGCCCTTGTTTATATTAACAATATACTTATGAAACATTCATGATTTTCTTTATATGTAGTTGTCACCCTTGTAAATACTCAAATAATTTGCACGATCAATTTTCAAATAACATATTCCTCGAAACACCTATGGTAAAAGGTTGTAACATTTGTTATTTGTGTTGTGGTGATTCACATGCCATTTATTTCTCTTCTCTTATCACATGAACATATAAATCCCCACAACATTTGTAATAAAATCCACAACTTTTTTAGATACTTACATGATGCCTAAATTTTGAAGTCTAGTAACTAACAGGATCTCATTTGGACCTTTTTCCTGACAACATTTGTAAACCATTTCTTTACTGTTCTGCCGTCTCAAATAGTAATAGATCAGTAATTCTTTGGTTCCTCCCTTCACGTTATTTCTATAACTTGTCACCCAAGAGAATGGCCAGCTGACAAAATGTTATCACACCAGGGATAAGAAAGAAAGAAGAAAAAAAAAAATAAAAAAATCATCATAACTAGATACCTCACAGAAGCAATATTTACACTCTCACCATGCATTTGCTGGCTATACCATCAAAATCATATACAGCATAAAAGTTTTCTGTATATCACAATCTGGTAAACCAAGCTTTCTCTCTCTCTACCACAAATTTAATGTTATCCATCTGTGGACTCATCAGTTTTACAGAGGCAAAGTGAGCTGAAGATCGAGTGAAATCTGTTTCCATTGTAGTCACAGCAAGAGGGCAAGGGTAGAATGTAGAGTGACCAGAAAAAACGCACCCTTGTACCTAAGACAGAGCTGCTGGAGAGATCTGCAGCTTCCAGGAACTAATAAGCACTGTGAGTTTCTTTCCAAAACAATTTTCTTCAAACACCACAAATTCAATGCAAGACTGGCTTAGGAAACCCAGTTAAAGAGGGATTTGGGCTCTCAGCAGAAGGAGAGCCCGTCAAGGGGCATCTTTCATTTAGGCTCAGCAAGGGTTGTTGGTACTTATACTAAGAACCCAAGCTGCTTTGCAGTGACAGCTCTACCAGCAAAAGGAACAGTTTACAAGTAAAACTGAGATATTGCTTCTCCTAAGAAACATCTAGTCTCTGTCATCCCAAAGACAGCAGCAGCAAGCATGAAAAGTGAATGTTATGTCCATCGGGACTACACGTTATCACAAAGGACAGAGGTTAGATTCTCGATAGCTTTCTAGCATCTCATGACTTCAGATCTGCTTAGGTGGTTTCAGATCTCCTTAGATGATGAATTACAGATTAAAAACAGTATCTCCCATGTACTTCGTCACCTAATTCGGAACAGAGCATGACTCTACCCTCATACTGTCAAAACAATCAGATGAAATCTCGAGGGGAAAAAAAAACAGAAAATGACAACCACCATGAACCTGTTCACCATAAAACACCACCAGTGTAGTTCTTAGGAGATTAGGTCACATACAGCCAACTAGCAGAATCATTTGCAAATACTAGAGGTGACAGTTTGGCTGTGCTGAAGTCAGCAAGGTTTCTGCTACTGCTCTTATGCCACTGGGGTTTCACCTCATCTTTTGTGATCTTGTGGAAGTAGTGTCTGGTGTATCACAGCACCGGTCTGTTTAAGACAACATTTCTGAACACAGAAGAAACCCATAAATCCTGCTCATTCATAGCATCCATAATTTGGTTAATGTAGAAGTCATGGTTTAGCTAGGTTATCATCTGAAACAGGTTTAACACAGAGCCTATAATCAGCAGGATTCTTGGGAAAACAAATAGCCTTGAAGGGATAATCACTATTTGGAAGTCAAGTTATGTAAAACATATTTCCCCCTGTGTTATTGCTTCAAGTTGTTTGATTGCACCTAGTATGTGTAAAGAGTGGAAATTATAGAATCTTCACCCTGAGTGGTTTAGGCTCTGTTGCTGTAATAACTACTTAAGTTTTAAAGGGTTTTCTTGCCTTTTTCTTTTGGTCTTTCTTCATGCAGGTAAAAGCTGATAGGAGTAAAGTAATGAGACAGGATAAAGAAATTTGCAGCCAAGGAAACTCTGCCAATTTTCTAAAACAGATGCCAATGCTTTTGGCACCTTCTTGTAGTTGACTAGAAACTGAGTCCAAATTTATCATCAAAGAGCTAGCCAGGCATGCAGATTGCACACATATCTCCCTCAAAGGAAAAGCTTACAAAGTTAGACAACTTCACAGTATCACTTTCTCTTCAAACACAGATCAAATAACCCTCCTTCCTTCCTCCCAGCACAGACAACACTGTGTCTACTACAGTATATGCACAATTGTATTTCTTTTTACTCTTTTATTATTATCCATGTATATTGTACACATAACAGACAATAAGATACACTAGAAGTAAATATAACACAACGACACATACCAGTATGCAGCTACTATTTACCTCCAATATTCCCAATATGGAAACTGAACTAGAAAAGGGGAGCACTAATAAAGCAACAAAATATTCCCTGCTTTACTACAGACAAACTACTTCTTTCATGGTTTCATCCTGTCAGTAAGAATACCAAAGCCTGGCTCCATGTCTTTCTTCAAGCAAAGCACTTCCCCACATGTATTCTTCAAGCAATTACTAGAATTGTACAATATAACTACAATACCACTACCGCCGGCCAGCCACAGCCTGCAAGGTGCATGTGCATTGTTGGACCAAACCCAATTCCCCATATGCCTACATTTTGTTTATAAATAGCATATTCCTGCCAGTACTTGAAAAGAGGTTAGAGAACAGGAGGTGTGGATTTTTGGGTACAAGGCCAACAGCCATTGTATTTTGCACTTCTCATTCCCCCTTCTGCTTTCCTTCATTCTCAGTGTCAGTCATCAGCATGGAGAAAGAAGAAAAACCTTCACCTTCCAATCCATATATGGCAATCCTGCTACATTCCTAAAGCAGGTCGGCAAGGTTTTCTTATGGAAAGAGTTGAAAAATGGAAGATATTTCTTAGAAACAGCATTTTTCTATAAATATATATTTTTCTGTGGGTGTAGAATATAGGAAATTACTGTTGTTAGAGCTGTAATTTTTTTAATTTCCTGACTTGAGAGTGTCAGTTGGCCTCAGTCATGCTAGGATTTCATTCTCAAGCTTTGTATTGCATAATCATAGCAGGTATCATAGTCATAATATCATACTATGCATAATCATAGTATGATGAAATACATTAAAAGTAAAATAGAACGTAGAATAACATTGCACTACCGTGCTCTTCTAACAGGCTACACAGTGCATACAATGAGGCAGACTGTTGTAACTCTTACAACAAAGCTAAGCAGCCAACTATACTTACACATGTTGAGAGGGGAAAGAAAAAAAAAAACCCAACAAGAAAAAGGGAGAGAGTTTGGGGGATTTTGTTTTAGTTTTACTATAACCACACCTACTTGAGAGTAAGAAGACAAACAGGTTTTGACAATCTGATGTGTGTGCAAATTATACACATATATGAAATACTGAGTGCATACAGGTTTGTGTACAAATCATGTGTGTAGCAACTTTCCAAAGTTCTGCTTGCTCTCTTACAAAGGAGTATATTTTATAGGCAAATAAAATGTTATTCGTTGTCATTATACGTATCATCTCAGGAAAGCAGATTGCTGCCAAAGAATCTTCATTTTCACATTCATTTTAAAAGGTGGAGATTACACTCTTAACAGATAGAAAAATCTAAACTAACTAGAATAGGCAAACAAATACATTTTGTCAGTTTTTCTTGAACATTATTAATTCAGGAGTTGAAGGTCATGCTTCATGTCTGTTTAAAAAAAAAGTTTTCCCTTAACTTTGTATTTTTACAGTCTCTTTCCCTTCTCTAAGATCACTTTTTAACTTCCACTAATTTTCAGGTAAATATATACACATACACCCCAACAGTGACTTAACCCAAGACAGCTACTTTAATAAGTTACACATTCTCAATATAATTCTTAATGCATCACACATGCAATAGTCTCCTAGGACTATACTCTGCCCTCCACTATGCAGACAGCTTATTATTCAAAATATGCAATGAATCATTAATGATACACACCCGCAGAGGGGAGATCAGAATTAAGCCCTTAGTCCGTGTGTAATATTTGTTCTCAAACTTCATCTATCAGCAGCAATGGTACTTTGCTTACTATTGCCAAAAAACAAATTGGAAAAAAAATATTAAAAATTTATATGGTCTATATGATTTCTTTCTGTGGTCTCTACACCATGTACTTGGGATAGGTATTATACTGACTGCTCTCCTATTTCTGCTTGTCCATAGATTTAACCCAAGAGTTATGTTTGGTGCTCAGCATCCATCTTTGGGGAAGCGCCCATACTTTGAATACTGCTTTCTCTCAAACAGTCTTCTATCTGCTTACAAAAGACTTTAAAAAATAAAAATTAAGACAAAGCAATGCCTTTCTAAACGTGCAATTCAGAAGGGAATGCTAGAATACAAGAATGACTCTGAGTCAGTAGTGAGTCAGATCAATGATGCATTTAGCTGCTTCTGCCATCTTTAACAGTGCCAGTCATCCTCACTGCTAAGGTAGCACCATTTTTGGTTTTGTTGGTTTGCATTATGAGGAAGGCATAATCCCTTATTTAGCCTGCTTACATCTAATCCACACAGCTTAGCTCTTTCATCTATTTCTATTTTGTTGCCAAAGCTGAAGAAACTAGAAGGGTTCCCCTGCAAAGGGGAGCCTCAAAACACATCCAGTTCTCAATTACCTGGAGACTTAGGACAAGCCACAGTTCTCATTTTATAACTCCTGGAATTACTTTTCTGTCACATAAGTGTATTCATTGTTATGAAAACTAGAAAAAAAAGCTTTAAGCATTGACCAAAACCTGCTTCTAGAACTAGAATATTTTCTTAGAGTATACCTACAATATTTTGCCACAGGTGTTCTGATACCTAAAATAGTTGGAAAAAATGAACTGGAAAGACACCCATGAAAATTTAACACAAGAAAATGAAAAATTATTTCAAAAATCTTCCTTAAATTTTTCCCCATGCAGATATTTTTGTTAATTACTAAGCACGTATTACAGTACCAAAAGACCTTTCTGAGTGTGCCCATGCTGTCTTTAGAACCAGACTCCAAATGACTAATAATAAAACAGCACAGTAAAATTAGACCTACCCAACTCCCTGCATGCTGTATTTGGATTCTCTGAATGAAAAGCCTGGAAGTCTGGAAACAGTGCTCCTACTATCCCCCCAAGAACTGCTGAGGAAAGGAAGTAGAAATTATGAGAGTGCTCTTGTGATGCACTCAAGAAAGCCCAAGTCCTGAAATCCAAGATTTAAGAAGGTCCCCACCACCTGTACCTAGAAGTCTAACAACAGATGAATCAGATTTACTGCACATGCTGCATAATTGATCCCCATTGGATCTGCACATCTGGATCAACTAGTTGTCTAATTATAGAGTTCTCTGCAAATATCATGCAGGTACTTTGCCCATGGTCTTTCAATGGCTTAAGACAGCTCTGAGAGAGCACATAAACTTTAGTCTACACACCCTGTACCTGAAGCTCACCCCAAACTTTCATGACCTTCAAAACTAGAACACAGCTATGAAATATATTTATGTATAAGATTATATATATAAACACATTGAGACAGAAAGGATGAGCAATCCTGCCATTTGCACCCCTCTTTGAAGGTGAAGGCAAGCAGTTTCCAATATCCACACCTTTTCTAATGCGCATGTTTTTTTTAAAAGCTAAAGGAATATTGGCAGAAGGGAGCTTGCTGCAACACTCCACAAAGCAGCATTCACATATGAAAAGGGTGAAGAATACATTTTGTGAAAAAAAATCCCCTAGGCCTAAAGTGGGGTGGGGGAGGAGGAAGGAAATTTTTAGAACAGATATACATTGTTGGCATAGTCAAAATTCTTTAGGAGGAGGACAGTACACTTCCTTAGTACATCCACAACCAGGGATAAGTTCTTACTGACAGAGATAAAGCATCTAAAGAATAGCATGAATTCCATCAGTACTGGGTAAATCTCATGTCCCAGCTCAGGGCCAACACCTTGAACCTCACTTGTTTGATTCCAATAGATGATGGAATTGAGCTGAGAGGGAGAAGTCTGTGGGATCCACCACTACAGAAAAAATAGCTTTTCTGTTAACAAAGAACTCGATGGACTGCTGGACAAATCCTAAGCCATACTGTCTTTATGCACAGACACTACACTGCTGATGGATTAACAGATTTTGTACAGAGAGAGATTTTGGACCTAAACACCTAACGGAGTCCTCCTGGTGAGCCCCTCCTGAGCTTACTCATCTGCTGCCAAACATGAGACAGCTGACAGGTTTTTAAATGATGAACTCCTATGGGTCACATTACTTAATTATACAGTACATCCAGGGATACGCACATGGGTCTTTTATGGTAAATGATATGACTGTCTTAAAAACTCATTAATATGTCATTAACCAAGCAGACATTTACTAATTAAACAATTAGCCCCTCTCTTCTATTCCTTTGTTTCACTCAGAGATGCTCATTTACTATGATCCCCACTCAGATTTCTTTTTTTTTTTCCCTTTCCTTTTTTAATTTCTTTTTCAGGAAAAATAAATATCTATAAAACATCTCCTTTTCTTTTGGCTCAGCTTAGTCAAACAGGAAACCAAAACAAAGTGTAGATTCCCAGCTGGTGAAAATCAGCTTTATCTCATGGAAGTCAAAGGAGTTATGGTGATTTACCCCACCTGAGGATTTTGCTCCAGGCTTCTCAAATACATGTAATATATTGATTTCAAACGGATGTCTACTGTCAATACTGTCCAAACCAGTAGTGATTTTTACAAAACTTCCAGAAACGCATCCAACAACCACTCTGAGCTGCATAATTATTAAATGCAAACAAAACCTCCAACACCAATAAAACAAGTATAAATATGCAAGGATCAAGGCCTGGAAGCAGATCATTCTGAATCACCATATGAAGTTAAACACCAAAGGAGCACGCTGTATTTCTGCCTTTGAAATTCAAAGCATTTTTAATAATTTTACTTGAGCTGTTTTCTGCTGATAAATGTAGCTTGATCATGTTTGATGTGTTTTAACTGTGTTAAACTCTGATACAAAGAAGGATTATCAAATATCTCAAACTGGAATATAGTGAGTTTCTTTTTGGAGAGAAATCTCCCACTTCTCCTTCATGATCAAAAGGTAAACAAAATTATAGTTCTACTGAAATGGCTATCATTTTTACTGTATATACAGTAGTTCTACCAACATATAAATATCTCATATATATAGGCAGAAAGAGAGAAAGAAAAAGGGATGTTTCTTTTACTTCTTACAAGTGTTCTAATTCCTATAGTTTTATTTACTCTTACTTGCCAGGAAACACTCTTTCAGAAACACTGGACCACTTGCAGAAGATAACAGAAAAGGCTCAACCAGGCAATGGCAAAGAGAGAAAGGCAAGGGTTTTAAATGACCCCTCTTCATATGGGTACACAATGGGGAATTACGCCTTGCCTCTGATCCTTCCTGTGCTATACCATCACTCAGAATCATGCTAAACAACAAATGCAAATCAGCTCCTAGAGATCTGGGGAATCATTAGCCTATATAAAATACAACTTCACATACCAGGGATGGATAAAATCTTTTCCTTGGCTTTTCACCTTCCATCTCAGGTGGGCAATCTATAGCAGCTGGATGCTTGTATAATCCATCAGCATAAGTTTCTAGGAAAGATGAAGTAGCTTCAGTGTAGTTAAGAGTAGCTTACACTTCAGCATTCACCAGGACCCAACAGGCCATCAGAAAAGTACCAGTAGCTTTACTGCAATGGAAGATCTGGCCCAGAAAGTATGAGGTAGTACGTGAACAGGCCGAATGAATACAGTATTTAAGAGTAAACAAAACTTGAGAAAATTCTTGCTTAGGAGAAGGGTTCTGTGCCCAAGATAGAAGTCATCCATATTCTCTGCGGACAAGCATAGCATGGGTAATGATAACGAAATCTTCTCCCACACCACATCACTGAAATGCCTCTTCTTGAACTGAAGGGACAACAGTGAGAGATCCTGTCCTTCCTGGCTGGAGGCCCTGACTCCTGTAGCCACACATTCAGAGCCAGCAGCCCTTTGGAGAGCAAAGGCGACTCTATTCTTGCTGATTTAGTTCTGTGGTCTGTAAGGTATCAGTTCAGTTACAAGCAACAGAAACCTCCATCACACATTCATTCACTGTCACTGACTAGAGGTTCACTCAGGCTGGCAGGAACACTGAACACGCAGTGAAGCCATAGCTGGAATGTTTTCATTCACTACTACATACAGCCTCTATGTTTAACTACAAAGCCGTTAGCACAGTAACACTACACAAAGTTTGTAGTAGGTTAGACTTCTCTTCGATCTAATACCTATGAGGCAATAATTATGTTGCAGCAGTTCTTCTGCAGCAATCAGAGTACAAAGAACCTACAGCCCAAATGAAAATTGACCTCTAAGAATAAAGTCACTGACTTTCAGAGTACGGTGTTTTTTCCCCAAGATTTCTTCCTAAAGTGCCATTTATTTAGAGAACAAAGGCAGTCTGAGAATGGAGACACGCTTATACTATGAATGAGATGCAAATTGTGAATAATTTTCACAGATTTTCAAGAGGCCTTTATAGAGAAGAAAAATGGGTCTTCTAGAGACTAATATAACCAAAGTTCTGCACGTAAACAACACCAGTCACCATTTGCTACTAGACAAACCACCCTAATTCCACAATCAGATAGTAATTAAGTAACATGACAAAACCCCACACTTTGGATCTTCATTTCCAACACTGTCACACAGACAAGAACACACAGGCAAGGAAGCTGCAACTCCGCTTTTTAATGCTTGTTGTATAGAAGGACAAATTTCCAGAACTGGAAACACAGAAGAGCAAAGTGGTATTTGCGTGAGAAAGATTTTCATAAAGGAAAGATCAATCCCCCCTCCACTGACTGAAGAGAAAATTAATTACTGCAGTTGGCAGAGGATAAATGATTCCAATTTACAGAGTTGTGTAATTATAGCAGCTGCAGAGTCGAAAACTGGATGCTAACTTTGAACCTCCACCCCAACATGACATTTCTACTTGCGTTTAGTTCTGCCACTTGTGAGCACGTTGAAAGTTCTCTCACTGTGTCTTCATAATTATACGTTGGTTCAAAAATAATCATTGGCTCCATTGCATAGATGAAACCTTATCATCTGGTTAGCAAAAGGTATGCTGTATCGCCTTTGAAGTGCTGAAATCCCCACAGTGGAAAATTTATTAGGGGAAAGTGATGTTATGGCAACACAATTAATTCTGCCACAACATGTAGAATTAACTACACAGTTAAGAATTAAGGATTCAAAGAAGAGTTCAAAGGATGAAAAATACTGTATGTCAAATCATAAAGTATAACCTTTGCATAGGGTCTAACAACACCATATTGTAAAGAGCCATCTCAGTGAGACATCTAGGTTAAAAAAAAAAAAAAAAGGAAAATAAATGGTTAAGAAGATGGGAAAACATCTTTAGTTTTTTTCTTTTTTTTTTTTTCTCATGGGAGGTTGTCAGTTATGCTTGTATAGAGAATTCTGTTCTCTTTTTGAAGCCAAGAGGAAAGTTTTTAATCTCATCTTTAACTTTAATCCTTTAAAATATGTAAGAGATTTAGACGTGAACAGGGTAAATTTGGCAGAAGATCCTAGCTATGGAAGTAAGGTAATTTCTTTCAACTACTGATTGCCAAGGGAGTTCAAAGCCTGCCACCTAAACTATCTATCAATTCCAGCTACAAGCTGCAATCTACTGATTTTTTACATTTCTTTCTATTGATCAAAAATATTTAGAAAAGTCACCAGCTACGAATGAGTGAAACAATGTGATTATTACACACAGGGATGAGGACTCTAGTGTGGTTGCTTTTTCCAGAACGAATGAAGAATGAAAGACATTTTCTCAAGCAATATTCACAATAACATCTGCGGTGACTCTGTAGTTATTTTATGCACCAACGAGAAAGGAGCTAGTCCACAAGAACCATTTCAGAAAGTCTTAGAAAATTGGCAACTGAGTCGAACACTCAGCTTTTAGTACAAGGAGACTATTTTGACCTTAACAGACTATTTTATGCCATCTAAAGGTCATATAAACCTCATCTACCAAGGCAATGTACTTAGATTCCATTAGTGAAATAGAGGTATAGAAGCCACAGTATGACTTTTTCCCCTAAAGTACCAGTACATACATACACTGAAAATGCTGATTTGCCATACACTACTATTAGGCTATTGTGGTTGAAGTGAGGTCAAATCCCATGGTATCCCCTAAGACCATGTTCCTGTTCTACTGAGCACTTCCTAATGGGAGTAAGAAACAAGTTTGTTTTATTTTGTTTTGTTGTGGTTTTTTTTCCCCTAAAAAGAAAAAAAAAAGAGGTTACAGCAAAGATTGGAAACTAAAGAATAGATTTATGTGGAAAATTGGCACAAAGTAACAACACACCTTGACTAAGGTTACACAGAAACCCTTGGAAAAGCTTAACATCGAGCCAAATAAGTGAAACCTCCTTCTTCTAGTCATGGTCAGCCTCTGGTTTTAATTACTTGGGTACAAATCTGCCAGCTGAATTCAACTAGCAGATTTACACCTCTCTATTTAAACCACTCTTATTTATTAGGCAAATTTGCAGTTTTCAGTGCCATTGCATTAAGAAACCTAGAAGATGGCTGAGGCCTGTTTTAAAAAGACTAGAGACCTCAGGTTTTGGCCCTATGTAACTATGATACAAAAGATGAAGCAATTATATAATCAGATAGGCTTGGCCTTCTCTGCTCTTTGATCAATTCAACATGTGCCGAACCCGTGTCATATGAATGAAAAATCTGGTCCAGAGCAAAACGATTATGTCATAAGAACAAAAAACTAATTCAAGAGGGCCCACATCTGTTCCCAGTCACTTCAGACCCGGGACAAACTGAAATGCCATTGAACTCGATGCATTTTATATCAGCGCTAATAAGATTAGGATTTAACTTCCTCTCCCCTCTCTTAAATACCATACAGCGTTGGCATAATTAAAAAGCAATATGGAAGAAAATAAACAGTGCTGCTGTACCTAATGCAAATGTAATAATCTTTAAAATACCATAAAACAGTTGTTTCTATTGGAACTAATGTGCCTAAGGTCCCGTTGTACAGATGAAACACTTCATTATTATACTTAAACCAGTTATTGCAAAACTTTTTTAAAACATCACAGGCAAGATCACGAACACTGTTCTGGGTATAAGATATGCTTGATGAAACTTTCTGAAAATCTTGATCAAGCATTTGATATATTTATACAAGTTATACACTTACATTATAGGTTAAACTTACATAACTATATCCAACTTAGAATATAGGAATCTGGATTAATGAAAAACTCCTAACGAATTCAGTAAAAATTTTGCCTGAATAACTTATTCAGAACCTCCCAAAGATACGCAGGACCTAGTTTTATCAGAGTTCTGTCAGGAGTCAGTGCAAATCCAATAAAGTCAATTTAGTCAAGTCTGGAACACCCCTCTTAAAAATAGTTTTACTCTTAGCAAACATGAAAATAGAGAACATCTAAACAAAATGCTTTTTACTTTGCCTATAATTTTCTACTCACCCTGTTATTATTGAGGGCTTTTTTCCAAGCTTTCATCCCCACCACTGGCAGCCTTCTCTAGCTGGATTTTGCTCACCTTCATAATACTATGATTTGTTGCCATGGAAATTATTGCTAGGTCACAAATAGAAATTTATGCCTTTGTGGAAAGAAATTATATTCTAACCTAGGAAAGCACAAATATCTAAAACTGGAAATCGACAAAAAATAAAGAATCTTGCTGTGAAAACTTAGCTAATGTTGAATTTGGAATCAGAAAGAGGCTTGAGCACATTTGCAATTTTAATCTGTCGAAAGGTCCTTGTGTGTATGAAGAACTCATTAGATGCACTGAAGTTTTCTCATTATAAGCTTACTACCTCTTACTGTATTTAGTCGGAAAAGAAACAGATCCATACTAACTCAGCAGAATTAAGAAAAAGCAACCAGTATATTTCTGAGTCAGTCAGGTTCATTTGAACTACATATTAGTTCCAACAGTGAGAGCAGAGAGACAGTCGTAGCACCGATGTTGGAAGTTTGTCTTCTCATGTTTCCTATATACCTGAAAGAAAGGAGATTCCTTCAGAAGGCTTCTGTCTAGAGATTCTAAACAATTCTCACAGCACCTAAACTAGGGTCCTGTTACAACCTTCTGGAAGGAGAACTGGGCTTTATAACTATTTTACTTTTTCTCCCATTTTTGCATGTGCTCTCTATGAATGCTGCTGAAATATGTTGTGGCCATAGCCACAACGACTACAAAAGTAATTTTGAATGTTTGTTGATCTGTGGTTTTGTTTTGGGGGTGGGCATTTGTTTGTTTGGGTTTTTTAATCCTTTATAACAACATGAAGATCACCTGTGTGACCTCTTACACCTTACTTGATTTGAAAATTTCACTTGTGTTATTCTGCATATGTTTCTTCTCTCCAATTTTCCATTTCTGCCTAGGAGAGAATCCTTAAAAAGTATAATTATTTGTTATTTTTCTGCATTTACTGTTCTGGATCTGTACACTATAGTGCTAATGAAATCTAGACAGACAATTTAGAACCATGTCAACTTCAGATAGACGAAGAACCTGTAATTTTATATATATATATATATATATATATATTTAATAATGTGTAACACATACTGTTTTCCTGCAGAGATGCTTTTCAGCTGAAACAAGCTAAGTCCTGTAAACAGGAACATGCACCAGAGAATAGAGACTGTTAAGAGGATCTGAACTTTTCAAGCTCAAGCAGTGCTAGAGTCGAGAACTTCCAGACAAGAATTACTGTTCATTTTTCTCCCTGAAGCCATCACTCTGCAGAAGGGACATGGAGGCATGGATTTTCCCACTTTTCCTGAAGATCTTTGAAATACAAAAGATCAGGTCCCTTAATTCTTTTGTTCTTCATCGGGAATGAGAACTGGATATGATTAACATACAGTAAGTATGTTCCATCTTTGTGAAACTGGAAAACATCATTCCTCTTGTCCCCCCACATTATCTTGAAATATGACCTCAAGATTTAACTGGTAATGGATGTCATGGAGGGAAATTTATTCCTCCTCCTTTGTTTTCTTTACCTTCCTAATTTTTCCTCATAAAACAAGAGGAGGGGAAAAAAGTCAGGAAAAAGAGCAGCTAGAAAGTCAAAAAGATGCAGATTATGAAAACTAAAATTATCCTATTACAAACCTCAAAATAGCAAACAATCTCATAAATAAAGCTTTCTGGTTTGTTTCATTGCCTTTGTTTTTATTACAGTCATTTTCTCAGTTAGACTAATTCAGCTGACTGAGATTTCATTCACACAAATGTTGTCAGCAAGCTTAATAGTAGCAAAGGCTTGCCCAAATAAATATTCATGAAGGCATTCCCACCAGATATGGTCTCATAGCTGAAAAGAGATTTTTTAATTATTATTATTCATACACTGGAGGAGGTGAATGACTATATTTCTGAAAGTTTGCAAAGATATAAAAAGGTCTTTTGTATAACTAACTATCTTCTACCGAAGAAATAAGAAAGCCAGACTGTAAGTTTGATGACCCAGCTCCTGAGACAAATAACGAAAACCAAATGACAAATTCCATTTGTCAAGCAATCAATAAGGCTAAGGTTTGATGACACAAACAATTGTCTAAATAAATTAAAGCCTTCACTTAACCATCAATCTTAAAATAAGCTAACATTGACTTCCAGAATTATCTAGCCTCTCTAGCATGGAGTTGAAGAGTGAAATGCTGGAAGACAACCTGCAAAGCAGGAATGCCAGCTGGGGAGGAGAAAAGCCTTTTTGGCTTAACTAAAAATGATGGTTAATATTCTTGGTGAAAAGAGCTTTTGTAGAGTGGAGAAGGGGGAATATCAAAAAAAACCACCGAAACAAAACCAAACCACAGAAAACACTGGAAAATTGAGAGTTGTAATGCATTCACGAACCACTGAGCGGAAGAATAAGATAATAAGGCAGCAAACAAAGACATTATCAAACATAGGAGATATAAACACATTTATGATTTATAATATAAAAATATTATCATATAAACACAGTTATTCATTCTGCAATGAAAATAAGTCGGGGTACCTCGAGCATGAGGACGTGGCTCTGCACTCACAACACAGCATTCTCTACACTCTAACACAGGAAGGCTTTACCCGTCCTTCACAGAGTCATTTTTGCAACAGCTGTAATGCACACCACTTCTTTCCCTCCTATTTTAAAAACACATATGGGTCTTAAAATAGTTCACTTACTGCAGGACACTAGAACCTACAGTCTGGAAGTAAATATGAAACCTAAGAAAACTGCACAATTGTACATTTAATACAGCTGATGAGAATTTTTTTTTTTTTTTTTTTTTTTTTGCAACAATAGGTACTTTTAGTGATCTGTTTTGGATCACAACACTCTTTCATCTTTCTTTGCTAAGTTTGTTAGGTATCAGTCTGCACTTGTCTTCATAGCCCACAGTCTACCATACAAGCTGCTGTCCCCACTGTCTTCAGTGGGGACCACATTTCCTATTGAAAAGTGCCCTATCCTTTGATCACACAATATCAACCAAGAGGGGAAACCGAACAGCAGTGATGGGCAAAAGCAAATATAAAACACGGCAGCCATATGACAGCTCTGATGCAGCAGTGTAGCATCTTGGGTAGATGCAGTATAGCACTGAAGCAAAACCTGTGGACCTTTCTACTTCCAAGCATTTTTGCTGCTTTTGCACCAGTTCAAAACCGTAAGTCTTCTATGCAATGTCCCACCAGACTGGTGTTCCATTTTTCACATCCACATGGGGATAAAAAGAGAGGTTGGATATATTTCAGCCCAAGAGTGCTTGGTAGCAATTTGTGCAATGAAAAAAAACTGCACAAACCAAACAACTTTCAAATCATTTGCAAATTGCTTTTGTGCTTTATAAAGCCTTAGGATTTTGTGAAGACAAAGCTTCAATGGCCTGTTGTCTGTTCCATTTCCTGCAGCTTGAGTAAAGTTTGCTCCAAGCTGGGACTTAGTTTACATTTTTTTCATTGCAAACTTTTTATGTCAAGGACATAACTTCATGGGCTTTATGATTTTATGACTCAGGACAATTTTCTTTCACCACCAAAAAAAAAGCACAATTGATATACAATTTTCTTTACTATTTTTTAGCCTTCAGAGGTATGCTAGGCATTTCATAGGAGATATGAAGGACACCGGTGAGCTTGTGAAGGTGAATGGCATTTTGTAGGCTATTACGTATTTTATGAGGTCAATTAAAGAGAGATACGCATTTCAGATTAGATATAATTTTATATCTTAATTTGATTACAAATATAACGATGTGCTCCTGCTCAAGGTATTTTAATATCAACATAATAAAGCACTATTTTTCATTCAGTTTTACTTGCCTGATTACGAAAAGCTAAATGCAGCTAGCCCTGTTTCTCAGAAAGGCCAGAACAATAACAATAAATTCACATTAAGGTACTTCAGAATTAAACTGAAATGAACCTCTACACTCAGTAAGGAACTGGGTAGTACCTGAGATATACTGAGACTGAGGGTGTTATCGGAGTTGTTCTTCCACTACTTTTCAAAGCACAGGCATGTCAGTCCATCTGAGTGTCCAGCAGAAGATGGGATCCTACCACTGTTCTCTCAGTGAAACAAGTGGAATGCGGTAGTGCTGGCATTCACCTTTTGATTACCAACTTTGTGATCAGCAGGCTCCTTTGGGAAATGGAAGAGCCTTTTCCAAAAGCGCTCTCCTTAGCTTGAGGGAGTTCAGACCCACATCTCTAGAGCGTGCGCTCAATACCAGAATACAGCCTGTTCTGCAATAAGGAATTTTCCATCTTTACTTTTGAGGTTATGAAATGGGACTGGTAGAAATCCAGATTCGCTGGCTCAGAGACAGTGTCTAGAGCATCTAAGTGAGGGTGAGAAAATCTCAATCCTAGGTATTCTCTCTAGCACTATTTAATGTAAAATGACAGTGCATTCCAGCTCGCTTGTAATATGCCTAATGGAATTTCCCTTCCAGGGACCTATGTGAAGGAAAAAACAGTTTCTGCATCCCAAATTAAATTAATTGAAGGGATATGACATCAAAACATCCCTTGTCCTCAGCAACCGTGAAAGATGACTACTAGTGCACTTGGGACACCAGAACAACTGTGGGGAGCTACCTTAGAAGTTTAAATGTCTCCAGTCCCAGCCAACATCTGAACAGGAACACAGTTTGTGATTTCAGATGTCTTATTCATGCTCCTAAAATTAATTACTGAATCTAGCCTGAAGTGTGCTTGTACTCACTCTTGGGGGATACTCAGGTACCAGGATGGGCAATAGCACATCCCAGATCTCAATCATTCACAATACAGATGTTAAGTCCAATAGGAATTTTGGATAACAAGATTCTGTAGCAAAATTCTCCATTGCTTCTAACGTAAGCGAAGCAGATAGAGACAATAATAAACAATAGCTAAGTGCTGTCCTGGAGTTGTAATTGGTGGAAAGAGAACATCACTCCAGAAATACAAATGTATTCAAAATCTATCTAAACATCTCCGGCCTTGACGTTACTACTGTCTATCACCAAACTCATCCTTGAAGTAATCTATTTTCATGCCCTTCTACAGCTTTTCACCAATTCTTTACCCATTTCTGCACAACAAACAGCCTTAATCTTTAATGGGTTACATGACTTCTATTTACTCCCTGTTCACTAAATTTCATCTCTAAAGTTGCTACGTGTTTTATACTTTTAACACAAAGATGGCTGGAGTTGTGATTGTGCCTGGAAGATTGGAAAATAACTACCCTTAGGCTGTATTGTATGCATATGAGGACCTAATACTATTTAAATAACAGTTAAAACTACAACCTTCAAATACAAAGCCAGCTATTAAAATATTGCTGGAGGCAATGTGGCAAGGTTTATACTAGTTTTATGGAAGATGCACGAATGGGAGAGAAGGTTGTGTCATTTGAATGACTACACTGTATTCCTCTATTTTCTAATTATCGCAGATTTAATCAACTTGTTCTGTTTGCATATTTTGCAATAACCTTTCCTCTTCCCCTTTTTTCAGGGAGAAGGAGAGGAATTTATATAACATAGTAAGTTTAAAAAATATGAGCTACATGGAAGACAGAACAGCAACTAAGATACTGTGATTAATTTCATAGACTTCCAGTAGGAAGTATTTAGTTTATCAGCACATAGTAAATGAATATTAAAATATGCATACCCCAAGGCTACGAGTGAAAGTAGATAACAGCTGTTGGTCTAAAATGTGATTCCATAATGCAGAGATTGGAATAAGCTTGTAATTATGAATTAAAGCTAGAAAAGTAAAAAAAAAAAATTACAAACACATTATGGAGATACTCTTTAGCCCATGCCATTTAAAACCAGTTCTCTTCATTTAAAAAAAAAAAAAAAAAAAAAGGATGGCTCCTATCAGATTCAGTAAAAATGTTTGAGCAGTCAGTAACAAACAGCTGCTTCTTTCAGCTCGTATTTTTAAAAATATAAGTATCTCAATTTTAGATCAACAGAATTTCATAGCAGACAGTAAAAAAAATTACCATTGGCAACTTTAATGAGAGATTTAGCTTTGCATAGCAAATAAGTATATTATCCTTACACAGGACATCTCAGAGCTGGAAAAGCAGGAAAAAAAAAAATCATCTGCTTCATTGCGTTAAGGATACTGCCGGCCAGTCTGTTACTCCTTTGACTCAGTGTGCTGTCATTACGCATAAAAGGTGTAAGTCATTCTGAAGGAAGGAACTATGTCTAGCATGGGAAAAAAAGTTTATCCACTCAATTTTTTCCTCATGTATATAGTGTAGCTACTGAGCTACTGTTTTTAACTTATGCCTCAAAATTTTCAAATTTCTTAACCTATGAAAAGTCATTAAGAGTGCATTTAAAGTAGTGTTTCATGAAAGAAAAGAGAGGAGAGCATTTTATATATAAGTCTAAGGTAAACCAGTCAAAAAAGATCCTTCTTTTTTTTTCCCCAGCAGGCAAAAGCTCTCCACACGCACACAAAAAACACACCAAAAAAAACCCCAAACAACAAAAAAAAACCACACACCAGAAAAAAAGAAAATTGACTCTCTCAGCAGATCCGTTAGCTGGATTTCACTAGCAGCAACTAGCCCACCACTGTCACAACAAGAAAACGCAAAGCACAACTTAAAAGTTTATCCAGAACACAGAGGGGAAAGAGGGGAGCATTCATACAAAGTAATTCCAGTGCACAAATTATGAGACTAATTTTCCTGCATACTCAGTGGAGAAAGATAAATTCCACCAGAAGACAATTCAGACCAGCCAGGATGCTCTGACTCACCTGAGGGCTTTTCTTTCTCTGTTGTCTAAACTGGATGCAGGCATATGAGCAAACTACAGTATGAACATTCTCCCATAACATGAGGGCCCTACTGGTACCAACGATAGCACTATATGCTTACGTGGTACGTAGGAATCCTTGTTACAGCCTTCAACTCACTCTGCCTTTGGAGAACCACACAGCTGGAGTAAGAAAATGGATCCTCTTCAATTGCATCTACAATCGCAAAATTATGAAGCAAATATGTCCAAGCAACTGTGGCGGCTGCTTGACTGGCTTAATCCCACCCATGACTGTAGCATAGTCATACCTTGAATATGAGATGGGCACAAACACACTAGGGATGATAAGGAACCAATATGATCCCAAGAATGCCAGTTAAAAAAAAAAAGAAAAACAAAAGAGTGTTTGGTCCTATTTCATTCAAACTGCCTTTTGCAAGTTAACAGAATTTTTTAAATTTGACTTCTGATGCACTACAGATTTTAATTTTAAAATCACGAGTAATTAAAAGCACTAAATTTCAAGGCTAACACAAAGTTCATACTAATGTGAAAACAAATTTTGACTTGAACTAACAGGTAGGCCTTCTCACCAATAAATGCTTCTTATGTCAGTATAGTTAGGCTTTCCATTCAGCCATGGAGATGCTCTTCCTTTTTAAAGTCTACATAGATAACTTAATGGCTGCCTCCTCTTTTCATTTTTTTCCCCCGTACTTCCCCTGCCTACCCAAGTGTATATTTCAAGATTAAAATAGCATGACTTCATGGTATCATGTGGTTCTTCCCTAAATGTCAGTGACTTTCAAGAGACTCAGACATCCAGTGACTAGCACACTTGAAAAAATGAAAGAAAATGGAACAAGGTTTATGAAATCCATGAGCTTTAAAAAGCTATTGTTAAAACGTTCATGTTGTTCTGTCTTGTTTCATTTCAAAAGTCATTACAGAGCCCGGATGAGTCACCACATCATAACTTTGTTTCATGTCATCACAAAGCCAAAGCTTGTTTATGATATCAGGAAATATCATTTAGAAGAACCACAGGAGTTTTTAATCTTTGCCCTGTCCCGTTTGTCATCCTATGATTTCCAATAAGTACCTAATTTGTAGAGGACTCTTAAATTCAGCATCTACTTTAAAGAAGAATTTTAGTGAGAATGAATGAATTTTTAAACCGTTATTGATTATGACACAGCTAGTATAAATGAATTTTATATGAAGCAGACACTGTGCTCCCACTTGATATATATTGATAAGCAAAATCAATTAGCCACTTGTTCTTCAGGACTAGGAGGTTTACTCTATTGGATTGTTCTTTCCAAATGATTGTTTGATTAAGTTTTCTACAAAGCAAAGAAAATACAGTGACAGGAATTAAATTACTGAAATTTAGTAAATCTTTGCAAGTATTTTACAAAATACCATTCTTTACTTAATAAAGGGCAAGCAACATATTTTATGATTTCCCATTCATTCGACAAAGCTATGGTGTTTGTAATTGTGTATATAAAGCCATCAGTCTTGTAGAGCCGTCTTTAGCTGAGCAAGCCCCAAAGCATCCCGTCCATTCTGCTCAGATCTGATCAGCA
The DNA here is from genome assembly GCA_013399095.1 of Psophia crepitans. Lineage (NCBI taxonomy): Eukaryota > Metazoa > Chordata > Aves > Gruiformes > Psophiidae > Psophia > Psophia crepitans. Next base: position 215,884 of record VWZZ01008021.1, on the reverse strand, counting down.
TCTTTATAGTTTATCAGCCTTGGGGTTCAATTTTGTTTTGGATGCTTTTATAAATGAGCACAATCACTGGTGAATCTGTTCTTCCAGATTGCAAAGAGAAAAATCGAGAGAAGAACTTTAGTAGATTACTGTGTCACTGAGGATAAAGTACAAGCACAAATGCACCTAAAGTAGTCTCAGAGATTATTTCATTGGGTGTACATTTTCAGTTTTATTTCAGTAAAATTAGATGATTGTCTTAGTTATTATTGTTTTTGAAGCTATATTCTGTCCCCAGGCAAGGTGCATGATCAATGCACTATCTAGCAAAATCAATTTGCTGCAAAGTACTATTTATTTAAAAAAAGGAAAGAGGGGGAGAGGAGAGTAATGCATAGCAAATGTGAAAATGATTATAAGACTTTCTTCTAGTAAAGCTGAATTTTATCATTGAAGCATGGAAGTTAGGAAATAATAAAACTGATTTCACAAACCCTGTACAAAACTACCTCTATATACATATTTAAACTTTAAGGTAGCCAGTGGAAAGCTTGCATCAAGTTTTACAGCTCCTTTTATTTTTACTATAAGAAGTAAGTTTCCAGTGATACATTAACAGGACATACAGTCCTCCTCTAATGTACTGATCAACCACACAAGTGGCTCCATTTTTACATAAACAGGACACAGGAAAGAATACATATAATATAAAAAAGGACTTGGTTTCTTTTCTATAGCTGTAAAAAAAATCTGTCCGTGCTATGCTTTGTTATTCAAGACATCATCAATATCACTGAATATCTGATGGGCTAAGGGGAATGTGATTTTCTGAAACAGCAGGAAGGCTGCAGTCTCATGACTGATAGGGTCAATTTTGTTTTCAGAAGCTGTTGATGCTCTTGTGTTATCTCTGTCATGGCCACCATATTAGAAGCGTGCGTAGTGGAAATCCATTATCTGCAATCTCAGTCGAAACATTTGCCACTCTGAATAGTTATAGGCAACACAAACTTTCAGTCAGTTGGAAACTGAGTATGCATATGTTTCACGAGAAAAATACTTCCGCAAAAACGGTAAATAGAACTGGTCAGAGTTGCTATCACCGCTTCATTCAGGATCATCATCAGGGAGAGTACAAAAAGTTCTAGAAATACATGGAATTATGATGCTGGATGATGAAATGCAGTCTCTTGATCATATTAGAAATCTGAACTCTGAGATCAGTTTCCACCACCACCTATCAGTAACTGGAGTGTGTGTTGTACAGAGACATCTACCACTGATATACAAAGGTGTGAATATAACCAGTTCATTTTGTGACTTAAGCAACAAGACAGCTGAGATCAGGAGAAAGAAAACAGTTACCTGAAAACGATGGTGAATCTACGTGGTTTTCCACCTCGTAAGAAACAGTGCCCTCGGTACTGGATTTTGAGGTGAATAGTTTCTCTTCTAGCAGATTAGTAGAACAGGGGTTATTTGGAATGCAGCAACAATCTTTAATGGCACCGCTTAAGTTATCCTTGCTGCCCACTTACTTATCCTACCCTTTAACTGGAAAAAAAAAAAAAAGAGAAGGACGACCCATGTTCTTGTACAACAGTATGGCCAGTTAATCTATCTGGCATTTGCTATTAATAATGCATGTTTTCAAGCAGCAGGGCTACACAATAATGTTTTCTGGTTTTACGTTATCAAATGATAGGTAGCATTGCTGAAGTAGGCTCTCTTGAGGCCATGATGGTGTGAGATTTGAATAAGCCATTTTCAAAAGGTAGGACAGTACCAATTACTCAGCGCTACTTAATGAAGCAACTCTGTGTTCGGATCAGCTGTTGGAGAGAAAGATTTGGCAAGCGAGTTAAAGCAGCCTCATAGGAATTAAGACAACACTGACTTCAGCCCCATGGGTGACACTAGTTAAAGCACTGGATGGTAAAGACAGGTAGCTACCAATGTCCATATCATACCCGTACGCCCCCTCTGATTCTCCCTTCAGACCTCTCCAACACCGACCAGAAACAGATGCAGCCTTGTCTGAGTGGGTAGATACCACAGTAAAGGCAACTCAGGGACCATGTATAGACCCCATGTAAAGTATTTTTCTGGCTAGTCTTCTCTTTTACTCCATCTTGTATTCCTGCTAAGTGTTACTGTGTTTTAATCTCTTTTTTATTTTGAAATATTTCAGCCGCTAAAAGAGAGGAAAGAATTGTGGCAGAATCACAGTAGTCATAAAGCAGAATGTGATTTCCTTTGGAATTCCAAACACAACCTTTCCTTTACCCCACCCACATATTTGAGTTTCAGACCTTCAGATTGCAAATTACTTCATACATACACATAGGCATGGACACAAAAGACATACATGAACACTTACATACATATCTGGACACTTGCACAAATATACACATGCTCACGGATGGGGGCATCTTAAAATTTCTCTTCTACTTAATCAAGAAATTCCATTTCCTTGATTTACTCAAGAGAAAAAATCTAAGATGATATTGAGGTGCAAACCACCAGACCATCCCAAAGGCAACATGCTCTTCCTGTATCTAACAGTCCAAATGACTTTATCCAACTCTAGGCACATCCTAATCTATCACCAGAAAAATTGTTTTCAAAAAAATATAACAAGGGTTCATACAGACAGCAAAAACCTCACTCAAAATAGTAAGAAATGTGTCACAATAATGAATACATGACAAGATACCTAGAAAAGTGTGGTGTGTTGACCATGGCTAAAGCCCAGGTGCCCACTGAAACTGCTCTATCACTCCCCCTCCTTAACTAGACAGGGGAGAAAAGGTGCAATGAATGGCTTATAGGTAGAGATAAGGCTAGGGAGAGCTTGTTCACCAATTACTGTCCCAGGCAAAATGGATCAGACTTAGAGAGGAATTCACCTGGTTTATTACCAAGCAGAACACAGAGCAGAGGAGTGAGAAATAAACACAAATCTTAAAACACCTCCCACCACCCCTCCCAATCTCTCCCTGCTCCCTGCAGTGGCACAGGGGAACAGGGATAGGGGTTGTGGTCAGATGATCACGTGTTGTTTCAGCTGCTTCTTCTTTCTCAGGGGGAAGACTCTTCCCCTGCTCCAGCGTGGGGTTCCTCTCACGGGAGACAGTCCTCCACGAACTTCTCCAATGTGAGTCCTTCCCATAGGCCACAGTCCTTCACAAACTGCTCCTGTGGGTCTCTCCCACGGGGTGCAGACCTTCAGGAGCAGACTGCTCTAGTGTGGGTCCCCCATGGGGTCACAAGTCCTGTCAGCAAACCTGCTCCGATGTGGACTCCTCTCTCCACAGATACACAGGTCCTGCCAGTAGCCTGCTCCAGCATGGGCTTCCCAGGGGGTCACAGGCTCCTTCAGATATCTCCATCTGCTCCAGCATGGGCTCCTCCACAGGCTGCAGGTGGAATGTGTACACCCCATCACCCCTCCTTCATGGGCTCCAGGGGGACAGCCTGCCTCACCATGGTCTTCACCACAGGCCCTGGCGGAATCTCTGCTCTGGCACCTGGAGCACCTCCTCCCCCTCCTTCTTCACTGACCTTGGTGTCTGCAAAGTTTCTCACATCATCTCATTTCTCTCTCTGTCTGCAAAAGCTCTCATGGTTGTTTTTTTCTGTTCTTAACTATGTTATCCCAGAGGTGCTACCACTGCTGCTGACGGGCTCGGCCTTGGCCAGCAGCGGGTCTGTCTTGAAGCTGGCTGGCATTGGCTCTATCAGACACAGGAGAAACTTCCAGCAGCTTCTTGCAGAGGCCACCAGCCCTGTGCCTCCCCCCCACTACCAAAACCTTGCCATGGAAACCCCAAACAAAAACATACATGATTCTGCAAATAAATAGCCTGGCAAATGATGGTGACTAAAAAGAAAATTCCTCCATGGGCAGATAATTTCCTAACAACCACTTGAAGTTTCTTGCATTTTCCTCTGGAATCTGTGGTAACAATCACTGCTGAAAGGGCAGTTCTGGACCAGACACATCATCAGTGAGATGCAGCATTGTGTTCCTGACACTGAGGTTGCACTGCAGACAAACCCACTCCATTCACCTGAGTTCCTGTTTCAGAACAGAACATCTGTGACAAACTCAAGGACCTTCAAACTCTGCAAAGCACAAGCTTCCAGGGAGGAGCCCCATCTGCATATGGCACACTACTGTACATAAAGGAGGAGAGAATTAATAGTTCACAATCTGCTGTAGACGGCAGTAGCATCCTGGCCTGACAGTTTTGGGTCAAGGACACAGAAATCAAAACATAAATTAACACACAGTGAATGATAAGGGGAAAAAATGCTACACAGGAATTATCAGACGAAGAGATTATGACAACGGAGTCAGATTCTATTAGAACACCCACAGTATGGTCCTCAAAAGGTGCAACACACTTTTTTTTGTTAGGGAAATCACAGCGGTGAGGCTTAAGAGATTTCAGTACAAATATTTTATCTCATTTCAATCCACACAGGTCACCTTTTCAGTTAGGTTCCACTGTGAGTTTTATGTTTAAGTAGACTCTCAATATTGAAGCTGAAGACACAATCAAAATAGACAGCATTTTTATGAGTTTGATGCACATTCAATGACAAGTTGTAATATTCATGTATTTCTTATGCCTACTATCAAAGTGGAATCCAATGTTAGCATATTTCCAGGGTAAAAAACAAAAGGCTTAGTTTTGCCAAGTCTCAGATTTATCTCATGTATTACAACACAATATTTTTTGTTAGGGTTTCAGCAGCTGTAATCTATAGATTACATTAGAAATAGATTCTAATTAAACAACAGAACACACAACCACACATACATGTACAATTTCAGGTGAGGAAATTTTGGAGAATATGCTTGGAAGGTTATGTTATCAGCTCAAAAAACACAAACAAAATCAAGATGAAATTTTTTACCAGGCTCTTACTGGCAACTTTTTAATGTTTTCATCAATATTGAAAGTAATTTGGAGGAAAAAAAAAAAGAGAAAAAAAGTAGCAGATACAACAGTAAAGCAACCATAGTAGCATTGTTTAGCTATAGTTAAACACACAAAGGACCCAGAAAACTGAAGAGCACACTTTATTGAATCAGGGTATAAAACCTTCTTCTGTGATTCAGACCATCCATGGTTGGTTATGGCTTGGCAACTGAAATGCCTTTAAAACTTCATGTTCAACCCTCAATTCCACACATTATGGGCTATATAGGTAGCCTGATTTTTGTGTGTATATGTAAGTTCATATAGATCTCACATAGCAGAATAGGATGAGGAAAAGTACGTAAAGCAAAAAGTTCTTTTTTGCATCTTCCTGCTCCTATAGCTGCATCTCAGATGACAAGATATACTATGCCTAAATGAGTGTCTAAGGCTTAAGTTGTTTGTGGTGTGTTGAAGATACAAATCCAAGCTCTAACAATCCCAATTCAGACAAGCTGCAGGGAGAGAGAAAGCTCCTCACACACTCTACAATGGATGAGGATTCCTTTCCCACGCGATTCTTTCAAGAGCAGATAAAGCACACCCTTTTGTTTTACATTACTAAAAAATTTCATATCATACTGAAGAACTTCACCTATTTCATACTTGTTTTCATAGCCCTGTAATGAATCTTCCATAACTAAACGCCCCCATCCCAAGTTCACTCATTTCAACAGAAATTGAGTGACTAAAGAGAAAGTTGATAGCCAAACAGCGAAGAAAGAAAATATAATCATGGTATTAGGAGAAAATCTCACCCACAATCTTCAGTAATTAAAAAAAATATTGTTCTAATTTCATAGTTAAAATATTGTAAGACTGTTAAGTGTGCTAGAAATTAAAACATCTAATTGTAAGTTTTGCAATTAACACAGTAAACTTCAGCACCACCTACTCAAGAAATGGAGCAAGCTCATTAGTTTTTCCCTAGTTCAGATTTTCATGAATGTTTAGTCAAAAAATAAATGGCACATTTAGTTATAAAATAGTAACAGCTTTTAGCAGGTTACTACACCTTCAGGTCATGACACACTCAAGGCTGAAAAGCATTAAAAACTTAAATTTTTCTAGGTGTTCTTGTGTAAGAACACATGTGTTCTGTTAAATTCTAAGAGGGAAAGATGAGACACCTGAGCCAACACTTGCGAATGAATGAAGACTCAATATATATTTGGAAAGGCACCTGGAAGGTGACAACCATTTCCAAGGCCTGATAGTATAGACTCTGCCAATGAGAAACATCTGGCATTCCTTTCTTTCTTCTCAAGGGAAGAGTAGGATGAAAATACCTCTTCATATTGGGGAAATTTAAAAAAAAGAAAAAAATATATAGCGAGACCTTCTAGATGAGAAATATAACATAATTATTCAGGTACTGTCACATGTCACAACTTCCTTATTCTATACTACTGCTTTTTTTCCAAAAGAGCCCGTTTGGTAACACAAAGGGCATGTGACTGTGCTTTCATATGATCACTTTCATTCTCTTTTGTCTGTCTCCCTTAACATGACAAAAACTGATACAAAGTTGAAAATGCAAGGTAACTGTAAAATGCAGAAACAGCTGCAAAACACAAACCTAGTTTTCAGCATTAAAAAAAAATATCCACCAGTAATGTAGAGCAAATCTGACAGACCAAATGAAAATACCTTGAGAAGAGGCTAGTTGGGATAACATGGGTATCTCTAATTGCAGAGATAACGAAACAAGAGCATTACACCTGAAAGACAGCACCCCCAGCCAATTGCAAAGATACTTCTTAAGGACTGAATCCTACCTTGTAGATAGACATCACCTGTAACTCCACAATTTACTCAGTCTCTTTCTCTGGTGAAGATACCAGACAGATAGTGAGTTTGCCAAAGCTTTTTTTTTTTTTCCATCTTACATTCAATCAACATGCTTTCCCCATAAAGAGTGAATAAAAACACAGATGAAAGACAACGCAGAAAATACAGAATAGTATAGCAATCATTACTATTTGAGGCACCCTTTTGAAAGCTAAAAATATGACGTCAGATGTACATATAAAGATTTGTATTAATTAGCTTCCAGTAATAGAAATGAAGTATGCTACACAAGTTTCCAGAAGCACTGATCTCTCCTTTCCTTCAAGAAGTGCCATTCACTTGTCTATAGGCAGATGCTTTCAAACTAACAGTCCTAGGCCTGCATAGTCAAATTCTACAATCCTTTCCTAGTACACATAATTAAAACTCTCATTAGCTGCTACCAGATTCAATTCTTCTTAGTGAAAAGAGAAAGTCAATGTCCATACCCATTTGACAAGCCAAACATCAAACCAACTGGTCTTTTTTCAAGGCACCCAGGAATTCCCATTCCTACCAACTACCCAATACTTTAAGCATGTTTCAAATGTGGAGGTGACTGTTTAAATGCTAACAAGGAATTTTTTAGGATTTTTTTTAAAGTAAAATTAATTTTAAATTGTTTTAACAGAATGAAGACTGGCAGCATAAGGCCAGTGCTGGACGCTTCTTACTTTTGGCAGAAATCCTGCTATGTCATTCTTAATTCTCTTTGCTTCGTTTGGCCACAGTAACTTCCTACATTTCAAATAACATATTTTCAGCTTTCCTTTTTCTTTCGGTGCTGTCCTTTTTTGCAATGATGTTCTACTCCAACTCTGAATCCAGACATTGGATTTAGGGAAGACATCTGCACACCCTGATATAAGCACCACCACAATTACCTGATTAGCTGAGACAGTGGCAGCTTTTAATACAGCAATGGATACGTGACCTGTACCGACATTCAAAGTGCTTCGTCTACTTTTTGGTGTGACTGTACAAGAATAGCACTCTGATTTTGAAGTAACTACATCCACAGTAGACAGAATTATTCACTGTTTTAATTATGCTAATATAATTAGCTATTTATTTATGTCAATACGCAACTTACGTATGTAAGCAAATCTTTATTCTGAAGTGGTGACAAGCCTTTAGTGTGGTACAGTTACAACAGCGCAAGGGACTTCGAGTACACCCTTAGTGAGGCTGGTACACCTTTGTGTAATCCCTCCCTTAGCTAAAATAGTTGCATTAGCACAAGCAAACCCACACATAGGTACAAGGTCTGGGTTGCCTCATCCTCTACTTTTAATTGCCATTTCTGAACAGTGTAAGGAATTGTGAAGCTCTCCTGTGCAGCCAAACAAACAAATAGTCATTCAGGGAGATAAATTATCACTAGTGATGATTTGTCCTAACCTGCTAAAGTAAAAGTTACTAGCCGATGTTTATCTCTTTCTACTTTCCTTGTTTATCACTCAGTGGGAGGAGAGAAGGGGAGAAAAATCACTCACCCACAAACAAACACAAAACAAGCAAACAAACAACAAAAAATGAAAAACCACAGGGGGGTGGGGACAGTGAAGGCAAGGAGGGGGAATCAAACAAGGGGGAATGTAAGGTTTCCCCAAGCGAAGGTATATCAGGGCAGAAAATAAGTACAGGTGAAATTCTACACTTTAATTACCACACACTCTTAAACTAAAGAAAAGCCTCAAAGAAATGCAGAAACATCTTGACAGTCAGTCAAAAATATCTAATATTTATGAGAGCCAGCTGAATCTTGCTAGGATATTTTTCTCCCGTTCCAAGACCCTTCACCCCTCAGAACCCACGCTGACTGATTTACCCCCAACACCACTGCATTACTTCCTCTATTGCTTGCAGAAAGGAAACAGCCTGATGTACCAGCACACACTGCATCCTGAGCTAGCAGTCAGGAAGTAAAACTTCTGCAGTGTCCTGTTTTAATGAGATACAGTCATGCTATCCAAATAGGAAAAAATTTGATACAGATTAGCCATTTTCCTCTTGCATTATTAGTCAGAGAAAAATAACTCTATTTTGCAGTCATTCACACTATTGCTTTTGGTTTTTTTCCAGCATGGAGATTTGTCTCAATGAATTACACTCCAACTACAGCATATCAAGTCAATCCTAACAAGCGCTGGGAGGAAGAGAGGAACGGACAGCCCCTCATTCCTGTATCAAAGTGTTTTGTACTTTGGCTATTACAAAATCCCAAAGGGAGTTCAGAAAGAGTGCCCAACATGACCATTGGAGAGGCTAATTCAAGCTTGTGGAGAGCTGTAGAAGACAAGATGCTGTGAGGATTTACTGGTTGTAGACAAAAGCTGAGTAACTGCTGCCAGAAGTATCTTCTCTGATACTCAAAAAGCTATTTCCAAAAAAACACATTACTTTGTCTTCAGAACCATACCAGCTGGCAAGAATTCTCCAAGAGCATGCTCTGAGTTTATTCTAGGTACTGAGGCATGCCTTGAAGAGAATTAATTTCCATCTGCAATCTGCCCCCATCGTTCTTATTAAACTCTACTAAAAAAGCACCACGAAAGTTCCAAGAAAATCATTTCAGCTGTGTGATGAGCAACGTTTCCTCGAAGTTAGCCATGTAACACAGGAATTAGGTCACAGCAACAGTTCATCTGAGCCCATACCTAGTCCAACACAGGTCACTAGTGGCTGTTCAGTAAAAGAAATGTTAAGAGATGGCGGACTGCCGTGGTTCAGCCCCAGCCAGCAGCTGAGCACCATGCAGTCGCTTACTCCCCTCGTTGGTGGGATGGGGAAAAGAATGAGAACAACAAAGGGGCAGCCTCCTCTAGTTGAGATAAAGACCTTTTAATGGGCCAGCAAAGGGAGCGGGAAACAACAACAAAACAGCAGGAGGTATAACGGGATGTAAACAGACACAATGACAAACAGAGCACTTTACTGACATATGACCAACCTGATGGACCAGATGCTCACCCCCAGCCAGACCTTCCCGGAGCAGCACCGGTTCAACCCTCCCCCGCCAGCCCCCTTTTATGGGGGCATGATGGCACATGGTATGGAATAGCACCGGCCAGCCGGGCTCACCTGGCCTGTCTCCTGAAAATTAACCCTATCCTGGCCAAAGCCAGGACACAAACCTGGACTAGCACTTTTTCCAGTATACCTTTACACCTCATAGTATTCTGTGGTTTTAGAAACTTCCCTGAGCTGGATGTTAAAATATCTTCATGCTATAAAGTAGGTCCTATCTATGTTACAATTGTACCAGGCACAGAAAGCTCCTTAGACCCATGATGGCCTGTAGCAAGTTCTGATAGATCTTAATGGGGTTAGCATCTCCTGTTCACATGGCACAGATGCATTGCTGAGGTCAATACAAGCACCTCCAGAGAACATTGTGCAGGCACAGTAGCCTACTCACATGATACCAATCACAAAATTAAGACCACAGTTTCCTCCCTTGTTTAATCTAAGACTTCTGCTCCTGCTATTAACAGAAAATGTTATGGATACAGCTCTTAACTGTGTCCTAATTCAGTTGAGAGACAGCTTTGGTGTGAACAGGTCCCCTTAATTTAGTTAGTTATGCATTGGCCCTACAAACTATTTGACAGTGCAGGGTCTGAGGTTCCCCCCCCGCATACCCTCCAATCTGCTCTCTAAACTTGGCGGCCAGCCTCTCTGTACACATGCACTAAAACTACAATAAGCTCTCATCGTCAGCAAAGGCACAGCACAGGCAGTAGCCATGTAGGTGGTCATTATGAGAGTAAAACGTAACCTTTTTAAATCTGAAGAAGAAAATGCATCCACACACCATTTTCCAACTTAGCAGATAATTTTAGAAACACAAAAGAACATTCACAACATAGACATTTGCTTTAGCGCCGCTCCTGTATAACTAAGGAACAATTTTGGTTCATAAAGAATGATTAAAGCACCAATTATTTTGACTAAACATTCATTTGAAACCCTCAGGCTGCCATGGACTTTAAAGCCATTAATTCATTATTTAGCTGTCGGTGTGGAAAAATGTCACAAGCTTAAAGGTTTAACAAACACTTCGCAATATTAAAGCAAACGGTCACATTTGAAATTTCAAACTGTTACACGATTTTATTTATTAGATAGTGTAGATTACCTTTTGTACACACATTGCTTGCAATGTATTCCAGAACAATTTTGTGTTGAACAGAATCCAATAATATTTTAAGCTTAAATTTAAATAAAGAAAAAGAGAAAAGACCCCCTCAAGAGCTTCTGGAAAATCATTTACAAAAATCTTTGAGGCTCAGGTGAAAGAAGTTGTGCCGAGGGATTTGAAAGATCTGTGGAAGTGTAAGCTATAAAATCACTTCATCTTGGATGCTTAGAAAGGTGGTTTGGGAAAGAAACTCCACTTTTTCAATGCCTCAGTGATATATGGCACTGACACTAATGGCTATAAAACCTTATTAGGGAGTGCTGTGAAACTCAAATATATGAGTTTCTTATGTGGAAAGATTTGAGTATTCACATTACACTGGAAAAGAGGACATGTCCACGTTCATCTCCAGAAAGTGGATTGATTCTGGCAATCTATTCGGGTATATACAAATATCCTAGCTCTCCAGGACTGTGACAGACACAAGCAAATGGCACAGCACTCACTCCTAAAGCTCTGGCAAGACTTGCTGATGATTTGATACAAAGCTTAACTTTCACTGAATCCCAGTTGTGTGGCCTTAAAAATAAAGCAATGTCACAAACCAAGGTTTGGGTACTGCAAACTTCAGCAACAGAGCAAGAAGAGCAAATCATTTACACGTCAAGTTAATTTTAGAATTAAGCTTTGCTTTGAGTATGTAAAGCTAAGTGCTGGCTGCAAATTAGCAGACCCAACACTTTAGCAGAACTGATCTTAACAAGGGGTTGAATGGTCTCCTCCTTTAAGGAAAGCAGGGCACCAAGTAACAAATCCCATTTGGACCCCTGCCTGTGCCAAGGGCTGCTCTGCTATGTTGTAGCCTTGCAGCTCAGGTCAGAGCTGTGAAGAAGCCTCATTGGAGTTTCCTACTTGAGGCTTGAGAGCTGCGTTCAAGCTCAGGGCTTTGCCCTCAGTCCTAACCTGATCTGTGGCAGGTACGCCTGTGCCTTGCACCTTGCTGTCCCACCCTGCTGACTTGATTTCCCAGATTGACCTCACCCCTAGCGCATCAGTAGGGCATGCCTGACAATCACTGCACTGTCAGATAATCCCAGTTACCATCAGTGGTCCTCCTTTGCACTGCTTGCTCAAGTGCTGTGGGACTGCATCACTGGACAGCGAGGGCACTGCTATGTGTCCTTTGCTATCACCTTCAGCTCTTGGCTCAGCCACAGCATGGAGCAGCCTGCCCTAGCATTACCTGACATCTACCCATGCCGGGTTTGGGTGGGATAGAGTTAATTTTCTTCTCAGTAGCTAGTATGGGGCTATGTTTTGGATTTGTGCTGAAAACAGCGTTGATAATATCTAGATGGTTTTGTTACTGCTGAGCAGTGCTTACACAGAGCCAGGGTTTTTTCTGCTTCTCACACCACCCCACCAGCCAGTGGGCTGGGGGTGCACAAGGAGTTAGGAGGGTACACAGGTGAGACAACTAACCCCAACTGACCCAAGGGATATTCCGTAGCATTAAAAACTGCACTCAAAGAAGCAAGAAGAAAGCAATTACTTACCATGTGAAAGTTAAGAGGCTCCAGTGGGTTTGGGAGATATTCTGAAACTGTTTCCACTGTTCACAGAATCCTAGAATCTTTAAGGTTGGAAAAGACCTCTAGGATCATCAAGTCCAACTGTCAACCCAACACCACCATGTCTACTAAACCATGTCCTGAAGTGCCACATCTACATGCTTGTTGAACACCTCCAGGGACAGTGATTCCACTACCTCCCTGGGCAACCTGTTCTAATGCCCAACCACCCTTTCCCAGAAGAAATTTCTCCTAATCCCCAACCTAAACCTCCCCTGGCGCAACTTGCAGCCATTCCCCCTTGTCCTGTCACTGGTTATCTGTGAGAAGAGGCTGACCCCCAGCTTGCCACAAGTTCCTTTCAGGGAGTTGTAGAGGGCAATAAGGTCTGCCCTGAGCCTCCTCTTCTCCAGACTAAGCAGTCCCAGTTCCCTCAGCCGCTCCTCATAAGACCTGTGCTCCAGCCCCTTCACCAGTTTCGTTGACCTTCTCTGGACCCTCTGCAGGGCCTCGATGTCTTTCTTGTGGTGAAGGGCCCAAAACTGGACACAGGACTCGAGGTGCGGCCTCACCAGGGCTGAGTACAGGGGGACAATCACCTCCCTGCTCCTGCTGGCTACACTATTCCTGATACAGGCCAGGATGCCATTGGCCTTGGCACCTGGGCCAAGGCACACCTGGGCACACTGCCGGCTCATGTTCAGCTGGTTGTCAACCATCACCCCCAGGTACTTTTCTGCCACTCTTCCCCAGGCCTGTACCATTGCCTGGGGGGGTGTTACCCAAGTGCAGGACCCGGCACTTGGCCTTGTTGAACGTCATACAGTTGGCCTGGGCCCATCAATCCAGCCTGTCCTGTTCTCACAGAAGATGCATATATCCCCTGTGATTACCTATAGCTGGTAAGCATGCACTGTGAAAAGCACAGAGAAAGGCAAGTACTCCCTGAACAACAGGCCAGCAGTGCAGAAGTGTACGGTTAGATCTTATTCACTTAAAGGATCAGAAAAAGATCCTGCTCAGCCATCTGCACCAAACAGAGAATGGATGCTCCTTCCCTTTTTTATCAAGGCAGCAGCATTCTGCCTTTAACAGGGCTGCACATAACGTGGTCATTTTAAGGTGTGGAAATATCTTCCACAAGAAAGATATCGAAGCCTGCCTTCTGCATCCAATCTCACCTCAATTTCTGCTACTAATAAATGCTACATTCCTCAGTCTGGAATCATCTCAGTGGCAAAAGGAACTGTGGTTATTGCTGAAGCCCCCCAGCCAGTGTACAATCACTTTTTAACTTAAGGTTAAAAAATTAGTTTGCAGTGAAATCAGATACTGTGTGCATCTTAGGACATCAGAGACAAGGAAAAACCATTTTTTAATGTCATCTCCAAAGCAAAGAAAATGCTGTAAGCAATATTGTGTTAAAAATTTAAGTCCTGGAAAAAACAAAAGCCTTAAAAAATGCAAGATGTTACTAATATCAATTGAAGAAACAATTTAAAAATATTTAACAGGGCCTTGCTTTTCCATTTAGACAGAGTAAAGACGACTGCAAATACCTCGTAATTACACTACATACTACAGAGTTGTGGTTACAGAAAATAATTAAGCATATAGTCATGGGCATATGAATCTGCAATTGTTCTTTAATATGGTAAATATAATGAATAACTAGAAGAGACTGTATATTTATATATTTAGACAGACTTCTCAGTGTATTTTTTGATAGCACAAGCATATGAATGAAACTTTGGTTCCTACTGCAGTGGTAAAACACCATTTCCTTCAATGAAGCCAGACTTGAATATTTGCATATGTACAGCCACATAGTAAATATCTTTCATTGTCATATGTTGAAGCTTCACCCAGTAAGTTGAAGTCTGAGAGAATCTGAGGTTCCTGGGCCTCTGAAAAACATATACCAAATAATTTTGTGCAAACATGCATCCAAAATTATATCACTGTGATAGATTCTTCTGGATTCACAGTTACATATCAGTTCTAGTGTACACACTAGTTATAGCCTGAAGGTACAATGAACTATGCAAGTTAATAAGAAGGGGCTTGAATTTTTGGTTCAAACAAGCTTTTAGTTTATAAGAGCAGGAATACAGATGAACAAAGAGAAGAACAGTACAGTACAAGATTATACAAGAGAGATGGCTCTTAACTGAATGTAATCCTTCCCCTGCAAAGACGGAAAAAATTCCATTTCTTTTGTTTGATCCAGTGCAAAAATTCATAGAAGTCCTGACATCAGTGTGCTTTGGATCAGATCAGATAGGAATGTATTCATGCTCATGTGAGAAAATTAAAATAACCTTCATTTTAAAAGGTTCAGAGAATAATATATAAAAAAAAATAAACATGTACCATATCAAACTTATCTGGCCTCATCAAAATAACTAGGACATTTTGAGTGTATTCCCCCCTAAACTCTTAAAGACACTAAGCACCTTAACAGGAATCAGAGTACTTGCAAACTTATAACAGGAGTGAAAACAGTAAAAAGCATTGGATAAGTATTTGTAACCACTTATTTTAACCAAAATACTGTTGGAAACGTTGTTTATTTTACACTAGTTATTGGGAACAAATGAATGACAAGGATTTCCTTTGTCACCAAAAGCAAATCCTCCTGGGTTAAATAACTCATTCCCTATGCTTCTGTTCGTGGATTTTATAAATAAATAAGCAAGCTTCTTATCTCTACTGCTCCATAATTAAATTGCCCTAATTGTTGAGAAATCTTCTAAAATCCATCATAATGCATTTATACATATCTTTTCTTCTGCAAACGTTGCTAGTGAACTTCATAATCTCTTCTCCATACCTAATACTTCCATAAGTTTTCAGATATTTCTATTTAATCATGCAGTAATATCTACTTTTTTTTTTCTCCATTGGGCAAAATTATCAAGTAATCATACTGTTTCTCAACAAAGTAAGGTAAATTATTTTCAAAATATTACTTTCCCTTTTTCCTGGTGTTTTCTTAACTATAATGTAAGCTTAAATCTTGGCTACACATTGTTTCAGACTTTTAACTTGCTTGCTGAAGAGCTACAGTAATTACAAGGCTTTATTTCAATGCCTGCCTTAGTAATCTTAATGCTAAAAGCGACTGTTGAAGACTTGCTAGTAAATTAGAATACAGAAGTTACTTTCCAAAAGATAAATCTGTGAGATCAGTTGCAGGCTTTAAAACAGAATGTCTGACACATCTATGTTATGTTTTCACCGGATCTAACATAATGGCAGTATAATTTCCTCTATTAGCTGCTATTACAGTACTAGAATCATATAGCAGCAAATGATAAGAAATGGAAAACACTGTACATTTTAGGAGGACACCTGTCACTGCTTCCATATGAAATTTTATCAGTGTTCTGGTCCCCTGAGAAGTCCAACATCAGATAAAACAACTTGTTAGAAAAATCATAAGGAGACACAGATAAATTTGCTTTACATTAACAGAGGCAAGCAGAGCTAAAGGTAAGGCTCCAGTGTATGGAGAGAAAAGATAAACAAATAAAAATCAAAATTCTGTCAGCAGAGGAACTAAGACAGCCTGGTCTCACAGGAGTCTGTGTTTTACAACTGGGATTTTCTAGTGCCTGACAAGGTGTGACTTGCAACTGAAGTTTTTTTAATAGTTAGGGCATTTGTAATGTCTCCCTTCTGCACAGATTCTCTCACTTTCGGTAATAAACATGCTCCCACCATAAACTCTTCTCAGCATGGGCATTAATAAAGTTGTTTTTTATTTTCTCTGTCCAGATGCTTGGGTAGAAATGCACAAAAAAAGTTATCATCTTTGATGCTTCTAGCTTTTTTGTCAAATAATACATCTGAAATTAGGTGAAAAGTTAAAAAGTTAACAATGGAGAACAGATATTTGCAGGGAAAGCAAACGGTGATAAGTTTTATTTCCTTCTGAAGGCTAAGCTACAGCAGGCAAAGGTTTTGCTGTTTTCTTCCATTAATAAATCTCAGATCATTAACAGAGAGAACTACTTATAGGTATTTAGGGATAGCTCTATAATTTCATGATCTAGACCTCTGAAGCCAGCTGAAAACACTGGAACATTCTAGATCTAACGATGTGGCTACAGATTGTCTTCTTCAGTGCAGGTATCTCACAAATTTGCTTTTTAAGCTGCCTTCCACAGACCTCAGTCCAAGCCCAAGCTGACAGAACACAGATTTTAAAAAAAAAAACAACACAGATGACCCACGCAGCCATGCAGCACTGCATCCGCAGCAGTGCAAGCCTTGCAAAACTGCCTCAGTCAGCAGGTCAGCCAAGGGGCTGGAATTACTTGGGCCTTCAGGGCTGTCTCTGTTTGGTAAAGAGCCTTCAGCAACCTCTGGAATAAACCATGCTGGTAAGGTGCAAAGGTGGTTTAAAACTCTTAGAGCTCTTTCTCGTGGGCCAGATTTGCCATTCAACCCTACAAAGCAGCTCTCTCAGCATTTCTTTTGCTCGTGTTGAGTAGTCTGAAGTGATGTTTGGTTTATTTATCTACTTTGGATGAGAACCAATCCCAAAGCCCTCAGCACACTGCTAATTAATTCCTTTCCCATGAGAAGAAAATTACTTCTTTCCTTATTTTTAACAGTCTTCAAACAATGTGAGGGTCTTTCTGGCTGCAAGGTAATTACAGAGCTGCTGCTCACCTAAATCCTCTCACTATTTGCAGAGAACATTTTTAGCATGCACTACATCCTTGTCTTCCTTTAAATGTGTCTGTAATTAAAGCCAATGCTGCCAAAAAGATGTTCCAAGTTGAGTAAAAAAGTATTTATTTGCATGAGTAAACTGGCTAATTACTTGGGCAATCTCACACAAATATTTTTCCCATGTTATGTTTAGGCATAGAAAAAGTAACCATCAACTCAGGCATGGAGAGGAAAAAAAAAAAATCAGTGCTAAAGCACAGCCATTAATTTAAACTTGGTACACAACTCCACTTTTTTTTTCAGAGAAAGAGAGATTCATTGTAAACACACACCCTTGCACATGCACAGACAGTTATTGCAAAATTGCAACTCAGCTACTCAATACAATGGAAAACATGCTCACGTGCAAATGCACTCTTTGAAAAAAACAAAACCACAGATTCAGACTGTGTCATTAAGCCACTCACCAGCCTCAACAAGGACTCCTGGTGCTATTATGCTCTGTAGCTTTCACTGTATCGCTTCATCAGAGATGTGGGGAGCTCTCATTTCTACAAGCAAACAACTCTGCAGGCTGGTGTTATCAGAACAGTCATACAGCTTCATCTTCTATCACATTTACTTACCATGAATTATTCAGCTACATTTTGATTTAGAGAAATCCAAACTGTGACAGGGGAGCAGAGAGAGAAGGCAGGGGCTTCCGTTAAAAAAGGCTGTTAAGGTATTATTTGAAACAGCAATAGCGCCCTTCCCCTTACATGGAAAGATACCTGCTTCTTTTACACACCCTAGGTCAAATCCAAAACATAAAAGAAATATGAAAACATTAGCCCTGCTTATGCAAGCCAGAAGTTATACCAACTTCTTAATATTCGATTATGTTTTCATGCATAACTTCAAATGAGTCATTTCATCCTTCCACCTGGTTTCCAGACTCTTCATCCCCCACTTCGTTTCCATAAGGAGCTGCTCTTGTTCGTCTGAATGTTTTGGGTACTAATTGGCAATGAATTTCCTTTCCACTGCTTTTCATTCTGTGTTTTCTTGGTGGTCCTTCATCTAAGTCCATTCAAAGACAGTTCTGCTTGCCAGGTACTGAATGCCCTTGAGCTGTGTTACATCACCCACAACTGCAAATAGTTTGTGGTGATCTCTCTTGGCCCAACTTTAATAAGAATGCTGTAGAAGGGACTGGTGATTCTGTTTTGGATTTTAGTGTTTGGGTTACTCATGTTTCTGTAAAACTGCATAGGGGTCACAAAATGACTGCTGAACTAGATTTATAACCTTTATATGGGAAGTTCATCTTCACTGAGGTATGATTCCTGCTATGCCTGAACTCAGCTGCAAAGCACCCTACCAAGACCTCAAGCCCTTAAATGGTAAACATTTATTTCAAGAAAGGTTTGTTTCTGTAGTAAACATCAATTACACAATAGGGTGCACAGCCACATACCTTCGCCTTCCCATACTTTGCTATATTTTTGGAGCACAAGTTTTTTCCTCCGAAAGTCTAGACCTAACTGCTGCTGACAGCAGTACCTAACATCTCAGAGCAACAACGGAAAAAAGAAATCTTAATAATAAAGAAGGCAAAGACAGTCAAGTTTTGTCTGCGGTAACTAAAAAAAAAACCAAACACCCAAAATGAGACTGAGTGGTCATGGCAGAATCTCCACATTTCATGTCAGGTATTAACAAGCTCAGGTAAGTCATCCACATACTAAGCCGAAAGAATAATGCAACAAGGTTGTAGAAATGAAATTAAGGCAAAGTTCAGACAAATACCTCAAGCTTTTAAAAAATGCAAATGGCTCCAGAAAACAATCTCTGATAATAGCAGTGCTATACTTACCCATTTCAGCCTTTTAGTTGCTAGATGGTGCAGTGAAAAGTGTTAAAGAGAACGTGTCCACCATGCTCTTTGAAAGGAAAAAAAAAAATGCCAGTAATGACTCTGGAAAACTTACATCAGCTATTTTGTCATAGGATGAGCATAATTTTTCAAATAGTCTTAGCTTTAGCAATAACCTTAACCTTGTTTAAATTTCTGAGAGGATAGTACTGTCAAATGATGAGAAAAGAAGAAATAGGGAAGAGAGATGACAGTTTGGGCTGTACCTTTCCAGAAGACAGTAAAAGGTTTAAGCCTGCGATCAAGTCCAAATAAAGTATCACATCAAGAAGGTCTGGTGCTCTACCTGTAAGATATCTATGCAGATTCTTTTACCCAGTGCTTCACATCTATGTCTTACAAAAATCACATACAGTTTGCTAATGCTACATATAAAAAGAAAAACAAATACAGAAATCTGGTTCCCCATAGATTGTTATCTGTATTAAATAATGGCCAAATGCTCTGCTGGCTTAGTTCCATTAAGTTCAGTGGACTCATGCCAGGAAAGAATTTGGCCCTAAGCATTTAATGAGCCTGTTACTTGAAAGATTAGGGTCCAGATCCTCCTCTGGTATAAGCTGATATAATTTCCTTGGCTTCCATGGAACTAAGCCAACTCACAATAGCTGAGGACCTAGACTTACAAGTAAGGAAAGTTAGTTTTGCCCTAACAAGCATATGTGGCTCATATCCTCATATATGTTCAACTTGTCAAATATTCTTACAAAGATCAAGCCCGGCCTACGTGCCTTCCTCCCCGAAAATGGCCAAATGGTAACTTCTTCGGTTCTCATGTAACAGTTTAACAACACGGGATCCTCTTTCTCCTCTCCTTAGTTTTCAAGTAAGTATTCTGCCAAATTCATGCTCTTAAGTCAGATATAGTTTGGCTCCAACTACCACAAAGTCACATTAATGCAAAAATTATTTCTTGCTAGATTCTCAAATACATAAAAGTCATAAGCCGTTTTTACAATTTACATCTATAAGTCATTGTTGTTTTTCTTAAAGAGAATATCATCCTGCCTTGCAACAATGCTGGAAAGCAAAACTAATAATGCACAAAGCTCACTTTTACTCTCTGATGAAGGGTTATTATTCTGCATGCAATGACATTCAAAACCAATCTTCCACTTCTTTTTCCTGTTACTAAGTACAGATGAACTTCGGTATGTTTATCAATTTTTGCTTATGGTTATGAACATTCTAAATCATTAGTGCAAAAGCTAACTCCAGTCAAAGGCTTTAAATTAACAATAGCAAAATACAATAAATATCCTTCATACTTGCTTCCATCTGAGCTGTCTGATTTAATGGAAGTATGACATTTCTGATCCTTCTGAATGTGCTGGTAAACAAAGAGTTGGACCACCAGCTGACGTAAATCAGCTTAGGTCCATTAAAGTCAATTTACATCTCTAAAAATCTACCTCCTTAAAAAGGACTGAAATCATTCTTTCACTAAACCATGTCAAAGACTTTGGACAACATAAGGTTAGTAACATCCTTGAGCATTTTAATGGGACTGAATTAAGACTAGTTCCTCTGCCAGATTCCTGCTTTGGGCTGGATTCTAGGAAAACAACAAGAGGGACAGTTTCAAGATAAGAACGAAAAGCAGAACAGCATTACAGTCAAGTTATTTAGGAAGACATTAGAAACTTCTCAGTACCTGAGAGGAAACACACTGATTTAACATATAACCAGATTTAAAGGATTCACCATCTGGACAGTCCATAAAGTTCTAGGCACAATATTATTGGTTGATTGAGAATATCTCATATAATCATTTTAATCACTTCAAAATATGCTGATGGAAACTCTGGATAAGAATTGTCATATGGTCTTCACTTAATTGAAGATTTTTCTGAAATGTACTAAGGAAGTATGCAAACAGTGCATTTATGTAATAAGAACAGTTAGCAATATAGCATTAGGGCACTCTAGGGCATGTTTTATTGGTTCATTAAATCTTGCCTCAGGTGTGTTCTACCACTCGAGGCAAGTATTAATGGACCAATAAAAAAGACCCTGGGGTGTTTTAATGCCGTAGTACTACGGCTGTCTACATTTAAATTAATTTTTAAAATAGCTTTTAAAAATAATTTTCCTTGGTATTTAATATATCCTTCCACTATTCAAAAGTTTGTGGGAGAAAGATGAAATGGCTAGAAAACAAAGACAGAAAAGTCTATTGTCTAATAAAAATATAAGTACTTTCTGAACAGTAAAAATGTTAACTTCTACCTCAAATACCTCCCTCATTTTTCAGACTTTCACTTTCTCTTCTGATTCATGTCATGAAACCACTATGAAAGACAGTTATGTAGACCTGACTTTTTCCCTTATTTGAATCCATCAGAATTAAGTTGTTGTTCAAAGCAGCTTGATTTCAACAAACTTAAATCTTAGTGGATGCCTAGGGAAGCCTATTTGAAACAAGAGTCGTGTCAGTTTTACTACAGATGGACAAGTTGATAGTCTCTAGCAAAAACTGCAAGACCAGTTTCAGCCAGCAGTGGACACAGAAGAGGATAGCGTAGATCTTGGACACACACTGTTTTGGGGAGGAAGAAAAGGAGGAGCAATAGCCAGCTTAAATTATGGAATACCTGGTTTCACAACTTCTGCAAGAAGTTCTGCATCCTCCTCAGATTTCAGAACAAGAAAACAATTGAAATCTCAAGACATGTCCTGCAGGTGCACTGGGGCTTTTGCCAGCACACTGGTATCAGTCAGTAGACACAGCCATGCTACAGAAAACAAGCTGAGTAGGAATGGCTAACCCAAAGTTGCAGAGTTGAGAACAAGAAAAATTTGCACGGACTCAGCTGTCACAGGAGTAAAACTTCCTGGGAAGCTAGTCACACACTGTCCGACAAATTCTGCTCACCCTGGAAGTATTTCTTTCCTTAAACTGACCATAAAGGACTGAAAACTGTTGAAGGGACATGTATATGCCCCACTCAGAGCATTGCCCTGTATCCTGAGATAACACTTATATGCACAATGATTGCTGATGGGGTAAACTGTTCCCAAAATCATCCTGACAGCATTGAAGAAATACTTAATGTGGGTATGTCCAGCTATAAAAAAATGCTAGTTACTGGCTCAGTGATCCCCTTAGTTATACAACACCAAGTACATATTCTTTCCCTTACTAGACAACAATTGGAACAGGTTGACCAGGGAGGTGGTGGAGTCACCGTCCCTGGAGGTGTTTAAGGAAAGGTTAGACGCGGTACTGAAGGACATGGTTTAGTGATTAATAGGTGGTGTGGGGACGGTTGGACTGGATGATCCTTTAGGTCTCTTCCAACCTTAATGATTCTACTCTATTTCACTATCGTTTTGGGACCAGAATGTGTCACTGTCTCACACATTGAATACTATCTTCCTGGAACTTCCCTTGAAATTCATGACACCATGCATGCTACTCAATATGAATAAGTATATAAGGACTTCCCTTAAACTGCAAGGAGACTTTTTCCTACAGAAAACCCTTATTTATGCCCTAAATTAGGTACCAATCCTGTTACATAGGTTATTTAAGTGGATTAGCCAAGATAAGAGCTGATGATGCACTATGTCCTTTCATTCTAATGACAACAGCTCTAGTATGTACTTTTAATTACTCTTTCTCCAAGCTGTGTTCTAACGATACATAGAAGAATAAACAACAGATTCAAAAACAGCCCAGGATTCTCTTGTGTCTGCCACTGATCAATGGTTGTCTCCAGTCTGGTTCCAAAGCAGATACGCTCTTTTTCTTGCAGCATCAGAAAAGTCCTTCTAAATTATCAGTAGGTAGCACGGCCAACCTGCCAGGTCTCCTCAGCCTACAAAGAAATCGATTGTGTCACTATTCCAGTCCACGAAAATTAACAATTCCAGGACTGGATGAATCTCCAAGTTGATTTCTACATCCAGAAGCAAAAATATTTCCAAATGATGACCAGAATACTTTGTGCAATCCATATGTAAATACCCAAGTATTACAGATACACAAGTATTACACAACTCTAAGATATCAGCACTGCTTATGAAGTGTTTCCGAAAGGAAACACAGGAGTACAACTGCCTTTTTTTTCCCTTTAATTCTGCTAGCTAATCCACCAAGAGATCCCACCTAGAGCTGTATCTCTAGTGCAACCATTTGAATTCACATTAGATTTATCTCACCCTATAAAAGCACAATTCATTAAACAGACTGATAAAACTGGTCTGTTTAAACTAAGGCAATTTTATCACAGTCATTTCAATTATTTAACGCTGCTTTCTTAAATCAGTACTTAAAGCTTTCCTTTGACAAGTATTCTTTTAAATAAATGAGCTGTAATTTAAACAATGAGAAAATAATGACCCAGAACAATATATACAATTAGGGAGATATTTTCCAAATATAAATGCTCAGTATTTTTTAAGTGATACACAATGTCTCAGGCAACGAACACTTAGACACTGAAGTGGCTTTTAGTTGATAGTGGGACCATACAAGGAATTTTTACCTTAAAGAGTAGCTCCTAATCCCAAATTTTGACACAGTTTTACCACAGGGATGCTGTTGGACAATTTAAGATTGTCCAACCCAATCTGTCCAATACTCAGCATAAGAGAAAAATTTTGGGAACATCACACTCTTGCCATGAAGCTAATGACATATTTTAACAGAGCTCTGCATTGAACTGTAGCAGACTATATCAATTTGAGCCAGAGTAACAGTCAAAGGTTATAAAACAAGTTTAACAGAAGGCAAGCAAAACTGAGATGAGGTCTTCAAACACACTCATGTGCTGCTTGGTAAAGTTTTTTGTTTTTTCTTCTAGCTAGAAAAGGTTTCTTAAACAGAAGACCTGCCCAAGGACTGTATCATTCCATTTTTTTATAGCATGTAACTTTACTGAAATCACTGAAAGAACATAAGTGTGAATTTTTAAAGATTTACTCAAAGGGACCACTACATTAGCTTTGGGGTGATCTGGACATACCTTACCAATGTTACCCTTATTCCAGCCAGTATCACCACCCTAATGGCTTTTAAAACAAATTCTAGATCTTCACAGGACATAAGCCACATACCTAATTTGTCTAATTCCACATCAATGACATAAAAATAAAACCTGCGTTTCAGTTTTAAGACTACCTGCAATAAAGCTAGGTAAGATTCCCAAGTCAATTTTACTCACTCCCCACTGAAGCAACTCCCTACACTGAATTCACTATCACACATACTCATAATGAAATACTGAACCAAATTTTAGTCACAACAAAAAGGAATTGCACAATCTCCAGCCTAAATAAGTTTACAGACTTTTAAAACAAAATAAAGTTAGTTTCACAGATTCATTATGATTGGAAGAGACCTCAAGGATCATCTAGTCAACCGTCCCCCCACCACCTATTAACCACTAAACCATGTCCCTAAGTACCACATCCAACCTTTCCTTAAACACCCCCAGGGACGGTGATTCCACTACCTCCCTGGGCAACGCGTTCCAATGCCCGACCACCCTTTCAGAGAAGTTTCTCCTAATCTCCAACCTGAACCTCCCCTGGCACAACTTACAGCCATTCCCCCTTGTCCTGTCACTAGTTATCTGTGAGAAGAGGCCAACCCCCAGCTCACCACAACTTCTCTTCAGGTAGTTGTAGGGGGCAATAAGGTCTCCCCTGAGCCTCCTCTTCTCCAGACTAAACAGTCCCAGTTCCTTCAGCATGCTCCTCATAAGACCTGTGCTCCAGCCCCTTCACCAGTTTCGTTGACCTTCTCTGGACACACTCCAGGGCCTCAATGTCTTTCCTGTGGTGAGAGGCCCAAAACCGGACACAGGACTCGAGGTGCGGCCTCACCAGGGCTGAGTACAGGGGGACGATCACCTCCCTGCTCCTGCTGGCTACACTATTCCTGATACAGGCCAGGATGCGGTTGGCCTTCTTGGCCACCTGGGCACACTGCCAGCTCATGTCCAGGTGAGTGTCAACCAACACCCCCAGGTCCTTTTCCTCTATACAGCTTTCCAGCCACCCCCCCCCAGCCTGTAGCGCTGCCTGGGGTTGTGGTGGCCAAAGTGCAGGACCCAGCACTTTGCCACATTGAACCTCATCCCATTGGCCTCTGCCCAGCGATCCAACCTGTCCAGGTCCCTCTGCAGAGCCATCCTACCCTCCGACAGATCAACACTTCCCCCCAGCTTGGTGTCATCTGCAAACTTACTGAGGGTGCACTCAATTCCCTCATCCAAATCATCAACAATGATATTGAAGAGGATGGGCCCCAGCACCGACCCCTGGGGAACACCACTCACAACCGGTCGCCAGCTGGGTTTGACTTCATTCACCACCACTCTCTGGGCCCGGCCATCCAGCCAGTTTTGAACCCAGCAAAGAGTGTACCTGTCCAGGCCATGGGCTGCCAGCTTCTCCAGGAGAATGCTGTGGGAGACAGCGTCAGAGGCTTTGCTGAAGTCTAGGTAGACTACATCAACAGCCTTTCCCTCATCCACCAGGCGGGTCACCTGGTTGTAGAAAGAGATGAGGTTGGTCAGGCAGGACTTGCCTTTCACAAACCCATGCTGGCTGGGCCTGATCCCTTGGTTGTCACCAACCAATTACATGGCATGTAATTTCCTATCAGGTAGCTCCTTTGAGTTTGCAATGTATAGCGAAGCATGCAGCATGCTATAGCAATTCAAATTTAAGCTTTCCTTGTTCAAAACCAGAGCAATTAGACTTCATGTTATTTCAAAGGTTATTGCCCCTCTGGACCAAGGACTGAAATTTCCCTACTTTTCCTACTTATCAGCAGCACTCCTGTATTTGGGAAACACTGCAAGCCCTGATAAATACTATACAATGATACACTATATGTAGACAGTTACCACACAAATTACTTTCACCTGACCATACTGATGCACATATTCCCATGCTTGGCTTGAATTTGATCACCATGCTACAACTTTCTTAGTCTAACATTATGCCTAATTCTGAAAGATAGTGAGTACTATTCAGCCTCCAGGACGTCACGTAGATAACACTCAAACTTCATAATACATAAACATCTGGGTGCATCAAACTCGAATTTTAAACCTGAGTCAAAATTGTGCCTTAATGCAAGAGCAGAAGCCTGCTTTCACGGAAGCAAATTAGCAGAATAATCTCTATGCTTGGTCATGTCATAGTATTATATAGGCACTCACTGCAATCACTATTAAATCATACCAACATTTTGCTACCTCAGGAGCTTGACTGAAGTTAGCACAGATGCTCCTGCAGTAATATACTTCTCAGCCTGAGTGAAGATGGCAGAATCTGATCCTCACTGATATTCAGATCATCACTGTCATTGCTGTTGTCAGATATGAAAGTGGACTGCTCCTACCATTGATTGCCTTTTTAAGCTTATGAGAAATAAGAACCGTTTGGCATAAACGGATTCCAAACTTTTCAGACTTTTCAGCTCCAATCATTCTAAACACGAATTCCCAATTCTTTTTCAAATCAAACTTTGTAATATTGACAAGAGATGCATAAATAGCGCTGAGATTAAGAGAAAGAACATTTATGAGTTTTAGCTTATACATACGATTCCTATAGCATCAGTTGCTGACATAGAGCCTTTAAAAAATAATTTATGCAATTGCTACATGGACCTCCTATGCAGTATAAATATATATTCTGCTAAATATAAAAACAGTGCACACGCACAGAGAGATACGTGCGCCAAGGATTAGTTACAGAGGAGCTAACAGAAAGACAATGCCTCCTGGGTTTACTGAGCAAATGTAATTTCTATAATGAACCTTTTTTCTTAATCCCTGATAGTTTAGACCCAGGCAATAATGTAGACGTTTTTGTAAGAGAAAGTAGTGCAGTAGCAATACCATGAAAGAGAGAATTGATTCCAAACAAACGAATATTAAATAGTCAGACGCCAAAGAAAGCACACAATTGTTGCTTTAGGAAGAGGGAGAAAAAAGCCACACCATTTTCAATAGTCATCAGCAGCCAAAAAAACAACAGAAAACCACCATTAGTGTTTATTGATGATAACTAGATATGCCTCTGTTAGTATTCCAGAGCCAGCCCTGCCATAGTAATGTTTATTATTACTCTTTGTAGCTGTAGGCCGCCAGAGGCTCACTGTGTCTATCCCTTTCTCATCATTTTAAAAAGATTAATCTTTAGACAATGATCTGCTGATACCATTAATCTTAGTCCTGAACTTTGTTGTTCTTGCCCAGTAATGAACAGTACCACAAAATATGCCTTGCCTTCAAAAACAACAGGGAACTGCTTTGTTGGGATTCTCCACTTTGAGTAATTTTTCACTGCAGCACAATATAGATGTAAAATGGCAGCCTAGGTGAGAGACCCTTATTCTCTACATTTCTGCCCTGTCTCCACACCAAGGCAACTCTATTCATGTAAACACAATTATAGCCGCTGCTAGAATAGAAAACTACAGTGTCAGGGCTTCATGTTCACTCCATGACATAGGTGGTCGTGCAGGTCAATAGCATATTAGAAAATAGTACAGAAGTTTCATCTTTGTATGGAAAAGGAGAGAATCTTTTTCTATAAGGAAGTTTGTCTAGAATTGCTACTCAGATTTTCAGCTGTTCAAATATTTGCCTGTCAATAAAAACTCCAGAACTCACCTCTCTATGAAACTGCTGACATTCCAATCCTTTCATAACACTTATTTTTAAATAATTTTTAGTAGAAATCAGAAAAAAAAAAGTATTCCTCGCTCCACAAAATATTGACAAGTAATTTTTGTCTGCATCTTCCAGGGAAAAAAAAAAAATTAAAAAAAAATCTTGTTTTTAGCAAAAACTTAAACCCACTAAAAATTAAAAAGTTTAATTTTCAAGCATATTTTTTTCATATAAAATATTTTTCATTAAAAATAAAAACTCGGTGGAAAATCCAGTTCTCCTGACAGCAATACTGTTCCACCCTGCTTAGCCTAGGTCTATCAGTGCACGCTTCACTCAGATAAAAACAACTATATTGCTTCCAAATCCAAGCTTTTTCCATGAGCTAATATAGTGCTCCTCCTCAGAACTGCTGGCAATGCAGTGTAAATACACTGAAGCTGAAGCATGGCAAAAATATCAACTGTGTTTTTCTTCTAGTCAGTATATCTCAGCTCTTTAGAGTTCCAGGCAATGGAGAACTGAATGCAATAATCCGTGTGTCAGATAGGCACAGATCATCTTCAGTACATTTAATACAACACAAACTTTAAAAAAGTAATAGCAAATGGATAATAAGGTAACAAAACGTTAACAGCAGCAAGCAAAACTTTCAAAACTTATGGTTGGGGGAAGTATTACCACTTTCACTATTCAATTTCAGGACACCCTTCACAAACCCTCTCCCCGAACAGTGTGAATTCCCCTTTATAGCTTCCTGGTTGGATCCACTCTTTCACATTCAGTTAAGTTCTCATACTGCGTCACCCAGACAGATATTACATGTTTTGTCTCACGAGTAAAGTCAATCCCATTCAGATGTACATATGCAGATGATTTTTTCCTCTCTCTCCCACCAGCAGACACACACCTGCTGGGGAAAAGTGAAGAGGAACGACCAACGTGCTCAGGAGAAAACCTTTAGAGGAGTCACACTTGACTTCTCCCAAATACTGTAAATGAAGACTCCTGCTTCCCAGGTTAGGCACAATGGATAAAATCCTGGAGCAATGATTTCTCTTTGTCACTGTTATGTCCCGTTTAGTCAGTAGAACATAGAGAAGTTGTCCTGGACTATCCAAGAGCAGAATCTGTACCAAATGTCCCCCACAATCTCCATTCTGTAGAAAGTTAGTTCTTTACTGTATGTGTAGCTCCAACCAAGCAAGTAGTCTACCATATGTTTGGTTATGTCCACTCCAATGAACACCAAAGAACAGTTTCCCAATCTCTTTAAATCATCTGACCTTTGGGGTAAAAGCTTCCACACTCACTCTTTGCCAAAAGTTGAAATATTTTAACATTTGATTAAATTGCCTTTAGATACGTATTATTTGTGGGAAAGTAAGATGAGAAGCATTCTGAATTGGTAAGAGAAAAATCTAACCATATTTCTGGCCACAGCTAAAATGATTGAAGTTGAGCATGTTTAAACAAACTGCATGAAGGTAGAATTTACATACGCATAGGTATTTCCACCTCAATTACAACAATTTGTAAGGAACACAAAGAATTCCAAGTCAAAAGGAAGAGAGCAAAAAGACATACAAACAAAACAAACCAACAAAAAAGTCAAAACTGCTCTAGTTCTCTAGTTAAATAATTACACACAATTTCTGCATGGACACAAAGGATAACAAGATCTTATTCTACTCCCATTAAATTTTATGGCAAGATTCCTCTTCATTTTAACATGAGATAGCATTAAGGAAGAAAATGAATCCACAAAGAGAAAAGATAATTCAATTTTTTTAAATGCAGATTCCACTGCTGGCTCTGCAACAAATTATCTGTGCAATCTGTAAGTAAAATACTCAGAACCTGATTCAGCCTGCTGGTGTACAATTTGGCGTTGAGGTTTATAAGGCAGTCCCCTTCTACACACACACAAGGTTCAGGAGGAAGAATCGTGCAAGAAAGAACCCTGTATTTCTCTGCAAAGTGTAAAAGAACTGTAAGTGATTTCCCATGTTCCTCCCACCTCCATTCATTTGGAGATCCAACGCAGCTGGGCTTCATTCCCTACAAAGTACTTCCTGGTGCTCTTTGGGTTATCTGAGAGATGTAAAGGTAAATTCCTGTAGCAGAATGGGCATGGGACCACAAAGCTTCTGACTTCCCTGTCCCCGTTTCCCACCTGTTAACGAGGAGATACCAAATTCTCCGTTGCAGTACAATTGCAAAGTAATTCATAAAATTAAGCTTAGTTACAGATAAATAAAGTAATGGTCAGATGGTGAAAGCTTGATATAGGAAATGTAATAGGCTTCAGAAGCAAAAACACCACAGCTCTTGTGGACATCTTGCCCCCAATATGCTTATTTTTCCTCTGTAAAACAGAAAGCTACCTTATCATGTGATACAATGGCATAATACATGACACTGATGCATGGTTCTTTCCTTTTTTTCCTCTTTTCCTTTCTTGACATTGTAATTTTTAACACCAGAATATTTACATTGCAGGTAATAAATAACATATTGTATGAAAGTAAAATCTCTTGAGAAGGTATTTTCAAGGGTTTAAATCAAAAAGAATCCAAACCCGAAAAATCTCACATGCATATTTATATTCCCATCAGTGGAGTTTCTTGAATGAATACAATTAGGCTCGCACGTGATTCTTTGTGGTTTAGTGGCCTAAAAGACTTGAGATGAAAGATTAAAAAAAAAAACAACAAAAAGTTGGAGCATTAAAAAAAGAAAGTACAAATAAAGCAGAAAAAAAACTAACACATTACAACAAAGGGAACATCAGAAAAAACAGTCATCCACTCAACTGCAGCAAAGGAGCTATCCAGCAAGATCTGACCAAAGACCTTCTTTCCCACTTTTGTTTTTATTTTTAGTCCCTCTTAAAACATTTCTAAAATATGCAAGCAATGACTTTGAAAAGCAGTAATTGTGATATTAAATTTTATTGAAATTTCCTGAGCACTGATTTGTGTACAGGCTCTTATACCAAGTTCCCACGAAGCTGTAAAACGTTTAAAATACTGTCTGTGCAAATGCAAAATTTATGAATTCACACATCTCTGGTTGATTTATGTGAAATAATAATGCACTATTTAATGCTTAAACATGGCTAGGAGCAATGCTAGGCTATCAAGATGTACAATGAAATAATAGATTTATAAGACGGATAACCTTCCTGCCTAGAGAAGCTTGTTTAAAGGTGTTGTACAGATATATTAAGCTATATGTAATTTTATACTAACTTAATGCTGTAGGCCTATACTGCAAGCAGTAAAAGATTACTGCCACAGTATTTGCAATAATAAAATGATCTGGCTATTCAACATAAGGTATCAGAGGAGTGAAAAAATATTCTTTATGATTTCAAACTTTTTACTCCTCGCTTTTGATTTAATTTAAACATTTAACTGCTATCTTTGCATTTCACAGCTCACTGTCATCAACTCTCATCTGATTTATCAAAATTGCTTTTGTTTCACCCTCCAAGGGCCAGACTCTGTCTTTCTCTCTGACAATAAATAACAACATATTCAATGACTTTCACACTGAAATAAAAGGGATTTTATGTGGGACATGGTGCTTTTCCCAGGAACAGACTTCTGCTGAGGTAGAAACTACCATTATGAGCTTGTCGTGCGTGGTAGCTTCCGTGAGCTACGTATTCCTAGCAAGGCATGCGAATGTAGCAGAATCTAGCCCGTAAGCAGACAAGCAGCATGCCATATTGCATAGTGCCTCGCAATATTGGCTGTATTGGCTGGACTACTTGTAAAAGATCATGTGAAAACTAGAAACTTAGTATCATGTATTTAAGAATTTGTATTATTAATTCAATGACAGTTATCCTCTCACATACTCACATGCTGGCGCAGCACCTACAGACCCTAAACAGAATATCCTCCAGTGTTCACATTGCTTTTTATGAGAAAAATTGTTTGACTGTTTTGGGGTTGGGTTTTTTCTTTGGTTTGTTGTTTGTTGGTTTGTTGGTTTTTTTTAAATTAGGACTAAACAAAAGGCTTTTAAATAAAAGGCCCTTTTAGTCAACTTTCACAGTTTAAGGGTATTTTCACAGAAATTTTGAATAGGACTCTATCCTTGGAAAGAAATTCATATTAGAATCCCACAACAGACAATTCTTCCGATGGTTTTAGTCCTGCTTATAAATTGTGTTTGACAAGATTAATTTTTTTCAAGAATTTGTATACTATTCAAAGATGTTAAGCTTATATTTTTCAGAATTTTGGCATGTAAATTTCTCATGAACCATTCACAAATGTAATAAGAACCCAGGCCAGGTCGTAGAGACGTTACTCATGTTGCTGAGTTTTCAGTTATTCAAGTGACTGGTTTTGCTTAAGTCAATCAATGAAAAAAAGATTAAACTGAGTGCAAGCATGCTTGACAGGCAATTTTATTTAGTAGACACAAAAATGACCACATTTTTCTTAGTGGATATCTTGCCAAGATTACCACAGACTGAGTCCTGCTCCTGTTCGATACTCTTAGGCCATGAGGGAGCTCAGAGCCCACACTGCAAGTGCTCCAGTGATTGTAGGTTTTGATATGCAGCTACTGGCTTATAAACATGAAGGAAACACAGACTGCTCCAAATCCAGTACAAGATATAAGCAGTCAGCACAAAACCCAGACAGAACAAAGGCACTCCAGTGCAAAAAATTGTGGTCAACAGCTCAATTTGTGGTCAATGGCTCAATGTCCAAGCGGACATCGGTGACGAGTGGCATTCCTCAGGGATCGGTACTGGGACGGGCACTGTTTAACATCTTTGTCGGCAAAATGGACAGTGGGATTGACTGCACCCTCAGCAGGTTTGCCAACGACACCAAGCTGTGTGGTGCGATCGCCACGCTGGAGGGAAGGGATGCCATCCAGAGGGACCTTGACAGGCTAGAGAGGTGGGCCAGTGTGAACTGCATGAAGTTCAACGAGGCCAAGTGCAAGGTCCTACACGTGGGTCAGTGCAATCCCAACCACAACTACAGGCTGGGTGGAGAATAGATTGAGAGCAGCCCTGAGGAGAAGGACTTAGGGATGCTAGCTGATGAAAAACTCAACGTGAGCTGGCGTTGGCAGCCCAGAAAGCCAACTGTGTCCTGGGCTGCATCAAAAACAGTGTGGCCAGCAGAGCAAGGGAGGTGATTGTCCCACTCTACTCTGCCCTCGTGAAACTCCACCTGAAGTACTGCGTCCAGCTCTGGGGCCCCCAGTACAGGGAAGATGTGGAGCTGCTGGAGTAAGTCCAGAGGAGGGCCACAAAGATGATCAGAGGGCTGGAGGACCTCTCCTATGAGGACAGGCTGAGGGAGCTGGGGTTGTTCAGCCCAGAGAAGAGAAGGCTCCGGGGAGACCTAATCGTGGCCTTCTAATACCTAAAGGGGCCCACAGGAAAGCTGGCAAGGGACTTTTTATTAGGGAGTGTAGTGACAGGACAAGGGGTAATGGGTTTAGACTAAAAGAGGGGAGATTTAGACTGGACATTAGAAAGAAATCTTCCCTGTGAGTGTGGTGAGGCACTGGAACAGCTTGCCCAGAGAAGTTGTGAAGGCCCCATCCCTGGCAGTGTTCAAGACCAGTTTGGATGGGGCTTTGGGCAACCTGGTCTAGTGTAGGGTCTCCCTGCCCATGGAGGGTGGGTTGGAACTAGATGATCTTTGTGGTCCTTTCCAACCCTAACCATTCTATGATACTATGATTAAGTTGACTTAGCTTCCAACTTCCAGTAAAGCCATTCTATTTGGTTTTGAAATTCCCCAGATAACTGTAGTTCTCCTCCTCCAGATGGAAAGGTCAGTCTGAGCAAGGCAACATTCATGTTATATCTGAGCCCAGCTGAGATGCACGAATCGGGCAGTTCTCCAGTTACCGACATCACAAGATTTCCAGAAAGGATAGGAAGCATTTTTTTCTAATTTTAAACCTTTACAATGCAGATGTCTGCTCATGAACCAGCCAATGGCAGCTAAGAGTTCAATCTATCTCATATTTAAGATGAAGGTCAAGATGAATCATACCCTAGAAATTCCCATTTCTTTACAATGACTAAGAGCCAAAACTACAGGGTCAGGTTCAGAGTTCTACACTGGAGTCTAAAGGCAAGATGAATTCCACACTGAGCTCTTAAGACAAAGGGTTTAGACTTTGGTCAAGACATTCTTTCACTCAATATTAATGTGAATTAATAAAGAATATAGAAGCTATATGACGAGTTTGCTATGCAGAATAATTGGAGGTAGTGGTGTCTCCAAACTCTCTGTTTCTCCGAGGAAGGAGGGAAGCAAATCAGAACTCATTGAAGAGATTTCCCCTAACTCAGTGGCTATACTGGGTGTCTGAATTGAGGAACACTATCACACACCTCCATTCTCCTCAGAGCTAGCTCCTACATGAAAGAGGAAGAAGAGCCTCTCTATTCTCTGGTGTCAGCAAGCAGGACACGATTGATTCTGGCTTATATTAAATCATTCTTTGATGATGTTCTACATTTTCAAAGTATCCTAGAGACTTCCAACTAAACCTTTTAACACCCTAATGAGACAGGGGAATTGCTGTTCTGCCTCCTTGTAAATGAAGGAACCGAAAGACAGATATCACAGTCTATGCATTTAAAACCATTTGCTAAGTTTGAGTAATTCAGTATCTGGTTTCTCATTTTGGGACTCCCAAAGCATAACTTTGAAAGGTAATCAGTACCCACTGCTCTGAGCTCAATAGGAGCTGAGATCATTCACCTCCTGTGAAAATCACTCTGTAGAGCGTTAAAGGCAAGAAGTAGAGCACACAAAACAGTGGGCCCTTTTGAACATGTTTTCCTGAATTACTGGCTTATAAATAAAACCTCAAAACATCTGCTATCCACTCTAACATTAATTAATAGCCCAGAAAGAGAATCAAATACTATGTTTGAGCATGTAAATCGTATATCTGCATGTTGCATAACTAACTATACATGTTAGTTTCCAATTCCATTGTTCACCACAGTTCTTGATGATAAACAGAAAAGCAAAACTCTCACAACTGTAAATACTCTGGTTTACTTGCTCTTTTTTTCTTCTATATTTATTCCATTCTCAGCAATGGTTAGCATATAAGAAACATTCTATGAGGAAAGACGTTTGCTTCGTGCAAATGACACTTTTAATAGCCATTTAAACACAGATTAAGTAAAGTGCAGACAGTTTTATATACATCTAGGTGTTGAGCTTTCTTACTAACCAGCAAAACTACTTTTGCAAAGTTTAGAAAGAAATTAAGTCCAAACTATACAATATTTTACTTCCACAAATGTTAGCCACAGCTGAAGAATGTTTCCTGCATTTTCAGAATTTGAGTACTTTTTTTTTTTTTAAGCTAGTGTGGTAGAGTATTTATGGCTATATGTCCTGCAAAGGCACAAACAAGATGGTGAAGAGAGGTGATGGTTACAGAGGCTTCACAAATCATGGTGTCTCATAGGGTAAAAATGTATTCTACAGCTCCCTGCTTGGGAAAAAAGCAACTTGAAACAGAGAAGCAAAATAACCCCCCCTGTGAACATAGCTACTCTCTTCATCCTTAATCTCTGTGCAAATCCAGCCACTTTTAACTTGTCCAATAAATACTGACAGCTTTGGCTCTAAATCCTCCATTACCTAAATTTGCAAAAATGTCAGATAAAAGAGTTGCAACTGGAGTTCTACAAACAGCAAGGAGAAATAGAAAACTAACTATATAACATATGTGTACTTAGCAATTAAAATTAC
The DNA here is from genome assembly GCA_013399095.1 of Psophia crepitans. Lineage (NCBI taxonomy): Eukaryota > Metazoa > Chordata > Aves > Gruiformes > Psophiidae > Psophia > Psophia crepitans. Next base: position 180,354 of record VWZZ01008021.1, on the reverse strand, counting down.
AGGCATTTAAAGCAAAATTCTTTCTTCCATTAACTAGAGATCTGCCACCAAGATTTGATGCAGGATATACAATGAAACTTGCCTTAGGTAACCACAGGAGGACCAAAAAAAATCCACTAGCTTCATCCAAGGTCATTTTTAAGTAAGTTGTAGCAAAATTACTGTGAAAACTTCCAGAGTGGATAATAAAAGTTATTCCATATGGGCATACTCTCTGAGGAGGAGAAGATTTATATAATACCAAATAATAAACTCTGGTATAATACGCCACAAATAGAAGGGCTTCGATATCCTATCATGCTATTATCATAATATGCAGCTAATAAAATAAAAGATTAGTTCACCCTTAAAAGTACACAACTTGTCTGCAAGTCTACTGTGGATGGTTTTCAACGAACAGCCAAAACCATTGCAAAATACTGCAAATGTAGCAGAAGAGTAAAAATGTGAATTAAATATAGCATTAGAAGACAAGAAACATTTCAGTTCAGATGCTGAAAATATCCTGCAAAATCCAAATATAACACGCAAACATGGCCACCTCAACTTGATCAGTTTTCTCACGATCACTTATACAATCTTAATACTTTTTAGATGACACTGAAAAATAAATGCTAGAAAGGAATGTTTGTTTAATATGCAAATCCCCAGGAAAAGAAAATAACTACAAAATAAGATTATTCATGAAATAACCGCAACTTTAATTCCAGTGTGACATGAACTGAAAATGGAACATATGTTAGTGAGGGGACAGAGAGAGACCATATCTCAACCTAAGGTCACCATTCTGGGTATCCTCATAAACAAATACTGTCATCTGAAGAGCCCAACAAGCTATCTATCGCACACAAGGGGTGCTGGTCTAGCTAGTATCTTTATTCAAGCAAAGCTTCCCAAGACTTTCTTAAAGAAGGGAACATTGAGTGAGTGCTGCATGCTAATACTGCTAATATACAAATATTCTAAGTGTTTTAAGCTGTTCTAGGAGACACTGAGTACATATTTCAGGATACAGCTGAAAAGAATGCTGTATTAACATTGTGGGAAGTTGCTGTACCTATGAACTAAATGTTACAGTATATATCGTGCTTATTTAGACAAATTTATTCAATACTTCTTGTTTAATCTTTTCCCCATACTTGTATTCCTGTATCACACATCAAATTCTAAACAAATAAAATCCAAAAACCACTCAAACCCGAAAAACTAATTCTGATCTCTACTATTCTCATGTAAATTGAAAGTTTTTACTGCCAGTTTGAGCCATTTTTAGTTAAGTCCCCCAAAACTGTTTTTATTCCCATATGTATAACTAAAAAAAAATTAGCTGAACTTTCTAAGAAAATGCTCCATTAGGCTATGACTAAGCATGTAAAGTTTCAGAGCCCAGGAGGGAATTTTCTGCAAAATTACAAGCAATTGAACATTTCCACTACAATTAATCGTGTGCCCTAGGAAATGTACATCTCAGACAATTAAATTTTCTCCTGCTTATGCTCAGTACAGCATTTTCAATTGGTCATAACCTTTCCTTGACTCCATTTTCTTAAAGTCGATGGTCCTCCTAAGAGTGTTTCTATGTCACTTCATAATGTTATGTCTATCAGTATGTTTAACATTTTTACAACTAGGTGCTTAAAGCTATTCTTCTACAGCCATGTTTAAGAACCTAAGAGTAATTTTATTCCACTGAATGCCAGGCATTGCATCTCCAGTAAATGCACATGGAAGATCTAGTCAGTACAACTAAAAATCTAAATTTCTCTTAGTCTGAAAATTTTGGTATACTATGAATAATATCTCAACATTGAACGACAAAAACCCAGTCTAAAGACTACTTATTCATGGAATTTAGGATGTTTTGATGCAGTGAATGCAATGGCAGAATTTTATCGGCCAACAACCTGCCCTACCTGCTTTCAGTTCAGAGCCATTGACCCTAAAAAACAGCAGATCAGTCAACTTAAACATTTGAGTGTTGATCACCTCTTATCATTACCAGCAGTTTTAAATTAGCTGAGGCAAACTAGTAAACAGAAGCCCAAAATCAAAATTCAAAACAAAAGACACCTTGAGGTAACACACTAATGCGTTCCAGTGTCATCTAAAACATAAAGCCTTGCTGTCCTGAGGGCACAATGTACAAGGGCTGCTGCAACTCGTCTCAGACCAAAGTGGCACTGTGACAAGTGAATAATCTCAGAAACACAATGAAACTCAACAAGTAAAACTAGTTCAAAGCTGGTCTGGTTTGTGTGTTGTTTTTTTTAAACAGAGTTACCTTGGTGTTTAGGCCCCAGCATTACTTAAGCTGTGGATTAAAGCTAGAAAGCTTGCAAAATACTCCATCACGGCATGTTTCATCTCCCAGGTGCCACAACCGCTTTGCAGAGAGTCTTGGGACACTGGGAAAAAGAGTAAGAAAACAACGCTGTAACCCTCTGCCTATCTGCATGTCACTTTCTCCCCCAACATGGGAAAAACTGACCTGTGAATTCATTGTCCCTCCACCCATCTACTTGCACAGAAGGGGCTGTAACAATCTCAGGCGGCTGACGGCAGCCTGAGAATCATACCTGGTGGTGTTCTGCCTGCCAAACTCGTAACGACCGCAGGAACGGGATGGAGGCTCCCTGTGCCAAAATCCAAGCAAAGTAAATGAGATTCCAGTATCTTTTAAAAACAACGCTAGTGCGCTGAGGGAAAATATAATTCTTGTCCCCTTCCAAATGATGAAACCCAGTATCCGAAATTATCTACAAGGAGGTTTCTGTGCAAATAGGAATCACTTGTTTCTGGCAGCAAGATACCCATGCTTAAAGCCCCTAACTGTATCAGGCATTCCTGAGTACTTTCCATTCTCTGCAATCTGGAAATCCTCTGGATGTGTGGACTAGTTGTGTAACAAAAACTGCATTAATACACACCCTGGGATGACTCAACCTATCACATTCTTTTTTCTTTTATTTTCTTTTTTTTTTCCATTCACTGCATTTCTCAAAGGCACTACTACTGAAAATGATATTATTTTAGCAGTGTATAAACAATGTACATGTAAACTCTTACACATGCAAAGAATCAAGTTAACAAGCCAGTATTAAGCAACTTTTTTTCGTTTTTTCTTTTTCCTCTGGTAGTAAACACAGAACACAATAAGCTCAATGTGGTTTATAAGGTGTTAATAAACCCTAAAGTAAATAAATATCCTTATGATTCGGAAGGAGTCCTGACATGGTTAGGCAGTCTTAGATTTGTGGCTAGTTGTAATGCAGGAATAAAAACAAAAGCAACAAAGTTTTTAAGTGCAGTCAAAAGTGGCTGATACAGTGAGATGGTTCCCTCTTCTGGCCAAAGCTGGAGGAGACTAAACTCTGACTTTTTTTAATTGAAACTGGATGATCTATAGAATTAAAAGTAAAAACATCAGTCTACTTTTACTTTACAACAAATTCATCCAAACATTTGCACAATATATTTTCAGAAATTAGTCCACAGATGAGGTAATTTCCAGGAAACTCTTTAGTGAAGGTCATGTATCTGGTCTGTGGAACTTCATGTTTAGATTACCTTACTGATAAGCAAACATTAGCACAGGTCTCAAACATGTGTCCAACTCACTGCTCTCGTAATGAAAATGCATTCTTCAAAAGAAAGAAACTGAAAAAACCAGTTAAAGCTATACCGAAAGATTATTTAATAGCATTTTTTTTTAAAAAAGTCGTTCCCTTGTTGACCCTGACTAACGGTGTAATTTCCAACAATGCTCCCATCCAAACACTTGCTGGTATCTATGGCAATGCAAGGTCAATAATGATCACTGAATATGACACAAAACTGGGAGGAGTGGCTGACACACCAGAGGGTTGCGCTGCCATTCAGCGGGACCTAGATAGGCTGGAGAGCTGGGCGGGGAGGAACCTGATGAGATTCAACAAGGGCAAGTGTAGGGTCTTGCATCTGGGAAAGAAGAATCCCATGTGCCAGTACAGGTTGGGAACTGACCTGCTGGAGAACAGTGTAGGGGAAAGGGACCTGGGGGTCCTGGTGGACGGGGGGATGACCATGAGCCAGCAATGTGCCCTGGTGGCCAGGAAGGCCAGTGGCATCCTGGGGTGCATTAGAAGGGCTGTGGTCAGTAGGTTGAGGGAGGTCCTCCTCCCCCTCTATTCTGCATTGGTGAGACCGCATCTGGAGTATTGCATCCAGTTCTGGGCCCCTCAGCTCAAGAAGGATAGGGAACTGCTAGAGAGAGTCCAACGCAGAGCCACTAAGATGATCAAGGGAGTGGAACATCTCCCTTATGAGGAAAGGCTGAGGGAGCTGGGTCTCTTTAGCTTGGAGAAGAGGAGGCTGAGGGGTGACCTCATCAATGTTTGTAAATATGTTAAGGGTGAGTGTCGGGAAGATGGAGCCAGGNTTCCTGAGTGATGTGCTCTAGGTGGCCCTGCCTTGGCAGGGGGGGTTGAACTAGATGATCTTTCGAGGTCCCTTCCAACCTTTGTGATTCTGTGATTCTGTGATCAATTAAAAAAAAAAAACCAAAACAAACAACGCCCCAAACCAGAATCTCTCCTTTCTACCTTTCTACATAATGCACCCGAGAATCTAACTATACGACTAACAGTGCTAGTGCTCATTCAAGAGCGTATGTTATCTTTTTACCACAAGGTAAATACAAAAATAATTTAATGTATGAATTTGTACTGGGAAGCCAGGAAATACCAAGCTGAACTGAAAGAGCTACTCCTAGGGCAATTGGTAAAAAATATTTAAATTAATAATGTAATTTTATTGTTGAATACATTATTGTCTGGGTTTATATGGTCAGAGGCTATTTTGGACCTCATCCCAAGGAAATAAGGTCAGCAAAGTAAAAAACACAGAAGCCAGAGGAGATGCAAGAACTATTTACAGTCATTTGTTATAAAATACCAAAGAAACAAACTCATCTTAAGAATCACCATGGTATCTTAAAACAGTGTTAAAGCTGCTTGAGGGACCATTGGGAGCACAACTGGTAACCGTTAACCACAGGAACACAATGCACAGGGACACCTACACACATGTGCATTAAAGAGTGGACAAAGAAACCGCAAGGGAACAGCTCCAAAGCTGCAACAAAATCCTTCCTAGTTAACTCGCACCAAGTGAAGGGAAAATGGAAATGACAGAACTTCTGCAGGACCAGAGGTTTTATTCTGATTCCAAAGCTCTAACAGATAACGAACAATTTGGGGATGACGGTTACAGTCAGGTTCTTCTATTGAAATGCAGGCAGAAGTAAGGATAGACATAAACCAGAGTATTAGATGCTTCACGCTAGTTTGTTATAAGCAGACTAAGTTCAGTGATTTGCCTAGTTTGAACTCCACCTACTTGTCTCTGGGCACCATTTCTCTCACATTCATCTGTCTGCTTGAATTGCACCCTGGAGAAATTCCCCAAAATTCAATTTTTTTTTTTTTTTTTTTT
>VWZZ01008021.1:151287-174827 GCA_013399095.1 Psophia crepitans | reverse complement strand
TTTTTTTATTTTTTTTTTTGGCAATCCCAATTACTGCAGTACCTTCCTGACAAAAGCCAACATTAAGTTTTGGAGCTGAAGCAACGTGTTTTCCAAACTGATACTTTTCTGGAACATTATATTGCCTCTCTTAGGAGGCTTGCAGCTGCTCATTCGCTGAAAATCCTATCAGCCCTAACTGCTACAATAAAAAACAATAGAGATTTCACTGCACAGCACATGTCACTCAAGCCTAAGAGTTACCTGGTGAATGATGACAAATTGTGGAAGGACATAATAAAATATTTATTCTGTTCTCTTGTGCTTTAGGACTTATACTCTGTTAAATTTCAGTATGAACTCACAGTACCAAAGTTCTTCATAAAAGGATCCTTTCCTCCTCCCCCAAGTTCATGTGGCCAAATAATTCTGAATTCCTTTAACATCTCTCTTTTTTCCCTCATTTGCCTCACTTCATTTATTATTCAAATACTGAGTCTACTACCTCTGGTTCATATCCTGCTTTTTTCTGTATTCAGAGAAAATCATAGCAAAGCAATCAAAGCTTAGCATTAAAACAGTAACAGCACCAGAGTTAAAAGCAAACAGAGCATACCATTTTGGCCCTGCAGCAGCCCACAGAGAACTGGGAAGCAAGAACATGGATGGAGAAAAGAAAGATTTTAAACAAGGTGCAATCTTGTGTTCACACAGCAGGAAAAAATTAAGTTGCCACTGAAATAGTTCCATAAAAAAAAAGCAAGTCTTGCTTAGACTGAAGAGCTACATCTACAGTAGAAAATAAAGCATGTCCGAGGCACAGGATTGAGTACTAACCTATAATCATCTATAATACCTAGCTGCTGCATGTTGTCCACTATGGCTTCATGCCATGCCAAGCAGCACTCTCCGAGACCATGCCCAGACTCGGTCTGAGGGCAAACACAGGACAGGGACTGTTCTTAATACACAGTGTGGATAAGGCCAGCATTTTCTGGGAGAAAGCAGGCAAGGAAGTGGTAAGAAAGAGTTAGCTTTATGGACACAAACTACTCATTTGCCATTGTAACTCTCCCTTCTCTGCATTGCTTTCCTCGGGCACATTTTACACGCAACTCAAAAGTGTAAAACATGTATTTGTTGGCTAACATACACAAAAAACCAGCTAGGACAGATGAGCTACTACACTAAGCACTAATATGGTCACCTTCCTTAATAATATACCTCAGTGAGTATTTTCCAAGTAGGCAGGCACCACCCAGGTGGGGAAAGGTTGGTCTCTGTTGCTCCTTGGAATGGCTGCTCCTTCATGTTGTTAAGTTCCCATCTGCCTCTTTCCCCGCCCACCCTCTAATTTTTCGCTGTTAGTGGTTTTCCTCTTGAATCTCTGAGAACTTTAAACTAAACCCACTTCATTTATTTTACCTCTTTCTGCAATTTTACCTTTTCTGCTTCATACAGCTCTAGCTTAGGCACTTTCTCCCACCCAAATTTTCTCTGAAGTCTGAGCCAAAGTCACATTGCCTCATCAATGCTGAACCTTGGAGGAAGGTAATCTGCAAAAGGAGCATTACACCTTCAGGTCAAGAGAAAGGACATTTTCCAATTTATACAAACAGAGCCAAGGAGTTCTGAGTATTGTTATTTGAAATATGGGACCAGAACCCCTTGGTGTGGATTGGAGGCCACAGGCACTGCCTCTTACAGTACCACAGAGGGACAAGTACAAATTGATTTATATAAGAACTTCCTTGCCTTGAATCTCCCCCCTGTTGTGCAGGCTGAGTCTGTCTACACAATAATTAAAATAAAATTAAAAAAAAAATAAAAATCCTACCATAGCAGAATGTTGCCAGTATCCAAGTATCTTGTTTTTCAAAATAAGTTTTCAGGAAAAGAAATAATTTCATGAAGTAGACTGATCTTACGTCAGAAAATTCAGCTCTTTTAAAAGTGTTCAGTTGCAGTTTTTCTAACCAGTTCTCTCACTCTCACAGGGGTGATGTGAATGCTAATTTATTAATGTTTATATCAGCAAATTATTTAAAAGATTCTTAGTTAGAACTGTTTCTGTAATATTAGAAAGTACTGTCACTCTCAATATGAACAGTAGCTTATACATCACTATTTTTTTCCTTGGAAGAAAAGCAAGACAAGAGAAAAAAAAAAAAAAACAAACTGAACAAAAATACTTCACCTGGCTCCCCATAAAAATTTTGTCCTGGAAGTTCAAGGGAATCAGTAATTTGATAAAAATAAAACCATTTTCCATTGAAGAGTTATGAAATATTCAGAAACATTAGAAAGAATATGTATTTTGCCGGTGAAATTTATGTTACTGGCCAAAAGGGGTCTTAAATGATATTTAGGCTTATATTTCTCTTGCATTGAAATAAAGTGAATTTTAATGTTAGAATGACCTAATATTAAAAGGTTTTCCTTAAACATATTCTATTTATACAGCACCAAGATTTTGTGATAATGGCAAGCTTTTCAAAATACTTTTTAGAATAAATCTATAAACAAAATGCTACTTTAGTTTTTGTGTAAGCTTGACTTCCATCACTTGTTATTGTTATATAAAATGACACAGATAAAGTTTTAACAGAGCCCAGAGAATGAGAATATTTTGAATATTAAAACAAGCTTTTGTAAATTTCCTTTGTCTCAGATGAATTGCTTACTAATCTTAACTTCCCCAACAATGCTCACATTAATAATGCTAAGATTACTAGATGACATACCATCTTTCCCTAAAAACAGAGTCCAGATGAATAAAGAAGAATTAATAGAACATTTCTGCCAATTTTGATGTACAGTTTCTCATCGCTGAAGTCAGGCAGTTACTTGACAAAAATAGAGGCAAGAAAGTACAGTTAGCAAAAGGAAGTACAGGCAAACTGAACCCCCAATTTCTAATTTTCTAAATGTATAAGGAACATCAGATAAATTTTTATCTGGTGTTTTATACCCTTCTGTACCTAGCTTCTAGGATTTTCTTGGTGGAGGAAAAATAGTCAGCCAGGATTTATTAATGTTGATATTGCCATTTCCCCAAATAAACACAGAGTTGTATTACCATAACTAAGAACAACAAATCCAAAAGATAAAATTTCGCACTTGAGCAATATGAAATTTTCACATGCTACCCTCAAGCAATATTTCCTTTTTTTTTTTTCTTTTCTTAAAGAAGTAACAGTCAGTTTTTAGGATGTCTGGATTTTAGCATTGTTTGAGGCAGATCTCAAGAGGAGAAGGCTCAAAACTTGAGTCTTGAGAAAAATAAAAACTTGGTATTTAGATCTGCCTCTATAACCTAAAAAGACCCCAGCTTCTTAAGAAAAGGCTCTATCAATCAATATTTACTCTGAAATATGTTACTAATAATTCTGTTAAACAGCCATGACATTACTTCTCCCTTTCGTGTTCCATGTCAGTTTCTCATAGTTTTCAAGAAAAAGTTGAACCATACCATCAAAATAACACAGAGACCTACGGATAACATTAAGAAGTTTGCCCCTGACTTAAATTACAGAAGTTCACCTTTATGTCAAGTTCATGGATGTCATAGTTTGGTGTAATTCAACTTCTAATTTCTGGTATCAACATAAACCATAATCTGATTCCAGTTGTTTAATTTCTTTAGACACACATGTAAATTAAATATTGTGCATATTATCATGTTGCCTTTCAGTTTTGCTTTCTGAACTTAATGTAATACAAAGTATTCTTCATTAGTAGCAACCATGGAGAAAGATAGCAAAAAAAACCCCACAAACCTCAGAGTTGGGCAAGATACAGAGATCAACTGCCACACAGCTTAGGGTTTTTGGTTTGGTTTTTTTTCAAAGGGAGTCTAATGTCACTCCGCATAGCACTGACTTACAAGGATGTACCTTGAACAAACACCAGAAAAAGCAGTTCAGCTGCGTAGCTCGATGCATAGCCCAAAATTTACAAAAATTAAAAGAGGTAAACCTAATCAAGGTGAAGATCTGTTGAGATACCTATAGGCTCACAGACAATTCACCACAATTTGCCCAGCTTTAACTCTACACCTTCAGAAGGTGGCTTAAGAAAAGGCAACAGCAAATGACAGACTCACCTTGAGTGTCATTCAGTTTTGGGGTCAGCTGGTTTTCATGCCAGACGCACCGTTACACGGAAGGAAGGCGCAATGTTTAAGCCGCGACAGCGTTGCACGGTGTTAGCTCGCACACAGTACTCTGCAATGACTGACAGATGTTTTTCTACAGACAGCTTCTCAGACAGGCCTGCGTTTACAAGGGATGATGCCAAGCACTTCTCTTTTGTATTTCGGAGGGTCTTTTTGCTGAGAGGTGACTCTTGACATTTTGGCATATTGATGTGAAAAGCACGGATACATTTTCCTGCAGCTTTGCATAAGACATATGGGAACCAGAACACACCTGTCACAAGTTGCCAACTGTAATATGTAGCTTGTAAGAAAATATAACCTCTGGGAAAATCCAAATGATATTAATATAGTATGGCTAAACAGACAGAGGCCATAGTCGGGCCTGGCAAATAAGGGCACCACTGCCATTGACTTTGGATGGTGCCACACTTCCTTACACCATAGCTGTACGTGGTCCCAAATGACTATCAATTTAAAAAAAAAATTCATGTTTGAATTAATCACAGGCATAACCATAAAGACATATTTATATATAACCTTCATTTTTTTTTAGGGTTACCATGAAAGTATTTGAAGTAGAGTGACGCCGAAATCACCTTTAAGCCATTGAATGGCTTTTTCCTGAATATCTTCACTCAGAACATAGACAATATTTCAGTGCCTGAATGATGGGTTCAGTCACCCACAACAGTTTTTGTTACACTGTAATTTCTCTAAAAATAAATGAAAATATAGACGCGCATCTGGAAATTGTAAAATTTCTGCAAAAATAATTGGTTAGAAAATGATTCTTCAGCCATAAGTTGAATGATAGCAACTGTTGAAAATACTAGACATACAAATTTCTGAAGTTATAATGGATAATATTTTTAATCTGAGTAGGGACAATGAAAAAAGTTCCGCATCAAACTGGAGAAAAACATTTCCAGAAATGCAATCATCTATGAAATTTAAATAGTTGGTCTCCTCTGAGAAATCATCATGAAACAGTAGTGTATCGATCAGTACTTCCCCAAGTTTTCCCACAGGTATGTTGTTACACTTGCATTCTTACTCAACTTACGAGCATCTGCAACATACAGAGCATGCAACCAAATGACTTTTCTAACATAGCTGATATAAAGAGGCTCACGTTTCATTCAGACCACCAGTTCGTTCAGAGTAACGACTTGCCTGCAATGTCCTCATAATGTTTAAAGAACTTAATTTTCAGTTGTTCTAACCCAACCACAAATCAAACAGAGAGGCTAGAAGCAAAATTAATCCTTCACCTACACCAACAACCTCAAAATAACCAAATCTAAAACCTGCGTAAATTCTTTGACAATCTAAATTATCAGGATGCCAATGGAAGACGATCTGCACAATCTGTGCACAATTCTCACACCTACCCCTGCAACACTCCCCTCTGCTAGTCAAATCCTAGCACATTCCTAACAGCCAACTTAGGTAACTTCTTGCATGGGCAATACTTTGCTATAGTTTGTTTCCATGCATTTTGTTTATCATTTGCACTGAAACAGCAATCAGGCAGTGTGTTTTAATTCCTGTGCAAACTCACAGCAAAACACAAGTTCATACCCCTGGAAAGCTCACAAACCCCAGTCTCACAATATTTAACATAATTACAAATATGGGATATCAGACCTGAACTTGCATTCCAAGAAGTGCTTCAATGAACCAAAATTCCCACTATACTGAGTGGAAGCAGCAACATGTCTCATAACACCCAAAGTCTGTCATATCCAATCAGTAGAGTCAAGTGACATACAACTTAACTTTAGGCTGAAGAAGCACAGTTACCGAGTGACGTGCATCTTACAATGCCGCGTGCTGCAACTGTTTTTATATCAAACCCATGTAATCACCAGACAGCCCTGGGGAACACTATTGACAAAAGAAACAACAGATAACTTAATATGCCAAATGAGAGATCTCAACAGATACCCTAGTACCATGCTGGCATTTTTGTTATCACTAGAATCTCTGTCACTGAAATCCCTGTTCCTGGCAATAGGGATCAAATAATTTACACAAACAAACCCCAAAACAAAACAAAACAAAAGCATTGTCTATTTATAACATTATACAATTGCGGGTTAACAGCCAGTTCATGCTGCAAAGCAGCTTAATTCTGTGATCTTCCTACAATAGTTGACTTCAGATCACTCAAAGCAATGTGGTATTAAGAAAAAATAAATCATATTAAGTAGTTTATATTTTAGATCCCTGTGTTTGATCTTAAGATACTTAACATCATGTATTACAGAACAGAATATGCACTCCTGAAAATTGGTATCAAATTCACAATAGGTGAAATTACAGTAAAGAAAAAAAGTGCAACCAACAAGTTTAGACTTCCTTGAGATATTGTGCTATAGACATAAATATAGAAAAGAATGGCAGTTGGTTTATTTAGTTTTTAAAGCTTGGCTTTCTGCAGGTTTTGAGTCTTTTTCAATTTATGTACCAAGAAAACTAAGAGGAAATTCATCATCCTCCTCCATTTTTGTCTTTCTTTTTTTTTTTTTCTGTGATGATCTATGGTACTGCCTAGACGATTATACTTCACCATCTGGTTAACCTTATCAGCAAGACACTAGAAAACAAATCCTGTGCAGTACAATTTTATCTACACTTCAGTTATTCTGATCACAAGTAGTTACCCAAAACTATGAAAAATTGTTATGGAGACTTGATACGTGCTGTGTAAACCACTTGTGACTGAATTCAACTAACTCCTGCACTTTTCAAGGAAAAAAATTATCACCCAAAACTCCACTTATGATCATGGTTTTCATGCGCAAGAATTTGTTATGTTAGTTACTAGACAGATAATACTGGTTGGTAACAAGATATTGGGAAAGCAGAGCTCAGAGCACCAGGAAGCAAGCTAAACTTTTTCATAAGCAAAAAAACCCCAAAATATTCCAGTCTTGGTAACTTATTTGGGATCTAGGAAAAATAAGCAGCAAAGACATTTTACATTTGAATCTTCAAGGCAAAAGAGACATGCTTATCCTACAAAATAACAGTGACATTGAAAAAATTCACACAATGGTTATCCATAAACATATGAAAGAGCAATCCCTTGCATTTACAGTGTAAGAAATGAGCAAAAATAAGTATCTCATCCACTACACAAGAGTCATGCTGATAACCAGAAGTAATCTCTTAATAAGAATGCTACTTTATTAGAGGAATGTTTTTCTGTGTTAATTCTATGCAAATTGATCCTTCTAAGTTTTTGAGACTCTAGAGTCTCCAAAATGGGCCATTAAAGTTTTAAAACAAATATAGTCTATGCTAGAAATTGAAGCACAAGCCATCAGCCATACTAACTGGTTCTTCTAATTCCTTAGGGAAAAAGATGTGCCAGAGCAGACTTTTTCTTGTTGGCTCTCAAAGAAAGAACAATGATCCGTTTTTCCTAAACGGCAGCCAGGAAATCCTCTTATCTAATTATCACTCCACTGCCTGCAAAGGCAGATGACTTTATGAAGTAAGGACAAAAATACTAATTGGAATTATTAAAAAAAAATAAATCTCACTTCAAGAGTAATCCAAAAAGCCTGTTCAGCTTTTCTCTGCCAGGAATATCACCATCTTACTGTCTATTGCAAAGATGCTTCTAGTTCACATCATCAGAAAGAAATGAAGAAAATGAGAAGAGAAAGCATAAAGAGGTAAATTGTGATTACCTCACAAGGGTCATTCAATATTCAGCAGATAATATTCCAAGTAGATTGTCTATCCTTAACTTTTCAATGCAGTTGTTTTTAAAAACAGAATTCAAATTGATCACAGTTTTAGTCCTATTTAGTCCTGTGTATGATACAAGGTCATTAAAAAAAGAAAAGTTTTGCTCTGTAAATTAATGCAAACTGTTCTACTTGTACATGACATTTCAATAGTTATGTAGAGCTGCTTCAGGTTTCTGCCATGTCCTTTATCCACCACTAAAGTGGTAAGACAAATGAGAAAACCAGAAGGAGGTAGGGTGACATTACCACAGGAAGACAGCACAGAATCAACCAAAACTGTCTTATACTCCATGCCAGGCCCTAATACAGAGCATGGTTAGGCATGTGAAAACCTTGCATCTCAGTGCTATAGAAAATAGATGGTATACAGCATCCCACTGGCTAAAGAAAGATTGCTATGAATTATAGCAGTCCCCAGAAATTCTTTACTTTATGGCAGAAGCTTTTGTAATCCCTCTCTTGACAGAGCTTTCTGTATTTCACTTCTCAGGAGTGCAGCATCAAATAATCTGCCCCACTAAGTCATGTACACTACAGGAATACATATCTTTTAAGCAGGACTTCGATATAGTGGGCAGCCCACACTGTTATTGCTGGAAAGAATGAAGCCAGTATCTTCCGATAAACACTTCATTTGAAAAGCACTGAAACATTTTTGTTTACAAAAGAGAACACTCAAATGCCCCTGGATTTGTTGTTACCCAAATGAAAGGCCAGTAATATAACAAAAGCTTACCCATAATGTACAGATGTTAGAGGAAAAACTATAACCCTGTTACAGTTTATACTTCACCAATCTCAGAAATGACCTTTGAGGGCCACCACATCCTGCTAACACTGGACTTGGTGTTCTGCATTCCGAAGGAATTCTATCACGCTTAACCACCGTTACAATCTCTCTCTTCCTCATACCTACAGAATGCCAAGAGCTTTGAAATGCATTACTATGCAAATATCTCGGGTGCCTTTACTACACATTTGTATTGCAGAGTAATCAATAAATTATTATTTCAATATTTATTGGAATCTCAGAATAAGAAAGAAGACAGATTACACAAATCCATCTTAGTTGATTAATGGGTACTCCAGCAAAAGGCGTACACTGATGGAGTGGGTCAGTATGCAGACTATATTACTGAATATTTCAGGTCGGTTGTAAATATAGTATCTGTTTCTCTTAGGGACTGTCACACTGAGTGCAGTATAAAAGGCAATAAATTTCAACAGATTAATTAACTCTTTGGTTACTGGGGCTGTGTGTCACCTATCCTGGCACCTAATAAAAAATCCTTTAATGCCAAACATAAAGAAGGGCCTCTTTGGAAATGAGTTATTAACAGCATTTCGTGACTAGATGGAGAAATTGTAGCCCAGCCATTTAAGTGTCATAAAGTGCAGCAAAGGCTGCTGGAGGCCTCTGAGGGACGCCAGGCAATACCATAACAATCAAATCTGAGATGGAAGAGGGATTGAGCTGTCCACTCAGAATTTTTATATTGTCAAAGAGCAGCGAGGAAATAATGTGATCAAGAAGTGAATTAACCTTGTGTGTGAAAGAAAGGGGATGATCTGATGGAAAAGGCAGTAAAGTAAAAATCACTCCATAATGCCTACATTGCAGGCTGGTCATGAGGGGCCCCTAATGTCTGCAGGCTGTCAGGGAACAGATCCAGCCCTCTAAGTACCATAAACCCATTACCTGCATTAGTCTGTAATTGGAATACATTTATTCACACTTTTTAAGTTCTTTGGGTCCTGGTGCTGGCTAACTGCACAGCATTAATTTCTATAAATGTTCTCTATTTCCATCCTTCTGATGGAACATGGACAGTCTTCTGGGACAATTAATACTCAAAAAGGGATGGAAGTCTTATATACCATGTTACATTTATACGTATGTCTATATCACACCATACTGTCTAATCTGTTTCCCTGGTGTCAATTCCCTATGAAGCTATGCTGGTATTTCTAGTAAATAACAAGCTGCAGAAATTTGCACTGTTGGAATTGACACAACCATATGGGAGGACTATACCAAGGAGGACATAATCTGTACCAAGTCTAACAAGGTTGCTCTGACCTAAATGTCTTTAGTAACAGGCTTGCCAAGGAGGAGGCAGTGAAAGTCATACAGTATACCTCTGTTACATAGGAGTAATGCAACATTATTTTTTTTCTCCTTACATGAGACAAAAATTTTCCTTGGACCACTCTTTATGGAAGTGATGGGCACAGTCTAGGAGTAGATTATGTCTCCTGGGCAGCAGCCTCTTACGTATACATCATTCACAGTGGGATGTGACACCTGTGAGGCCTAGTATAAAAAAATCACACATGGACACGCACACTGACAGTGACCCACAAAGACACAGTTAAATTACGCACAGAGTTGGCTCACACTTGATGTTTTGTCAAGTTTGTTTGATGCTTAAAAGTATATTCCATTATTAACTAAGACTGCCTTCCTCATAAAAAATTGGTTCGCTATTACCTCAAAGCAGAACATAATAATGCAATGAGAGCTGAAGACCATCTAAGTAATTGGTTGCAGCATCAGTATAGAACTGAGAACAAGAAAAGCATCCTTTAAAGAAGGTCTAAGAAATCCTTATCCTGATTATTAGAAATGACTAGCATTACAAAACCAATATGCAAGTTTAAAAAAAGATTTTATAAAGTATAATGGCTGTCCAAGTATTCTTACTTTACTGAAGATGATTTAGTTATCCTCCATTCCAGCATACTTTAGTCCACCTACAAATCAAAATCAGGCTGAGAAATACAAGCACGGTCTCCTTGTCGCTGCCAACAGCATTTGCCAAAAAGAGTATATTTCCTAGCCAGCCATTGCCCTGAGAGGAAAGGCACAGGACTTCTGGTATAAGTCATCTCTCTTAACAGTCATGTTCAGCCACCATCCTGGGGATACCACTTGTTCCTGGCTTACAAATCTCCCCAAATCCAGCCCCTAGTGCTTCAGACTCTCCGGATCTGAACACAGTTTTAGTTTAACTGAGGTTTATTAAGAACTACTGTTGTATCTAATTTTCAAAGGGCATAGAGTAAATACTGTTGCAGCTTTTGCGGTCCACCCTTTCCTCTAATAAACTGACACTAAGAAAAAAATTGCAACTGACATTTCTGCAAATAACTTTCGTGAAACAGTGTTTATATTTATGCAGAGAATTTACTAACAGTAGAAATGGATATAAAATTAAACACTTAATTTCACAATCAGAAAGTGTTTACTACTCATGGTGAATGTGTTCTCTTCCTCAAATTCTATTCAGCAGGTCAACAATAGCAGGAGTTGAATGAGTTTGGAAAGCTTTGAACATGCTTATGTAATCAAGAGATTACATTATGAATGTAACCACTGAGTTACCCTTCTCTGCTCCTTCAAGATTGTCCACACTCTTTCACGTTCATGAAAAACATACAGCAAAATATCTTGTGTCTGTCAGTATTATATCCACTTTTAGTTACCACCAGAAAGTATACAAAAGCTGCCTCTAAGCGCATCTCTCCAGGGCATGGAAAAAAGCATCCCTAATCTTTCTGTCCTTTCTGTTCAACCAGCCAAATACCTAAAGCACCTAAGTGAACAAGAACTGAAAAATACATTCAAAGCTGCAATTAGGTTAGTCACTTCCCAACTCTGAATAACAACAAATAATGTATCCAAATCAATCACCCAAGAAAACACAGGATCAAACTGTGCAGCACTGAGCAGATTTTAAAAGCACTTTCACTTAGGGAAAAAAAAAAACACAAAAAAAGTACTTGTAACAAAACAGCTGAAAAAGTCTTTCTCCAGGTCTGCAGAGCGGCAGTGAGTGCCAAGCGAGGCTCAAGTGCAGCAAAATTAAATCTAGCAGAAGTCCAGCCACAGACTGCCAAGCATTGTGTGCAGCAGGGATACAGAAACCATTCATCCTGCTCCCAGACTTCCAGCTCAGTATCAGGTGAAAACACCTCATCATTTTTAGTAACCTCACGCTGATAATCCAATTGCTTGAAATGAAAAATAGTTTTGCCAAAGAATATTAAATTCAGGCAGTATTTGCTGAGCCTAATGGCAGCATTTGAGCACATGGCCACAAAAAGAGCAAGACCAAAGATCAATTTTTCAGACTGTCTTCCAGTTTGGTGGAAACACTTTTCTCCTCAACAACATTACAAAAATTGACACCTATATGAAAAGTTTGTTTAGTAGTACGATTGCATTTTTAGTCCTTAAAACTTATGACTTAATCCACAGGCCTCGTAGCATTTATGAAGTAGGTACTTCAATCCACTAACTACAAGGAGAAAAATTTACTACACCCATAGTACTGTTCGTGTTCACATTCGTGATCAGAAAAGCCTTCCTAATCATAGTTAACTCTTAAATTTCATCCAACTGAAATCAGGTTGGATGAAAAGTTTTCCGTGACTACATGCCTAAGGATTTCTAAAAATAATTCACAGAACAGAAACATACACATATGAGTAAACAAAAAAGTGGAAAATTCACTGAGCTATCAAAATTTTGATAACATAGACAAATCTGCCTGTCGTCAATAAAAAACAAAACTAAAAAAAAAAATCACCCTACATTTTAGATTACAAAATGAAGTCAGACTCTCCTCACAGCTGAAGCATTCTGAGACAATGATCACTGGGCTGTGAAAGGAATTAATGAGCTCTAACAGTACAAGTACTACTGCCCACTGTGTTATAAATGCTTCACTCCTTCAGTTCTCTCACCTATAAACAGGAGTTAGAATAAAAACATCACGGTGTTGAAAGACTACTTGTGAGAGCTTACGTCATCTTCAGAAATTATCAAACACTGTACTAGTTCAAAGTATTACAGATAAATGGCTGGACTAAAAGACCACATTTCTATGCAGATGACTTTCCACTTCAGGAAACAAGCAAACAGAATGGTTTTCATTCTTTCCTAATGGAAAATGTTATAAATGTACAGTGTAAGTCATGACACATCACTATTGCTTAAGGTCATGTCTATCACCACACTCACACACTTCAAACTGAACTCCTACTCAGTTCAGTTTTTCAGTTTTGTAGTCATGGAATTTAAACATCTACATGGTCACCCCAGCATGTAAAACACTGAACATCAAGAGACGGAAAAATCCCAGCGAAAATTACACAAAAGAACTTTGTATCGATCTAAAAAAAAAAAAAAAGAATCTGTTGGTTTTGGAAGAGTGACTGAAACATGTCCAGTCACCTCAGCCAAAAGCAATGATTCTGGTTAGTGAGCCCTGGAACAATTGTGCTAGTGAGTGAACTATCAAAGAGTTCCTAACATGAAGGTTCAAAACTAACAGAGTTCTAGCTGCTTCCCATAAGGAATGGCCTTTAATATAGCTGAAGCATAATATCTTACAAGCAAAGGACCCTGAAGTGAATATTTTCATACAAACAGGTGCTATTCTAATATAACTGTAGCTTAGCATGTTTTTTCAGAACTGTTGATTGCAATTAATGCTCACACAAATAGACTAACACTAACTATGTTTAACAGTCTGGGCATTTTCCACAGCCAATACCATAAGAACAGTTATTCATTTTAGTAAATCTACAAACTTTATTTTTCCTTTTAATTTCTTTTTCTCTCCTGCAGTAAATATGAAAAAAAGATAATTTATTAATCTTCAAAATTAAATGCATTGGCTACACAGGAACTAAAGGCTACTAATTTCCATCTAAACAAGAATTGTTCAACACTACCTTTAATCCTTTACAGTGAACCCTGCTGGTTGTTGTTCATGGAAGAATTTTCTGCCACCAGCTTTTGTGCCCCAAGTAATTTTCATCTTTCTCACACATCATTAATAATGCTACTGCTCCAGGTACACTAAACTATATAATTAACGGAGCCCAACCACACCGCAACCCAGCCAATGTTGCAATGTGATTTGGGTCTGTCATGAACATGATGAAGGCCTTGGCAGAACTGGCTGGATTACCCCAAATAATTATGCTGTGTAGGTTCAGAAAAAGAAAAAAAACCAAACAAACACCAAAACCCCCACAAAAATACACCACCTTCAATGTAACCAAGCAATTGGAATACAATGGTAATAAACTGAGAATAATGAGCATGTCATAATGCTACTTAACTTATTTGTAAATATCAGTTTAAACTGCTTAGCAAAGGAAAAAAACTTGTGAGATGGACCATGGGGGAAAAAAAGACTTTAGATTATTGGCCTAAGTTCAGCAGCAGAGTTAGCAATTTATGGACTTGATTATACCTTCAAAATGAACAATAACCCAGTAACTACTGCAGTAGAAAGGTACTAAATTTTTATGATATGGGGTAATCAGGTTGGCTACCAAAGACATAGTAGACATGCTGCAAAGAAGAAACAATTCACATTAAAACAGCCAAGTAACAAATTCCCTTCTTGAAAAGGATATTTTTCTTTGTATGATGTCTTTAGCAGACTGTAGGCTGTTTCTTTAAATGAATGCATATGACACACTTAATTTTCAGGCACACTTGGTTACAGAAGCAGGCACTGCACTGTACATCATGTTTAGAAATAAATAGAGCTGTCATACCTGGATTCATATTGACATTTACATCAGACTCTTAATCTGTATAGATTTGACATATAGGAAAAAGTCAGTCACCCCACATATAAATGATGCTTACATATTCATAATCAAAATGTTCTTGGTTGTTTACTCAGTAAAGCAAAACTAGTTTCTTTATACATCTCTACTATGGCAGTATAATAGTCTGACATTTCAGCATATTTGGAGACAGTATGCTATTTTATTGCAATTACTATTTCCAGTGAAAAATTAAGGGGACAAAATTGTGGTGATTTTTCAAAAAAATAATGTATTCATTTTTGTAGAAGGTTGAAAAAGAATTGTATTCTTTGCTTCATGGTATAATGGGTACTCACAGACTGTGGAATTAGTAATTTCATGCAAAATCAGTAAACTTTTCTCTTCTATTTAGTGCATGAGTTGTTAATAAAAATGAAATAAAAATGAAGTACCTATGACGACTCAATAAGCACTCAAAAGAATGTAATGCTTTTTTAATTACTTCATGCCTACAGGAGTAAATCAGCTGCTATAAAAATGATGCAAATGAAATTATAAAATAGAACATTCAGAATTTAATATAAATAATATCCAAATGTTTTTATGACTCTACT
The DNA here is from genome assembly GCA_013399095.1 of Psophia crepitans. NCBI lineage: Eukaryota > Metazoa > Chordata > Aves > Gruiformes > Psophiidae > Psophia > Psophia crepitans. The sequence goes on along the minus strand of VWZZ01008021.1, from coordinate 159,735 downwards.
ATCGTTTTTCCAATTTCCTGCTATCTTCTAGAACTTAAAACAGTTTTTATACTGTACTCTCTTGAATGTCTATGTACTGAGCTGAGCCCAAAGCTGGGCACCATCCCTGTGTAGTTGGATGAACCCACAGGGATTTCCACTATAGCAATGAAGTCACATATAAGACAATTTTTAGGACACTGAAGATAAATTGATATCCAGAAAGTTATCTTTGTCAGCTGCATTAATTTTGCCACAAAATATTTTTCTGTTCAAGCATTTTAGATAGACTCAGGATAGATTGTATCTTACTCTGTTTCAAAAAGCCAATACAAAATCCTTAAGAAGGAGAAAAAAAAGTTTACCAATGTACTTAATCCTAATAAAAAGAAATCAGCATACCACCAATATTGCTGATAAAGCTCAACCTTCAAAGAGACAACTGTGCGCTTTGCCTGAAGGTATACATACAAATTTTATCCTTCCAGTTATCTACCAAAATGTGTGGAAAGGTTGATTTCTGTTTGGTTGGGGTTTAAAATGACATATTCATGAGCTAAGAGCTGTAATGTTTGTCAGCACGCTGAGGGACCTAACCATGCTATTTAACTGGATATTTCGTGAAGCAATAAAATTCCCAGTGTAATCCACAGTTGAGGGACTCAGGTATCTGCGAGTCAAGGCCAGGTTTCAAGAAGCACACTGTGTAACATTTGTTCAGGTTTACTAAATTGTGAAAGACTATCTAAGCTAAAGCCACGCAGGAAAGGAAAAGGGAAAACACAAACTAAAGTGAAACTGCTGAAGTGTAATAGTAACTCAAGAGCACAAGTGAAAACATAACACTATACAAAAGCCTAACAAAAAAACAGAGTCAGAAGAGACACTTGATCATACTGGTCCAAGGAAAAATGGAGACCAACGCTTCCATACCTTCTGGAAAGCTCATCAGAGGTCTGCATTGAAAGTGGCAAGATATCAATGCTTCACCTCATGGCACGCAAGCCCTAGCTAGCCCTGCTAACATGTCAGTTAGCAGCTGATAATAGCTGTATACTGGAAAGTTATGTATGATACACTTGCACGCTCTCCAAGCACAGTACGCCCAATATAACATAAAATGCCCAAATAAAAAGCGACCCCAGAGAAGGTACATTATATCAAATGGACTGTACCTCCTATTAATTAGGATTTATTTTTCCCTAAGTTATTTCACATTATAAATTCCCCTGGTCAGAGAGGTTTATTTATTGTAAGTTCATACAAACTTGAGCACAATTCAAGCCCTGTCTTGCTTGAAGATTCTTAGATGCTATAGTAGTAATAATAAAGAAGATTCAAGCATAATTAGGAAACTTTCTTACTAATGGGAAAAGGAAGATACTTCTTATGCAATTGTGCACGATTTTTAAAAAATATTGCTATAAAAGGACAATACTATGGAAACAGAATGCCTAGAGGTCTTTTCTGACATACATTCTTCATGTACTGACATATCTATATAATACATCTTATATGTCTATTGGTGCTTGCAAAATGTGGGGGAGGTTCTTGGGGGGTGAGTGTGTGTTTGTCTTTTAAAATCAGAACCTGACTCTCCACTCAAAACTTTCTTAAGGTAGCAATCTCCAATAGCATTGCTGATTATTTATTCCAATGCACAGAGTTTTACCTAGTCAGAAAACACAGGCAGCTGCTTGCTATTAGACGGGAAAGAGACAGTTCTTCAGGAGTCTGTTGCAGTCAGTAGCTGCACAACGATCATGTGCATGTCTGAAAGCATGCAGCACTCTACTGCCTTAGAAGAGCATTGCCAAATGGCTTGACCGGACCATTAGCACAAGAAATCAGAGGTCCTGTTCGCTGTAGTGGAAAGTAGGCCATGCCAGTAAATGTGCACTGACAACGTAACACTGAAAAGCATCAACTAACTCTGCTCCCTGTCTCTGTACATCACTGTAACACTGAAATCACACAGACAAAAACAAAAGGTGATACAGCACTTGGGAGACTAAGTACAACTTTCTTGAGGGAAATAATGATACTTTTCTGGAGGGAGGGGGCGACAAGACAAATGTCTGCTCTGCAGTTGCCCCTACTCCTCTTCTGTACAGATCCAAAGCTTGAACAATTCACATTTCTAAAGGAGTTGTAGTTGTTTTCATTGCCATCATGCCATTTAAGTATAAAAGAGCAGGTAAGATCTTGAATAGTAGGATCTCAGAGTAAGACAAACATTTATAAAAAAAAGAAATGTTCTTGCCAGCCCAGTGCCACTGGTCCAGGAATCTGGACTTTACGTAATAATGATGAGCCTACAAAAATTTTTCCTATGGCCTATTAACTTATGGCAAATGATGGCGAAATTGTATAGAAGTGTACGCTCAATACATCACTCATCTCATCAGTTCCAGACTGTGGGAAATCAAAGATGAGACATCTATAACAGAAAACAGTACTGATGACACCAAATGCTACAAACCAAACCAGAAAGCAACTTCATAGTAAAGAAGATGCCAGAGGGTAAAGGTGGCAGTCACAGAAGTCTCTGGCTTTGAGAGCTTTGATCACCTGCCTGCTGCAGGAATTGAACTGCAACACCAACAGGACCAGAGGAAGCTGAACCTGGCACGTGTCAGTTCGAAAGAGACTCCATCCAATGACAAGTAGAGACTATCTGTGATGAGGGCTCTCTGGCTACTCTAGTAAATACTCTGCAGTCTCCAAAATACATTTGCATCCACAGAAGGTCTAACTTTTTGTTGATTTGGGGCAGGGAGAAATAGACTCAATTGTAAACATTTTCAGCGGATATTCTTTGTCATAGCGTGCCATATGGATTCATTTGTAGATAACTGCAGGGCAGAGATTAGGATAGCTTAATAGAACTTTTCAAAAAGATGGTTTGGCACATGGATGACAAGTTCTCAACCCTTGTAAAGCACGAGGAAGAGTTAACACAAGAGAGAGATCTGCTTTCCCCTCTTACCTCAGCCACTGAAGTCCACATAAGCCTGGACGTATCATTGACTCTTGCAGCACACCAGTTCTGATGCCCATAAAGCAGTGACAAGAGTGCTTCACAAGAGTACTGTTTTATCAATTCATGTTTGAAAGATACTCATAAGACACTGTAAAATATCATAAAAACACCCAGGAGTACAAAACAAGTGATGTGACAATTCATTTCAAAACCTTCCCATGTCTAACTTGTTAGTTTCTTCAGATCTCATGATGCTATGGAGTTTTTCACAATCTTTCTTGCCTTCAGAAATTTGGAGAATACATATAAAATCCATTATTTATTGTACCAGGGCTTTAGTAATAACTACACTATATTGCTTTTAACTGCACTTGTGGCTAATTCCCAGCTGGCTTTATTTTTCTAGCACATCAGCAAAGTATACAGAGTTCTTTGACTCAAGTTTTTAACTAATAATATTAACTAATTCAGCAGAAGGAACCTCTGAAGTGTAAAAATTACTTCAACCCTCTTTTAAAAGGAATTAAGATGTAATGATGAATGAAGTTCAGAAACTCAGGACTTTTTTATTCATATTTATTTCAACACAATAGAAAACCTTTTGATGCTTATCTGAAAGTATCATTCTCCAGCCAAGCCTGTCCAAAGCTATTCTCTCCCTAAAGCCATCAAACAAAAGCATAAAATAGACCTCATATTCTCTTTTCTTTCTTCTGAGAGAGATCAATCCTTTCTTTCCAGTACCCACTTGACACCAAAGAAACTGTTTGTTTTATCTTCCAGGAACACACCTTGCTTGTCAAACACCTACTTTCCAAGTTCATGTACCTCAAAATACCGCATAATGTCTTCACTTACCCATATCATGACCTTTATAGTACTCTTCAGTCCCAGATATATCCAAGTTGAGAATCTGTTAAAGCTCCCTGCAGCGGCAACTCAACTGAACATTACAGAAACCAAGAACTTGAATGCCTTCAAAGCAAGATAGACAAAGTGATGGTGGAGATGTCTGCTAATGGCCATTAAACAACCTAGACACAACCTCCACATAAGTTACTAGCACAAACCAGGGGGCTCTACTCGGAGGAGGGTTGCTTAATGTATCCTCAGCTCTCAAGAACCCATCAGAGAGGGTGACTAAACAGACCTTTAATCTGACCAAATATTTGTTCATACGTTAGCTCTCAAGCCCAGATATCACTTGACATTTCATCACAGCCCAGGATGTACAAAAAGCCACATCCTTACTCAGCAAACCCTTCAGATCTCATGCCTTAAGAAGAACATCCACCACATATTCCCTTCTCAGAAGCAAGACCCAAATTCAAAATTTGCACAGCCATGACACACCCTATTATTTACAGTGTAGAAGGCCCTAAACTATTACAAAAATCATGCGATAGGACAGTGAGCAATTTTTACATTGAAAATATTCTATCAATCAACCTGCCTCACTAGTACTTACTCTGCCATTGTCTCCAGTGTAACAAAAGACCTGCAGGCACAAGTGAGACAGCTTTTACTCACAGGCTCTGGAGTGTCATCAGTGTAACACTGTCAATTTTGGGTCATACGCCTGTTCAGAACTGCTTATGAATAAAAAGTTATTCTAAAGAAGGCTGCTTGTGACCTACACTGACTGGTAAAGTTACTTTAACACCCCTAGATTACAAAGTACAAAATAATTTGAATACATCCAGGGTTAAGCACAATTTTTCTGATACCAGCCAGTTATGACTGCAAAATTCCCTATGATGTTATTCCAAGCAAGTGGTAGAATAGACATCTGCACATGTATGCTCTCTGAAAAAACTACTTACTGTTTGCATTTCCGAGTACTACCAGGTATAATGCACCAGTGACAAGACAGAAATAATGAAGTTGTATCTAGACAGATATCAACACTTGACAGATTATCTGTCTGGTCATATGTTCTATGTTTTAAGTGCAATTTAAAAATTTAAAAATCAGTATTACAGTACTTTGTAATGTCAAAGGCAGAACCTTAATTTAACTTTATAATTCTAGACACAATAGCTTTCCCTTGACTATCAAGTGATGTATCACACATTTCAAAGTGGGTATTCTATAATCATAGAGCTTTTTGCTACTGTTAAAACTGCAATTTAGTTTCCGAGGCAGTAAAATGCAGTAGTACAAGGAATACATTAGAAAAGGTTTTAAAAATTAGGCTAAGAAAAATCATTGCAGTTGGAATTTAAGTACGGAAAATTATAGGAAAATTATAGAAAAGGATTTGGAAAACATTTATTAGAGAAGCCTAGATAAAATATGGATTTTAAGGTAAAATACATGCTGTTTTAATTGCACTGATATTGTGATACCTAACTAGCCAGCCCCAGTTTGGACGGACACTTATTCCTAATTTAAAAAATAATCCTAGAAAAAGCCAATCAAGTCTTTCTCCTGTATGTGCCTTCTTTATTTTGTTCTCATTCCAGAGCGTCTCAGAGTAACAGCAATTAAAACCTGTACAAATCTTGCAGGAAAATCTTACGGTGAAACAGATGGTATTAAATTATCAGTAACACCATTGTATTTGTCAACAGAAGAGAACTATTGCTCTTCCCTGCTCTTCCCCATGCTACAGAGGTAAACAGCCTCTCTTTTTTCCGTCAATCAAGTTTCTAGGTTCACCTAACTCCCACAAATGCAGTGGCTGACAGGTGATGACAGACAAAATGCATTTTCATCTAACCAAAATACTTACTTTTGCATAATACTTAGTTATCTTGAATGCAAACCCTAAAGCACAATTCATGGAAAAACAGCAGGCTTTGCATGTGATTCCCCACCATTTTTGGTAAGAAACCAGTAAATTACATTGGGTTTAGCTCTATCAAGACTCACAAACTGCGTCCTCATTTGCACGTATCACGTTTTAGTCAACATAGCAGATTCTAAAATTATTTATACAAAGCTAAAACCACACTACTCCAAGAGGTGGGTTCAAGCTTTCGAAAGTGGTATTAATTTGCCTTGCATGCTGTAACGTAACAAAAAAAACCCCACTGTTTTGCTTCATTAACTTCATTTTATTTATCAGCCAGGTGAAAACATTTGTGGATAATTGCATCACTAACGGTGTAGCTATTTACATGTTTCATGGGGAATCATACCAGTATTACTGGGTATTTGCACACATAGGAAATATTTTTTTACTCCTTTAAATTCCTAATAGGAACATATGCTATGCCACAAAGATATTACTATCATCCACTAACAAACAGCAAGCTGCACACCTGTTAAAAATATTCCATAATTGTGTTCCCTTCCAACAAAGAAGTGCATAACAGCTTTGTTCTACTTAATTCCCAACCTACTATATAGGGCATGGGTACCATTTTATAGCTGAAAAATTAGAAAGGCTCATTCAAAGAGCTGGAAAACAATCTAGGCTAGATGACAAAGGCAACAAAACCTAAAAGTTGTCAATAAAACTACAGCCAACAGCATTATTGTGTATCTTCACTTAGGTATTCCAGAAGAAAGACATAGGATTAAGTTTGTGCACAGAGTAAGCTTCCCTGTTGGTACCCTGAGTTGGTCAAGAAGAAGTACAAATGGGCAGCATGAGAACTTTGAGATCTTTAATACTTCCACTGCCTCTGCTTGTGATGTACAATATCTATTTCCTGGATAAACAGAGAAGTTAAGTCCCCAGAGTCTGAATCCAGTACCTTTCATAAGCCCTAACTTCATTTTTAAAAACGATAAAAGAAAATGTAATTTGCTTTCCAGCTTTACCAGTAATCCATACGTGTTCATATTGCAGACTGAAAAAACATCTGTGAGATCAATAATAAACATCCTACTCGTCGTTCATTCTTCTACTTTATTTAAAGAGAACATTCCCCAGCATACACCTCGTTCTACACTTTCTCCACTTTGAATGACGGAATACGGGTAACAGAAATAGAAAAATGCGTTGCAGATGGCCAGACACACGTTCTTTGTGAACAGACAGGCGACTTGAGGCAAACTCAAGCAGTCTAGTTTCTAAATAACAATAAAAAAAAATTGTTACAATAAGACAGCAACAAGACTGCAAAGTCCCAGATATTAGTGATTCTCAGAATTACACTTGCCAGAGTGTCTCTCCTTGATGCTCTTTCTAGTCAATATCCTCACACGCCCAGGTTCCTTATCCCAGTTACAGGTTACTTTGTCAACCCATTTAGCAGGACAGTGTGGTTTTTTCCTCCCATCTGCCTACTTCTCCCGAGTCAATCAGTCACACTCTACTCCAAGTCTTGCTTCCTATGTATTTTAACTTGCCTTCAGCCTTCACAAAGTTGGGAGATTCACGCTCCTTCTTGAGTGCTATTTCCCACTTAAAGGTAGCTGGGAAAAAAAATAACATTGTGGACAAGTAATCACTCCACTTACATCCGTAATAGTGAAGTTCATTACAGATGCCACATCTAGAGAATTTACTTATAGGAAACTACAAAATCCCAGCTGACCATGTGCAAGCTTGGATTTATTGAGTTATTCAGGTCATAACTTCTACCATGGATACAGCAAAAAGCACCATCCCTACTGTTGCAGAAAGCACATTTGTTTGGTAAATGTGAGATCCCGCAACACAAGTAGAGGAAATCCAAACCAGAAGCACCGGAACCTCTCAAGAAGATAGGTGCAAAATTATTATTGTTGGGATTTTTAAGCCACCCTCGAGGACGCACTTTCTTTTTGGTGTTTGTCACTTAAAAAATAACTTTAAAAAATTATTTAATTGCTGGTGCGCTTGTTGATACTATCCATAATACATACCGATTTACTACAGTAGCATTGGAAAAGGTAAGAGAAAACTTTTAAACAACTGCAAACATAAAAGCACAAATTTCCCAAACACTACAGGCCAGTAGATACATATGTATGTTTAACATTAAATACTACTGCACATTGTTCCTAGAAACACGGCATTTCCATTTTATAGCCTGCTATGATTAATAACTGGATTTTATGTGTTTTCAAGTTACATCTAATTCACGTATTTTCCAGAAAGTGCCTTCAGCTACTTTTCTGTAGAGCTTTCACCAGATTCTTTTGGCTGCTATGTTCTCCATGCGTTTTGCAGTTATTGCTCTCATTTACCTTTTTCCCTCGTCACTATTACAAGTTTTTATTACCACTTTATTCCCGCAGTCTCACATGGAAAGATCACAGGAAGGCACCCCTGTAAATTAAGACGCGGTTTGGCGATTTATTTGTATTTTATTTCTAAGGAAGCCAGCGACTCCAGCCGCGCGATTTCCTGCCCACGTTAGAGGAGCTGACCTCGGGACGAAACTTATCCGGGGTTCCAAACTACCACCGGCTTACACCGCGGTGTCTGTGAAACCCCGCCGCGCCATCCCCGGAGCTTTCCCAGAGCGGCTGGGGGGGGTAGGGGAGTGTCCCACCCGCCGGGCCGACAGGACCCCCCCAGCGGCCGCTGGAGGGCGGCGGCTGGCCCC
>VWZZ01008021.1:55990-150885 GCA_013399095.1 Psophia crepitans | reverse complement strand
TCCCACGCGCACCGGGGGCTGGTGGGGAGGAGGCGGGGTCGCTTCCTGGGGAAGCCATGGGCGCGACGGTCAGGGGCGCGACGGTGAGGAGCGCGGAGGGCCGGGCGGGGACGGGAAGATGCCGGCTGTGACTAGCGGGAGAGCGCTAGCCGGCTGGCCGGAGCAGGTGGCGACGGCGGCGTCCCGCGGCGCCGGGCCCTCGGGGCCGGTGAGCAGCGAGGCGTTCCGTTTCCCGGGGGGAGGGGTGAGGAATGGCGGCCTGCCGGTGCTCGGAAGCGTCAGTCCCAGCCCTGCCCGGGGCAGCTGGTAGGTGCTGGGGCAGAGCCACGTCTGCCCTGGCCTCGGGGCGTGGCGTGGGCCGGCCCCCGGCAGCTCGGGTGCCGGGCGGCTGGGCGCAGGCGAGGGGGCAGGAAGGAAACTTCGAGGATCGTGCTGGTCCCTGTCCCCCTTCCCTGTTGTCTCCGGGGCAGGAGCCAGGTAGGACCAAGCAAAGGGTCTGCTCGGGTTTCCGACAGATGTGCGTTTGCGTCCCCGTAACCCGGAGCATCGCTGTTCCGGTGCCAGCTGCCGTCCTGCCGCCGGGCGTGTGTGGAACTGGCTCCCAAGGAAGTGGATCTTGGCCAGGGCCAGCGTGGAACTTGCTTTGCATGGCTCATGCGAGCTGTTTTTCAGAGTACTGGGACGCTAGTTTCTGTCAAACTGATATTTTTAATGGATGCTCCTCAGGGTTAAATAAAAAAGCCCCAGCTCCTTCGTAATGTTTTTTCCATGCTTGGTACAAGTCATTAACTTTTTGGAAACCAGAGGAATTTTGCTTTTCTAATTGTTCATTTGCTTCTTTTTTCATGTAATAATCAGTTTTACTTGTGTGCGAGGTTAAAATCTTGCTGTACATGGGAGTTTTTTTCAAAGGAGATGGAACAAAACATCTTTGATCTGAAGAATGTGTTGTTCATATTTTTACACACGGGAAGATAAAAAAGGAGGGAAATATTTTAAGTGCATCAGGACAGCTCTTAAGCCACTTGACTACGTAAAACAAATTTTTACTACGTGTTTGTTCAAAAGGTGAATCAGTTGCTTGAGGGGGGTTAGTGAGAGAAGGATGATTAGCGTTTTTTGATACTTAGAAAAAAAATGGTTTGAGAAGTCAGGGTGGACTTCAGAAGAGTTCTGTCTCTGTTGGTAATGGAATTACTTGATGGACTGTGTTTCAAATGGATACATATGTTTACAGTTTCTTCACTTGTTAAATAATGTTCCTGGAAATGTTTCTTGAACATAGTAAATTTTTTTGTTTCCTTTAGAACGTAATAGCGAAAAAAACAATTACTGTGCATCATCATCTTATGGATAGCCTTGGGCATGGCTGGAGCCATCAATGTTGTTCCTTACTACTTTAGTGGTAGTGTTAGTAATCTGCAGGAAATTAAGTGACCAGACTGTCAAAACTGATGGTGTTCCTGAGGAAAAATTTGTAATATAAGTGGTTGAAAATTGGGAAATGTGTTAATTGTGGTGTGGGTTAATGCCAGTGTGGAGTAAAGCACTACACATCTGCTTGCTCACTTTCCCCCAATCCCAGAGGGATGGGGGAAGAGGAAAGGAAAAGTAAAAAGCAAGAAGACTTATGGGTTGAGATAAAAATTGTTTAAGAAGTGGAGGAAAAGTAGAAAAAGAGAGACAGGAAACAAAACAGGTGATGTAAAGGCCAAGATGATGCTGGGTCTGGTGCTATTCAACATCTTCATCAGCGACCTTGATGAGGGAACGGAGTGTACCCTCAGCAAGTTTGCTGATGACACTAAACTGGGAGGAGTGGCTGACACACCAGAGGGTTGTGCTGCCATTCAGCGGGACCTAGATAGGCTGGAGAGCTGGGCGGGGAGGAACCTGATGAGATTCAACAAGGGCAAGTGTAGGGTCTTGCATCTGGGAAAGAAGAATCCCATGTGCCAGTACAGGTTGGGGACTGACCTGCTGGAGAGCAATGTAGGGGAAAGGGACCTGGGGGTCCTGGTGGACGGGGGGATGGCCATGAGCCAGCAATGTGCCCTGGTGGCCAGGAAGGCCAATGGCATCCTGGGGTGCATTGGAAGGGCTGTGGTCAGTAGGTTGAGGGAGGTCCTCCTCCCCCTCTATTCTGCATTGGTGAGGCCGCATCTGGAGTATTGCGTCCAGTTCTGGGCCCCTCAGCTCAAGAAGGACAGGGAACTGCTAGAGAGAGTCCAGCGCAGAGCCACTAAGATGATCAAGGGAGTGGAACATCTCCCTTATGAGGAAAGGCTGAGGGAGCTGGGTCTCTTTAGCTTGGAGAAGAGGAGGCTGAGGGGTGACCTCATCAATGTTTATAAATATGTTAAGGGTGAGTGTCGGGAAGATGGAGCCAGGCTCTTCTCGGCCTCACTAAGCGATAGGACAAGGGGCAACGGGTGCAAATTGGAGCATAGGAGGTTCCGGGTTAATGTAAGGAAAAACTTTTTCACCGTGAGGGTGACAGAGCACTGGAACAGGCTGCCCAGAGAGGTTGTGGAGTCTCCTTCTCTGGAGACATTCAAAACCCGACTGGACACGTTCCTGAGTGATGTGCTCTAGGTGGCCCTGCCTTGGCAGGGGGGGTTGAACTAGATGATCTTTCGAGGTCCCTTCCAACCCTTGTGATTCTGTGAAAGACAATCGCTCCTCCCACAGGTAAACAGATGCCCAGCCAGTTCCTGAACAAAATATATCTAACCTCCCTAGAGCCTCTCACTTTTTATTGCTGAGCATGGAATATATCCGGTTAGTTTGGGTTACCTGTCTGGTTGTGCCCTCTCTCAACTTCTTGTACACCTCCCAATCTATTCACTGGGTGGGGGGCAGAGGGAGAAACAGAACAGGCCTTGATGCTGTGCAAGCTCTGCTCAGCAATAGTGAAAACATTGCTTTGGTCACAGATCTAAAACACAGCACCATACAAGCTACTATGGAGAAAACCAACTCCATTCCAGCCAGATCCAATACATAAAGAGATGTTACTGTTGTTTCTTCCCTCTCCTTCTACTTCTTCTGATCCTAACAGAGGTATTACACAAATAATACCTAAATTAGTGGCCACAGGGGGAAATGTAGCTACAAAATTATGCATTATACAATTCACTCCATTTTTGAACTTTTGAAGCACACATGACAGTGTGTGGCTGTCTTCTGGGCATACGTCATCCTCTGTGTTTCAGCTTAGGTGGAAAACGAGGCTCAAATTATCTCCGCAGCTCTTGTTCCTGCTGAAGTGTGACATCAACAAATGCTGTGTGCCTATCAAGAGGAAGTGTACGCTGGACAGGAAAGGTCTGAACAGGCACCAATGAAAGTCCGAGTTCAGCTAGGACGTCAGCAATGGATAGATTTCTAAATAGATTGTCTTTCCTTCATGGTGATTTGCTCCTTGGACTTGAACTTGGGAGTCCTAGTTTTGCATGCAGCTCTTCTCAGAAGAGTAGTAATTCATATCCTGGTTTAGTGAGGAAGTAAGGGTCACCAACTGTCTTCTACAGGCACCTTTACTCTGCTTTCCATAGTGGTGTACTGCTATAAACACAGTACTGAATGGACTGCTCAGTCTTAACAGCTCTACGTAATTGCTTTCATAAACTTCACTTTAAAAACAGTTCAGTTCTTCCTTCTTTCATTTTTAGGCTTCTCTAGAACACAGTCTAGGGATGAAAAGGTAGTTTCCATTAAAGTTTGTTCATGATCACTTCATGCCCGTTTGCTCTCATGCTACTGTCCTTAAAATTATTTTTCCTCCGTAGTGGTAATCCCTGTGATACTTGTATTGAAAGCAAGTCTATTTTGTTTTCATCAGGGTTTTGCCAGGCTAGACAAGTTACACTTTCATCTTAATTCAGCTCATAAGATGGTCAATCTGTTCCTCCATCCTGATACCTTGTTTGCAGTTCTTTGAATCTATCTCTGAGGGTGATCAGAACTCTGAGTGAGACCGTATGTGAAGGCTCACTAGTGCCTTGTGGCATGACATTGGTACTTTTCTGTTTTTGCTGAAAAGAATCTACTTAAACTTTTTCTGTCTTTTTTTTTCATGGCCACCTCATTTTGGGATTCACTAACAATCCACAACAGTAAACTTTATACCTCTCCCTTTTGGTTTTCAGCTGAAGAGCTCTGAACTTAACACAGATAGTTACTATAGTCCCTAAACTACTGTTACTGTCCTCCAGCTATTCTTTCAGAACTTTTAGTAGGAATCTTGTTCCAAGCTGATAGGAGGTTATATCAAAAAAAGGAGATATACCCACATTGTGAGTTTTATACTTAATTTTCCAGCTAAACTTGTAACTTCTTGTATTGTATAATAAATTACCAATGTCCACAGAGATGAAATTTACTACGTGTATTACATGATGTAGCTTTTATATATTAGCATATCTTCCATTTCAAAACAGTGAGAAAAGCATTTTTCATACATGCATGATGGGTAGAAATATTTTTGAACTGGGAAAAACAAACCGCTAAATATTTGAGACAAACAGAATTTAATTACTGACCGCTTGTTGAACTAGATGCTGGCCTACACTTAAAAATCTTGGGACAGCTGACTGACTAATGCATTTATCTTGAGGCTGAAAAAAAATGCCTCAAACATCATACTCACTGCTGAGCTGGAGAAAAGAATTATTTGCCTGTCAATTTATTAAGCTGCTGAATTCCTTTTCTGGGCTTCAGTTATCCAATTTTGTTTCCTATTACATGTTGAAATGTCTGCGTGTGGTTAATGTTAAAGGGACTGCCATACCATAGACCTCATCAGATAACCAATCTAATTTCTCAGGCTGGCTTCTTAATCTTCTTGTTTCCATCTTAATGTTGTTTTCTTTTCCTTGGAAGTGTGTGAGAAACTGTGAATAAATATGAGAATGAGGGGATAAATTCTTCCAGTTCAACAGGTGTAGGCTCAGCTCTAGTTTTTTAGCGAGTCTACCCATTTAGTGGACTGGTCTGGTATATTTTCGCTGTGAAAATGAAGTAAAGTAGACAGAACCACGGTGCTTCAATGCCAGTTCTTACACTGTGATTTGATCATGGGGATTGCTTCTGTCCCAAGGAAGTCACTCCTGTGAGTACTGACATAAAAGGGCTACTTTGAGCCATTGTGAAACTGAAGCTGATTTTCAGTTGCTAGTGTTTTGGGGTTGTTTGTTTTGTAGACTGTATGAATACTACTACCCACGTGATGCAAAAGTGCTTTGATAAAGTGTTGGCCTCTGATATTAACTAATGTTAACTTTGGACATCAGAAAAGATAAACAAAATTTGTGAATAAAAACAACTCAACAAAACTCTTAAACCTTTATATTTTCCACATAAATGTGACATTTGTTTACTGTTGTTGTTGGAAGGCTGTATGTTATCTTATCTGACTTTAACATTTCCTTCAGCTTTCAGACAAAGAACACAGAGGAAGTGAGGAACAGAAAGGAGATAACGATAGCACCGAATGCAGCGAACTAGGAGTCATGGATCTGAAATTCACTTCATCAAGAAAATACATTTCCATCAGTGTACCATCCAAATCTCAAACTATGTCTCCTCATATCAAATCAGTAGATGATGTTATAGTTCTTGGCATGAATCTCAGCAAATTTAACAAACCTACTCAATTTTTCATCTGTGTTTCTGGAGTTTTTATGTTTTATCTAATCTATGGATATTTACAGGTAAATGCTATGAACTTGTGTCTTAAGAAAAGGGGTAGTAGGAATTGACCTATGAGTAGCATTATAATATCTAAGTATTTTAATATGTGTAGGTTTTTTAAATAGATATTAATATTAATAGATATTAAATAGATATTAAAGTCAAGCTTTCAGAATTCAAGAGCAGTAAGTAATTGTATAATGTAAGATTCCATCATAGTTCATATACCTACGAGGTTTGGTTCAGCTGGACTTTCATAACTTGATCTTTTACTTCTGTATGCAAGATGCGCCTTTCAGTATTGTTTTGAATGTGTATTTTTTTAAATGTGATTTCATAGTTTGTCTGAAAACAAACAGATTGGAGAACTATACAGACTGACATATAAGTCTCCATTGCTGTTCAAACCTTTAGATCTCCTTGAGCTCCATGAGTGCCGTGCAGTAATAGTAGTCTGTTGTTTTCTCTACTCTCCTTCAGGACAGAGCTGAAACACGGACTATGGTTGTTTCTTAAGCAGAAGCATAATATTTATGCCATTTTAGTTAAACATTTCTCTTCCTGCTCTTTTATCTTAAGCATCTACATTTTAATTTTTTTTTTAAGTTCAGTGAGTATTCTCAATAAAGCAGTGCCTTAAAATTTGATGATTAAAAGTCATCATGTTTCCAATATTCAGTTTTCAAAACCAGCTGAGAAGTTTGTTAAAGTTACTCCAAAGAGTTAGACTAAGTTATCAGTAATTGAAATCAGAATCTCAAAAAGGAAACTATTAGGTAGCCTTTTGTTTCTGTAACTGACACATCTACATAGTTCTTTATGTAGTATGTGTATTTTTCCGTAACATATTGCGCTGGTTTTAAATGTTCCTACAGCCTGCATGTTTTTAAGCTCACAAGTGCTATTTCATGTTGGCACTCAAAATATTAGGTGCGTGTTGCCAGTACATATGTCTGTTAGAGGAAGTTTGTATTTAATTTATTATGACCTATTTATAAATTCTGATTAAAAACAGTCTACTGAAGTAAATGAACTGGAAATCAACTGAAAAGCGGACAGGAAACCATCTATAATTTGAGATAAATATTAATGGATTGAATGTATTCCCCTGATGAAACAATCCATTCATTTCAGTGGTTTTACACCAGGATTAAATTTTCTCATTGCATTTTGGAGAACCTAAATTGTCTCATTTTCAATACTTTGCAAGTTACTTATGGCAGGTAAATTCTAGTTAATAACCAGCAGCTGCAAAGACTAGATTTGCATGTACATGAAGAAAACCAAAATCAGTTGATTTTCTTTTGATTTAATATTTTGATGTATGTATGTGACCTTGGTGGTTTTTTGTTTTTATAGGAATTGATATTTTCAGTGGAAGGTTTTAAGCCTTTTGGTTGGTACCTCACTTTAGTGCAATTTGGATTTTATTCCATTTTTGGACTAATAGAATTGCAGTTGATTCAGGACAAAAGGAGAAGGTATGTGTTTTTCCAAGCACTTTATCCACTGTCTATCAATTTAGAAGCATTTTGATTATTTATGGTAAACTTAATTTCTGTTGTTTGTGAATACTATGAGGCATTGGTAGGAGTAGTTGTCGTGGTTTTACTCCAGCCATCGGCTGGACACCATGTAGACGCTCACTCAGTCCCCCTCGTCAGAAAAGGGGGAGAGAATCGGAAGGGTGAAAGCGAGAAAACTCGTGGGTTCAGGTGCAAGAATTTCATCAGTGAAGCACAAGCCGCGTGCACAAGCAAAGCAAAACAAGGAATTAATTCACTGCTCCCCACGGCAGGCAGGGGTTCAGCCATCCCCAAGACAGCAGGGCTCCATCACGCGTAATGGTTACTTGGAAGACAAACGCCATCACTCCGAACGCCGCTGCCCCCCGTTCCTCTTCCCCACAAGCCCCTTATAAACCGAGCATGACGCCATATGCTATGGAATATCCCTTTGGTCAGTTGGGGCCAGCTGCCCTGTCTGTCCCCTCCCAACTCCCTGCGCACCCCCAGCCATCCCGCCGGCGGGGCGGTGCGAGAAGCAGCAAAGGCCTTGGCTCTGTGTGAGCATCGCCCAACAACAGCAAAAACATCTCTGCACTGTCAGCGCCGCTTCCAGCACAAACCCAAACCACAGCCCCATACTGACTGCTGTGAAGAAAGTTAACTCTCTCTCAACTGAAACCAGGACAGTAGTTCAGTAATTAAATAATGTGAATTGACTAGATGATGTTAGAAGATGTTTTATAAGCACCAACTTCAATTTCAGACTTATAAGTGGTTCTCTTATTGACTCTACTGTCACTTTGTCCCACTTACAGAGCACATGCTGTCCTTAAGGTAGCTGATACAGACTGACTCCTATATCTGTTGCTTGCGATTACCACATCTAGAAGGCACTTCACAACACGTGAAGCCATCTGCCACTAAATACCTTTTCCTCAGACTTTGGCACCTTCTCACCAAGAGGTTCCTCTGACATGCTGTGCCTCCTGGAGTGTCAGAGGTCTGCTCTCTGTTTGCCATGTGGCTGTATAGGTTTGCGTCACAGGATGTGCTTAGGTTTTACATTTTTCACTTAAGATAGCACTCATAACACCCTGTCCCAAAATTATTCTCGGTTTTCACTGCAACTGACCAAGGAATTTCTTGCTGGTTTGAATCCTATGGTCTGACTCGGTGTGGCCATTCTGTGGCTTCCTGTCCAACTACAGCCTCTGCAAACTGTATATTGAGGCCCTTTGGAAGCTTGGATAGAGGCTGTGTGGTGTATGTGAATTTTAAAATTTCTTTATAGCATTATATCCTAGCTGAGCATAACTAGTTTTCCTTACCTGATTTTCCATGC
Organism: Psophia crepitans; assembly: GCA_013399095.1. NCBI lineage: Eukaryota > Metazoa > Chordata > Aves > Gruiformes > Psophiidae > Psophia > Psophia crepitans. Next base: position 142,341 of record VWZZ01008021.1, on the reverse strand, counting down.
ACTGATTTTGGGTAATAGAATTCTTTTATAGTCAAACAATGTAACTTTGAATTACTCTATTTATTTTAAACACTGACAACCTATATTTCAAGTTATCTGACTTTTAAAGATTCATCAGATAATATTGTGTAGTTGCCTTTTGGTTTTTCTGTAACTAGTATTTGTTTTGATTACCAAACAGTTGCTAATGCTTACAGAGCATTACCCTGTAAGGAAGTTATGTTGGAAATATAGATCTGAAATACGTTTTACATTTTATTTTCTATAACCTAGGCATCTTCTTGTAGACATTAAAAATCTATTTACTAATTTTTTATGCTCAATTCTCTGTTTCTTAAATTTTAGAGGGTTTTTTGCATGCCTCAGAGTATGTCTAGATCGTGTAATGAGGTATGGCTAAGACAGGGTTGCAGCAAGAGATCTTATGTTGTTTATTGTGGCTCTGAGGATGAACAAAAAATAGCTGAACATATGCACAACAATAACTGTAAAAAATCACATAGTGAGCACAGTGATTGCTAAAAACTACTGTTGGATCATCTGTTGTCAGGTGGTAACTTCATCAGATTGGAAACAAAACATCTGAAACTGAAAATGTTCGATGAGCCCATCCGTTCCTGATATCTGAAACACTTCTCTCTTCGTTATGTTGAGTTTTATGAAACAGTGGTACTTTTTCAACTTTCATCATTCTAAAAATGTCAGTGTTCATGTGAAAACCTCAGAGAAAAAATGGACACAGTGACCATGACAGGGCTAAGATTCAGGATATCTTGGTATGCCAGCCTTCTGTGTTTCCTTTGACAAATAACCTGAAGCCCTTTCTTGATTCTTCTGTAAATCTCCTCAGAAGGAGGTTAAAGAATTACTGCTTGAGTCATGGAGTTTTTATTCTCTTGTGTTTGAATGCTGTTTATTAGCAGTAATTGAAAGAAATTAAGTTTTAAACCAGTCATTTATGTGCTTTTTAAAATTTCTGTTATGAAATGAAATTTGGTGAGAAAGATGGTCAAGTTGTATTACAAACATACTCCTTTATTTACATTTTCCAAGCTAAACCTCCTCTAGATGAGTCTGTAATACCAAGATTCGTATGTTTATGTTTTGTAGAATTCCTGGCAAAACCTACATGATAATTGCATTTTTAACAGTGGGAACTATGGGTTTGTCAAATACCTCTTTAGGATATCTGAATTACCCTACTCAAGTCATCTTCAAGTGCTGTAAGCTGATTCCAGTTATGATAGGCGGGGTTTTTATTCAAGGTAAGTGTTAGTCTTGCTATTCGATGACTTTTTTGTTGTTTCTTTGGGAGGCAGTCATGTATGGAGGCCTGTGCTGTGTTAAATTCCATTGATGTTCTTGGATAGAGAGGGACAGGTAGGATCTTTCCTATAGGAGGAGAAACATGAATTTCTGAAGCATCTTGTCAGAAAATGTACGAATGCAATTAGATGAGCAGAAAATGTGTGCGTGTGTGCAAGTTGTACAAGTCATTTGCAAAACTTCATTTTTATGCAGGCTTTTGTAATTTTTAAGTAATGTAACTTAGTTTTCTAAACCAAATCACTTCATAAATGAAACCTTTTCAATACTGAAATGGAAAACTTGAGATGGAAAAGAAAAATAATCCAGCCATGATTTGTGAAGAAATCCCCTACTACTCCTGTTTGAAAAGCTGGATTTCTAAATTTCTAGTTAAAATTCCTATAATTTTGATTAAATGTTTAATCAGAAATACACCTGACGTTACATGTCTTTGGCTAGTCCTAAAGCCATAGTTTATATTACAAGAACAGGAGAAGGGATCTGGAGGATAACAGATAAATACTCTAGCTGTGTGAATAAATATACTTCAGTGTTTCTGGATTTGGAAGACTTAAGTATATTATAAAAGTTTCTGTTTGTTCAATACACAAGGATTCTTTAAGTCAGTAAAGCTCTGCATGGGCAAGTGTTATGGAACAGAATCTAGAATGATGTATTTCTGTTTCTATAGTTGATTCTGCCTTCTCGTTGCAATAGAAAGCTGAACTTTCAGAGAAAGTTACAAGTTTACACATGCACGTGCATGAGCAGTATTTACCTTTTATTAGGAGTCACTTTGTATAATTTTAATGCAGAGAGACTGGTATTCCCTTAAAATTTTTGTGAAACTTTATATTGTGTTGTAGTAGTGTTGTATTCTCAGAAGCTGTGATTTTTTTTTTTATTTATCATAAAGTTCCCTTGTAGGCTTCTATTTAAAGTGCAGCTTTCTGAAAAGGAATGTGTTATTTCAAACAAGATGTACTAACTCCTGCCTTTTCAGCTCCCTACTCTCTTTCTTTCTCTACCCCGCTCCACATCCCATCTCTCCCAAACAAAAAGACAAAGTAGGGTTCTCTTAAGTACCCACATCATCTGTTAGTGTTTGGGAATGACTTCTCTCTAATCAATAAAGGCAGCCAGAATGTCCCGCACAAGGGAAAGTTTTTAAGAAAACATCTCAGTTCTCCTGAAGTTGCTGAGATGGTGGTTTGTCAGGGAGGATGTGCTTTATTATGTCATTGGGAGTAAAACTAACCAGAAGAATCAGGTATTACCCATTAAGATCCTCCTCCATGTTAAAAACTGATGTTGTAGAAGAAACTGATTCCAGTCATGAACGCCCCAGAGCATTAAGTCTTCTGCTTAAGTAAAGGAATTACATTGGAACAGTTTTTCCTTTGCCTCCTAATCTGCTAAAGAGGATAAACCTGGAATTCTGAGAGTGGTAACAGTCCATTCATGTTTGTATTGCTTCCGTAGGAAAACGTTATAATATCGCAGATGTGTCTGCTGCCCTGTGTATGAGTCTTGGATTAATATGGTTTACTTTAGCTGACAGCACAGTTGCACCAAACTTCAACTTCACAGGTAAAGATATACTATACTTCGGAGTTTAACACAGCGTGTGGTTTTTCCTACAGTAAGTGTTCCATAGAAGTTCTGAGAGTTCTTGGTGGAGTGTCTTCAGGTATCATACGGAAATTGCAGGTTTCACTGTAGCTTTGCACTAGTAGAATGGTAGCTGTGTCTGAAGAGGCCTTTATTCTCAGGGTTAGCTTTTAGGTTCTTAAAATTTCTGGAAATTCCACCCTTTAGGTTGAAATGTCTCAGACTTGTTCTCAAGGAATACATACTTCCCAGTAGCTATGTTAAAAGAAATGTGATTAAAAATGGTCAAACTGAATTTTAACGTCAAAGATTCTTTGTCTTTTCTAGTTAAACCTTTAAGTCTTTTTCTGTTTCAGAACCACTTATTTTATATTTATTGACAGTCTCACTCAGATTTGCTCTAGTTCTTTGCTGGAGTGCCCACATTCTAACTTTCCTATACTGTGTAAAATCAGAAGAAAAGATTTCAACCTGCTTGGGTTTAAAAAGTTAGTTGAATTTCTTTCATTCTCCCTCAAATGACAAGGGAGAATTGGCTATTCATAAAATCCATATTATTCACTTGGCCAGTATTTGGATTAATACTGAACCTTGAAAAACTTTTGAATATTCAACTTCTAGTGTATTCTTTTGAAATTCTGAGATGAGTTACAACAACTGTTACGACATTCAGTGTGAAACCTTTATTTCATAGCGGAGGCACTGGTTTAGAAGTTTAGTTCCTAAAAATAATAATAAATTCTCAGTTTTAAGGAAAAGACTTTTTGTCTTCACAATGAAATATTATTTCATCTAATGTTAGTAATGGTCGATTTGTGATATTGTCTAAATTGTATATATCTTTTTGGCTTGCTCATACATGAATTTTCATGCCTTTTAATGTAATTTTAGTGCTACTTGTAGTGGAAGAAATTACAAAAACTTGTAAATTATAGAACCTGCTGTGCATTTAATGTGTTTGGTGTAACTGGGTGGTGACTTGGAAAAAAAATAAGTTTCTAGTACAGTATGGTGTTGGTATGCATGTAATTATATTCTACTGTTCCTGCTATGTAGATATGTTACCATTACAGCTGGTTTTTACTATAGCCTCTAAGTGCATTCACATGTTAATATATTCCTTTTGCAAAATTTGAATTGTTTTAAGTATGTGCTATGAATTAATTCTGAAAAGATTTGGAAAGTTGATTCTTCAGCTGAATGGAATAGGGTGAAGTGCAGCAAACGTAGCAAAGTCCTGATCCCCTCAAACGTCTGCAAAACACAAGATAAAAAACTTTAAATGTTTCAGAGTATAAACAGGACTGTATTTCATTAGGAATTAATGTTGAACACTTCAAACAATATAGATCTATGTATTGAAGCCTCAAGCACTGCCATTTGGAGGAAGTTAGTTCTGTGAAAATAGAATATAGATTTAGAATTCAGAAGTCTGGATCTCCCCTTAGGAAGGGGATTTTAAATTCTCCTGCTCACCTTCTGAGAAGGTTCTTTCTGTATTTCTGTATTTCTCTGTCCCCTCTTGCCTGTTTTGTTTTATTCCCATGTCGCTTAATTTAACCAGAAGAAACTTTTCATAATGGAGAAGGTGGAGTTATTCCTTTTCTTGGATGAATTATGGAGATAGATGGTCCCTTCCTTCAAGAAATATACTGATTTTATTCTTGGTATTGCAGAAATACGTAGCTGCCAAAGTGTAAAACTGGTGATAAGAATTATTAAAAAAAAACCTTTGTTCGCTCTGCAAAACAGCAAATTCTTTTGAATAATTACACTTCTTTTTATGTAAATCTCAGTAGGAACTGAAAACGGAGAGGCAGAATTTCATTTTGTGTCTTCATAACACATTTTCAAAGAATTAACAAAGTATTTAAGGATATTAAAACTTTCAGAAACATAAACAGCAAATTAAATGTTCAGAATTACTGTTTTCTAAAGTTGCAGCTCTATGTGACCACCTGCTTAGTGGCCCATAAATTCCTGAGTTTGCTCCCGTGATTTATGCACACTTATGTAAAACTGTTTCCGTGCAAACTAATATGGTTGAAGCGTGATTTCCTAGAACTTCTACTAACTTGTTAATAAAAAGCTGTTTACATTTCACAGTTCTAAGAGAGCAAAACTATGCTGTGAAGTTAAAACACATAATCTTAACTGTCTGATGCAAATACTAAAAATGGAGCATAAGCAGACATATTATCCGGATGAACAATTTTACAAGTCCTTTTTTTCTTTTTTCCCCCTTTTCTTTCCTTTTTTTTTCTTTTTTTTTTTTTTTTCCTTTTCTCTCTTTTTCCTGCTATTGAAATCTATTCTCAGTATTGCTGGGCCAAAAAAGGAATCTACACAGATTTTCTTTACACATGAAAGAGGTCAGCCAAGAAAACAGAAACTCTCTTCTGCCAGAACAGGTACATATTTGTCACTAAGGAAGGATTCTTTTCAAGATGGAGTTGGTGCTAAGAGCTCAAAGCATCTCCTAGCATTATCAAATTGAAGAGGTAGTGGTAGATACCCTAAATAGCTGTGAATAATAGGTACAGGACTTCCAAGAGAGAAACAGAAGAGAAGGGTGTGCAGAAGGAGACAGTATTGAAACATTGGTGCTACGGGAACTTCCACTGTTCTGGCATTGCAGGTGTAAGCGAAAATTAACGATTTTCAGTGAAGACACAGTAAAAATATCAATTGCGTGCAAATTCCTCCACCCTAGACTGTTTGTACAGGTGCAGTTTAGTCTTTTTGCAGGCTGAGGGGGGTTGTCCTTACCTTCACTGTTTGTAAGATGCTATTACTTGGTTACTTAACTCTACTGTGTCTTCTAATGTCTCTATGGCAGGCTTCTAAAATGTGAAGTGTTAAAGAGGTCTTAATGGGCAGGTAAACTCCAAAAAAACTCACTAATCTAGCACAGTTGCACGGTGGGGATTGCATGGGTGGAAGTGTATCATTGAGGAACTTAGGTAAATATCCAATAGCTTATAACTGTATAAGCAGTGTTAATATTTTAATGACTTCAAGCATCACATTAATAGTGTAAAATACAAGGTAATGTAGCATTTCAATCGAGTCTGTTGGTGCAAGACCTCTAGGTGTATTTTCTTTCAGAACTAATTCAGGACCAGTTCTTCCAATCATTTTTACTCATGCTTTACGTTCTATATAACATTACTGGTCTTGTTCATGGTTTTGCTGCTGCTGCTCAGCAAGTGCAGTGCTATCACAGGGTGGAACAATGCTTCTTTTCACACTCCAAAGTGTGTGTGTGTGTACTATTAACGTTTGCCTTTGTCCCTACGTCTTGCACTTCAGATTCCAGGTAACGTTTTCATCTCGGTCCAGTAGTGAACCCATGCATCTGTCCAGTGATATGCCTGGGCATTTAAGCGCTGCTGCAACCAGCGTCATAGCACAGATGAAGACAGTCACTTTACAGAAGTGATCTGCAGCAAGCCTGTTGCTGAGCTGAAGAGGCTCTTACACCTTTGGACCAGAGCTGAATCCATGTAGTTAATATCGCTATACTGTGGTCTTTAGCATAACCAATATTATTCACTTCCATTCACTCATACCTTTCCCAATGCCTGACAACTTTGAATAATGAAGAGTCTTTTTATGTTCCTTCAGTTGCATAAGCCTAGCCTGGGAAAGGAAATGATTCCTAAACTGAAAACGCTGGTTTAGAAGTTTCCATATATCCAGAAGTTTGCCAAGCGGATGCCACCTTAAACTTCGTGGTCTTAAAAAATTTAATCTTTCAATTCTGAAAATCCTGGTAGCAGGGATTTTTTTTATTGTCTCTGTCAAGAGTTTACACTCCATTTGGTCCATCAAAATGCCTGTTTTGAGACATCTGATAGTAAAAACATAATGTTAAGAAAATATAACACTGCTTATTTCTAGTCTTCCAGTCCTCATTCTTTCCTGACACTTAGTGTTTTAAGGAACCACCAGGACTAGAGCAGACAGTAAATATGATTTTGATGACTGATGTCTTCTGTAATGTTGTATACTTAGGAAAAGTGGTATTTCAACCTGTGTGCATCATTAATTTCTAACTCTTGCAACATTAAATAAAACAGTTGCTACAGTCATGAAAGAAATGAAGTTCAGAGGTTGGGAAATGAATTGTGACTGGCATGGATAAAGAGTTATTAATTTCTTTTATTGGAAAACTGATTACATTATTGACTGTGTAGTGACTTTGTTGTGATCAAATATGGTAACCTAAAACCCTGGGGTTTGTACCTGAACTATAGTTTAAAATATTTCAACAGTAAGAGATTTCCACTGTGAATCCTCTTGCATTTTTTTTTTATCTTTACATCTAACATTTCTATTTGCCTTTGTCAGGAAAAATAATCTAGGATTAACTACTCAAAAAAAAGTATGTTCTTTGCTTATTTATCTTAATTAAAAATACCTGAATAAATGCAACTGACATTCTTTCACTCTTGTTACTACAAAAACTGCAGCTGGCTTCTTTACAGCAATGTCCAGAAGTTCTGTCAAGTGTAGAGATGCACAGTGCTCAGGGCTTAAGTGGTAGAGGGAGCAGGGGTGGACGCTGCTTTGTACCAGCATAAAGAAATAGTTTTGCTGATGTTTAGAATATGATCCGGGGGGTAAGGGGAGGGTGGGTTGGGTATTACTATTTTTCTATTCCTAAGATTTTTTAATTTTTTTTTTCAGAAGTACAGAGTGGTTTTCATCACTACTCTGCTTTGCTGATAAATATTCTGAGCAGGATTTTGTTTGTTTCTTTATTAGGTGTGGTCCTAATATCCCTTGCCCTCTGCGCAGATGCTGTTATAGGAAATGTACAGGAAAAAGCTATGAAGTTGCACAATGGTTCTAATTCAGAAATGGTAAATACCAGATTTACAATTTTAAAAGCACGTGTTCTATCATAGACAAGGCATACAGTGACAAAACATGAAATTTATTCTGCTTTTTTTCTTGCATATGTAAAGAAGGGCTCTTGGTGTACTGGTCTTGGGGTTTTCTGTTTGTTTGTTTGGGGGCTTTTGGTGTTTGTTTGGCTTTTATAAACTTTCAGGGGTGCTGTTTTCAGTGTGCAACTTGGAATGTATATTGCAGCTACAGAAACACTTATTTCTAGCAACAATTTCTTTGCCTACCGTGGAGGCCTGAAATCAACGAAGTGTTTTCAGTATGGTCATGCACTTAATCTCTGAAAAATGCATACTCTTCTGGTATAGATAAGCATGTGTTACATGGAACACATTGCTTTTCTTTCTTTGCTAGACTTCTGATTCTGAAGTGTGTTAGCATTTGGGCAGCCTTTTTTTGAAGCTCTTGGAATCGGTAAAACTCCGACTTGCAGAATGGGTGAATGTGTGTGTTCCTGATTCAGTGAAATATGATTTTGAAAAAGCCTTGCTCAGTATTTTTTATGTACATACTTGGAACACAGATTTATCTGTTCATATGGTCTGACTTTTTTTTTTTTCTTCTTAGACAAAACATGTTTGAACTTTTTCTCTAAAATCGAATAAATAGAAGGAAATCTTTTATTATAACAGACATTATTTGAATATGTCACAAGTAAAAAATTACTGAAATTTAACTTATGTATTTGACGTTTAACTAGAAGATCTAGCTATTTATGAGAACAGCTTTATAAATGGAGAAAAAAATAGTTAGAAGGAAGCTTCATTTATGGCTGAAAGTGATCTAGGTTGGCTCAAGAAGTTTGAGCTGCAAGTTCCTGGAACGTGGAGGAATATACCTGAAAAGTGTCACTGTATTCTTGGGTTTTATTTTTGTACTTTTTCTTACTATTCACTGTTGATTGCTGCCAGAGGCAGCTAGATGGACCTCACCTGACCCAGTGCAGCCTTCTATAGCTGTAACCTCCAAAATCCAAAACAAAGTACAATCTGTAACTGTTTTTTTCTTGCCCACTTTGCATCCTGCCGACAGTCATCTGACAGCTGTTAACTGCCTTACTTAGGATGTTCCTGTTATCTCCAGAACTTTGCTTTTTATTCTGTGTTAGTTTGACAGATGTTGGTCTTTTTATTGTATACACTACTACTTCCAGTGAATCAGTGTAGTGATTAAGGATATAAAGGTTTTGTTTGTTTGAGGTCTACGGATTACACTCCAGGATTTTGTTCAGAGAATTCAGTGCAGAATTATGAGCAGAATTTTAGAAATCATTTTTCTTGACCTGAGACTGGGTGAAAATATAAGATATCTTCTGAATCGGAGAAATGTTTAATGGGCAATGTTCTGGAAATAAAATTGAATAGTAAAGAAACCTGTCATCCACAGGATCTCAGTTGTTGCTGAATTTGGAACTTGCCCTGGATTAAGCAATTATGGAAAGAGAAAAGATATCTGGTGGCTGAAACAGTAACCACTGCTCTGGAAAGTTACACCTGATTTTGCCTCGCATGTGATTTTAAGGAAGTGACTTCTGTCACACTGCCTAACATGAAACTAGCAATGTGGTCCTCATTCCTGGTTGTTGTTCCTGGGAAGTTTGGGAGAAAAGCTGGATGCAGAGGCAGATGAAGAACTGGAGTCTAACTCTTGTGTGTAAACACTGTAAATTAGAGCTCTGAAGATCAGGTCATTGTTTTATTAAGAGGTTGAAAGCAGCTCTGCCCTTGAAATGTGCACTCATCCTCCTTTATTGTGGAACAGTGATAAGTGTTCTGTTGTCTCATGACATTGTTATCAATTGTTAATAGATTTATTTTTGCAAATAATTGAGATACTGTAACAGGAAAACAATTGATGAAACCTGTGTCAAAAGAAATAGGCCTGTAATTGATGCTGAGTTTTGAAAGTGTAGTAAATCAGTGTGTTCTAGTTAGTAATGTGTAGAATAGTTCTGTTCGCTGTCTCTGTTTTTCACATGAGAAGGCCACTAGATGTTTCCTGAACAGGTGAATGCCTCCCACTGCACAGGAGGATACACGGGTGGGCAGTTGCAGCTTCTATTGTTGCCTTTACACAGGAAAAGATAGGGTGAAGATTTCATTTGTCACTTTTGTAGGAAGCTATGAGTTAAATGAGGGTACAGACAACACAAAGCGCTTACCTGTTTGCTGAATATAGTCCGTTTGGAGTACGGAACTAGGCCAGAGCTGGTCGTATATGAGAAACTTGTATCGTATAACCATGATGCAGGTGCACCTTGTACTTGAACTGAAGTGGCACAAATGAAGCTTTTGTGACACCACTTCTGGCAGTTCATAGTGGTTATGTTCTACCCTTTGCACATTTAGTGTAGAATGGATCTTTATTTTGCAGGATAAGTAGCAGAAAACGAAATACGTTTAACACTTTATTTGAACTGTATAATTATATAGTTGTGTGAAGTCTTATTTAGGCTGTGAAATCCTGAATTAGAAGGATTTACCACAGCTGACATTGACCTTAGGATATTAGTAACTGACTAGCTTATAAAACTTTTTTTTATGTAGTTGTGAGTAGAAAGAATGTCTCTAACACTTATTATTCAATTTTCACTGTACATCAGCTATTACGGAAATCCTAGTAAAAATATCTTCCAACACTGCAAATGCAACTCTGAGAAGTTGAACATATTAATAGGGCCAAACATTTAAAAATACTTAACTTTGTCCCTTTGTATAGTATCACCTGGTAATTATTTTCTCTTAAACTGTTCTAGGTTTTGTATTCCTATTCAATAGGTTTTGTGTATATTTTATTTGGATTAACATGCACTAGTGGATTAAGCCCTGCAGTAACATTTTGCTCAAAGGTAAGTGTAAAGATTTCCTTTTTTCTATGAACAAACCTCACTGGAAAATATTGCTCTGTACGGTTTAGAAAATCTCAGTGCTTCTCTGAAGTTAGATTTTCACCATGTAAACTGGTTGACTTGTATAATTCACACATTAAGCAAGTTGTTACAGTCTTTGATGTGTAAGATAGGGTAATGTTTTAAAAAACAAAATGAGATCACAGGACCAGACTTACGAGCTTATAATTTCATTATAATTTTTCTATTATTTAACTAAAATTAAATAAGGATGTTTGCATGAATGCATTGTTGAACAGCTTATTATTGCTCAAGCAGTTGATTAAAGTCTGTAGTTTTATGTCATTTTGCAATACCTCAGGGTTTGTTTTACATTTTCCTAACAGGCTTTTTTGTTCTTTTTGCAGCATCCACTTCAGACTTATGGCTATGCATTCCTTTTCTCCCTGACTGGGTATTTTGGCATATCCTTTGTTCTCGCGTTGATCAAAATCTTTGGTGCCCTTCTGGCTGTAACAGGTATGAACAAATGATACCTTTACTGCTTTTGGTATAAAAACATGAAGTAATTCCATTCTATTATTTAGGACAGAGCTTTCTGAGAATTGTTCTCACTCTGGCTTTTTCTCCTGTTCTTTGCACTGACCGACTGTGGTTTGTGTAGTGTGGATCTTCTCTAGTAGTATGTGTTTGAGAGCTTCCTGGTCCTGTCTGTGCCACAGTCTCAACTTTGAAGAGCCTCTTAAGTAACCTTGTGAATATAGCCTGTTACTGTGTGTTAATGTAGAAACAACACTGTCCTAAACCAGGGAATTGCAGTGAAAATATATAGCAAGGTATAAGGAAGAGGCAGGTATTATTTCAAATATGGAAGGAAAAGTAAGGATGTTCCAGTAAGGCATAGTAGGTGGTGTAGTCTCTAAGCACAGAATTTCTGGACATTTCCAACAAATGGTATTGCCAAAAAAACCTGCAAAACTCCCTTGAAACTTCTGAATGCCCATACGCTCTTAGCCCAATGCTGCTGTGGCAATGTTCAGTGTACGCTCCAGACTCAGTTCAGAATAAACTCAAGTGGAACAAATTGACTTTTGTGATCATCATCTCAGTTCTTTTAATAAACTGAAGAGAATAAAGGGTGTGTATTAGTTTTGGAAGTCAGGACTGGAACTAAACAAACTTCTGGTGGGCTGTGTAGCAGCTGCTGCACTATCTCTAAATTGCAACTTATATATTCATGGGGCGGGTACATGCCGGTCGTTAATGAACAGAAGCAGAATCTTTCCAGTCTTTCAGTTCTAGATTTCCAATGTAATTGTCCAACAAAAAATGGAAGCAGTCATGCTTTCTGCTAAATGCTTAGTAGAGCATGTGATTGTATCAAGCTATGTCAAAGGAAACAAATATAAAGAACTTTGATCAGTAATATGTTGGGCCACTCACTTGTGTGTCTGCTAGCCACATGTGAATGTAGATCAGTTAGAGTCCCTAGAGTATGTCAAAAGGTACTAGGATCTTCTCCAGGCTAAGGAAGTCACCAAATGTCATCTGTTGTGGTTTTACCCCAGCCGGCAGCTGAGCACCACACAGACACTCGCTCAGTCCCCCTCTTTGGAAAGGGGGAGAGAATCAGAAGAGTGAAAGTGAGAAAACTTGTGGGTTCAGATACAAGAGTTTAATCAGTGAAGCAAAAGCCGCGTGCACAAGCAAAGCAAAACCAGGAGTTCATTCCCCACTCCCCACGGCAGGCAGGGGTTCAGCCATCCCCAGGACAGCAGGGCTCCGTCACGCGTAACGGTGACTTGGGAAGACAAACGCCATCACTCCAAACGCCGCTGTCCCCCCTTCTTCTTCCCTTCAGGCCCTTATAAACCGAGCATGACGTCATATGGTATGGAATGTCCCTTTGGTCAGTTGGGGCCAGCTGCCCTGTCTGTCCCCTCCCAACTCCCCGCACACCCCCAGCCATCCCGCCGGCGGGGCGGTGCGAGAAGCAGCAAAGGCCTTGGCTCTGTGTGAGCATCGCTCAGCAACAGCAAAACCATCTCTGCACTATCAGCGCTGCTTCCAGCACAAACCCAACCACAGCCCCATGCTGGCTGCTGTGAAGAAAATTAACTCTCTCTCAGCTGAAACCAGGACACCATCTTGTCTGCTCCTGCGATAGTTCACACACAAGTAAAAAGTTTCTGTGATGTGGTGTTCTGACCTAATAATATAACAATTTCCTCGCAGTAAATGCAGGTCAGACCTGTCTGTACTAACACGCTCCGGGTATGTATCCAGATTGGTGAGGAAAAGCATGTGAAGCAAGAGGCAGTCACAGCCATTGTGGATTTTCAACCTTTATAGATGTTCAGACTTCACTCTTACCCTGTATGCAACTGGACATATTCTTCATGTTGAATAATCAGTCATTTAGAAAAATCACATGCAGAGATTGAAATCCTACTAGCCCAGAGTTACTCTCTGTGAATGAGGAGGCCACTGAGCAAAATGAGTCTCAGCACTGCACTGGCAAGTAATGTCAGCTGGTTATGCTTGGTCTTTAATAACGCATTGGCTGATGTCTGCCTTAGTGCTAATACTTTTCATTGCTTCTAAACATTCTGTGTGGAAGGACAACTGCAGGGCTTCAGAGAAGGGAGTATGTTCAGAGCCTACTGATATTTTGTCTGCCTGAGATACTTAATGGAAGAAGCAGTGTAGAATATGATTGAAGCAAACAAATCACTAGTAAGACAGATGTGACAGAAATTGCAGCTCAGAAATTATTTGTACTGGTTTATTATGGCTCACATCTGTATTTGTGAGGCCGTGGCACGTTTTAGTATGGCAGCGTTACCTGGGTGTGGCAAAGCTAGCTACAGCCAAATGGCACGACTGTAATACAAGTGGATGCTTTTAACCTGTATTATTTTGAGTTTGTGAAACAATCAGGTGACTGAAGTGTTTATACGTCAATATCCTCAACTGTTGGAATAGGGGGAAATGACCCTGCCATTCATTTTAGCAGCAGTTAATTGTAATGTTAACATTTTTTTATGTATCTAACAGTTCTAAAGGAAAAGTCTGACACTTGATCATTTTTCATCATCTTCCTGTACCCCTGTTTGCAGACTGTCCCTAAAATTCACTATATGCAAGTGTTCTATAATGGAAAAGTTTGTAGAAAATTGTTGCTTCCAAACCTGAAATGCAACTTGAGTGTATTTTTCAAAAATACATCATTGCCTGTTTAGCTGCTTCTGTTATTTCTACAGTTGTTGCAGTAGTCTATCAGGAACAGTTGCACCAGACTTGTTCCTTCCTCAGGTCAGCTTTTCTTACAACTACAGACGTTAGTCACAAGAGCCTGGGTGGACAAGGTGTAGCAGCAAGATATCATGGAGCTCCTTTCCTCTCTTCCCTCTACACATAAAAGCTGGTTTCTGTGAGGTGAAGCTCTACTTCATTAGCAGTAGTGGAGAGGAAAAAATAGTTGTTTTCTGACCTGAGGATTGCATGCTCTGCTTTCTTATTAGCAATTTACTCTGCAGTACTTCTCTATCACATTTGTTTTTAACGAAGTTCAGTAGGTCTCCTGACTGGAAATTGGCGCAGATGAGAGGGCTGGTTCATGTATTAAAATAACTTTAGAAAAAGAAGTCTTACTGGGCTAAAAAAGCATTTTAAAACGCTGTGGAATAGCAAACCTTTCCCAGGTTTTCTTATGCCTGACCTTGACAATCCTAACACTTGAGCCCTTTCTGTCTTGCCTGTAGCAATGTGAAAATGTTTATTGTGCCTTGGAAGAACACCACATTCATTACTGTCCTTCCCACCCCCCATCCACCCTCCCCCTTCTTGGAGGGGAGTGGGGTGAAAGAGTTTAATGAAAATTGTATTTCTATTAGCAGAATGAGAAATTATCAGACTTAATTGGGAAAAAGAAGAAAAGGCACTTAATTTAGAAGGAAATGGTTACATAAATATTTTAATTAATAACTGATTTGAAAGAACAGAAATAATCGTAATTAGAAAAACTGAAGTAATTTAACCATTTTTTAAATTATTCATCTGTAAACTGTTTTCTAATTAAAACTCAATTTTCTTTTTCATTCTCCTTTAATTTTTCATGTACTAGAAAATCATTTTATTTGATGTACATAAATTTCTTAAAATGTAAAGAAAATTATTACTAAAAAGTTGATATTGGGGCAGATAAAACAATGGTGAAGGCTGTTTCTTCCACTGCAAAACATGTTTTTAGGTAAATATTTGTTTCCGAAGGAGGGTTGGGGAGAACTAAACTTGCTTTAGGAGCCCTAACAGCGTGAAAATCCATCAGTAGGCATTGGTTCCTTTGGGCAGTATGTTCCCGTAAGACGAATGCGGATATACTTGTAAAAGTAAGGCTTTCCAGTATGGCATAATAAAAAGTACTTTGTGCTAAGCAACATGTTTTCTGTTAAGAAAAAAACATAGTTTTCTTTAGGTGCAGACCATTGTACTGGGATCGTTCTTACCTGAGAAGCCCACATGTAATGCCTTCTCAGGCCCTTAACCTCTATAGCTAAACTTGTATGCCTGACTGCATTGTTACTTTTTTTTAAAAAAAAAACAAAAACACCACATTTTCTGTAGTTTTACTCCATTTCTTGGTTTTGTTTCGGTGATAAACTATATAGATTCCCAGTATGCAATTTGCTAGCAATGCTGTATTCGTGTTCATAGCAGATAGCATTGAAATTGTTCAAATAATTATTGGAGCTGTAATTAATTTGAGAGTAACCCAAACAGGTAGTTTATTTCCACTTGGGTAACAGAATTGTATTCTCAATTCTTCTTACTAACTTGATTCTTCCTTGTGATAAGATCACGTGTAAAAGAATACCTCTTAATGGTTTTGATGAAAACTTCCTAATGCGTAATTGTTCGAGTCAGACATCCTTGGCCTCTTAGGTTTCTAACAAAAATTGTATTTCTCTGCCCTGTTAGTTAAATTTTTAATAACTTCAAAAGGAGGACAGGAGGCTGATCCCATTCCACTTAAAAACAAAGGCCCAAACACCACTGAACTGTAATAACATAAGATGGAAATGGCAAGAGATTTGGTGTATCCAAATAGTGGTACCACTTTCTGCTTTAATTTATCGGTTTATACCATCAGTTACTTGGAGAGATCGTTTGTTGCTTTTGGATATTTTGAGTTGATTGGTGTGAAATTATTAAATAGCAAGTCTTGTTCTGGCAGTGTCTCTGCTGCAGACACTGGCTGGAGCTGATACTACCAACGCAGTGTGCTTGTTGCAAACAGCATGTGGTTCTGGCACTATTTTGCACTGGACCAGGACGTCTACTGTCTGTGTTTGCACCACAGATGACCATTGTTCTAGTCAGACACTTAATTATGTCACAAAATTATCTGCTAATATTGAAGATTTTTATTAAGTTCTTTTTGCTATAACTGAATTCCTAAAGAAGTGTTTGTTTTCATCTGCAGTAACAACGGGAAGAAAAGCAATGACCATTGTGCTTTCTTTTTTGTTCTTTGCAAAACCATTCACATTCCAGTAAGTATTTATAGTTTGAATTGGTTTTATACATATTTAAAAAAATGTTCTTGATCATGGAAATATAACAACAGTAATTAATTATGTTCAGGCTTTAATGCTTTTCATTTCGTATCTTCTACAAATGTTAGCCATCTGTTGTAAATATTGACTGGCTTGTTGATGCTAATCATGCTAGAGAAAATAGTTTCCATTTTTCTAACAGTCTGGAAGACAAACTATTCCATGTGTTGGCATTTTGTTGTTTTTTTTAAGAAAAATCTTACATAATATCTAGTTCTTATGATACTTAATAAATTGTTTGGTTATGTGCTCTTTGGAGGAAGATTCGACTACAGAAAGGCATTTTCTCCATTACACTATTATTTCCTCTTTTAGGAGCTCAGGTTTGAGTTCTTCTTTTAAATATCTGCAAGCTTTTAATATCTTGATACATGAATTGCAAGAGTTTTGAGCTTGCGGTTTTTCCCCCTTTTTAATATCAAGGAAGAGCTTACATTAAAAAATGCAGCTAAGTTGCTATGTTGATCCTAATTGCTTCTGGTTTGAAATAAAATAGTATTCCATTTTATTGCTATGTATACATTTAGTTGAGATTTAAGAACAAAGCATACAGCCAAATGCCTGAATGAAATTTACTCCCGCTAAAAATCTTGAGTCTTAAAATAAGAGAGCTGAAAGAAAAATCTGCTCACATTGGGAAGTATGGATATAAGGCACTGAGTGGGAACCTATTTTGGACCAGTAATAGAGAGTATAGCTCTCATAACCCTAGAAAGGAAAAACATACTAAAACCCCTCAGGACTACTTTATTCATGTGAGAAAGACAGGTAGTGTTTAGTTATTATTTAACTATAAATGCACCTTAATAAGCTCTCCAACCAGGATGGGAAAAGGAAAGGTGGAAGGGTAGTAATAACAAAGATTCAAGCAAATTCTTTCTTAGAGTCCACTAATTTGTGGGGTTCTTTTTCCCTTAAACTCTTCTTAATGTAGGGGTTTTATTTTTATTTAATCCACAAATATTGCTATGTAATTGTTACAGATAAAGTATTAATGATAACTTTTTTTTTTTCCTCTTCCTCTCCTTTAGGTATGTGTGGTCAGGCTTACTGGTTGTCCTTGGTATATTTCTTAATGTTTACAGTAAGAATATGGATAAAATCAAACTGCCTTCACTGTATGGCCTTTGGAAAAAAAGTGTGGACGAAAGAAAAACAAGGACGTTGTCACAAACTGTATAGACAGTGGTTTATGCCTTGTGTAGACTATGACTTAGTATTTTATTGGAACAGTCTTCAACTGATTCACTTTCCAAAGGGAACATTATTAAACCAAAGGAGCTGAAGGCATATTGTCTGCTTGCAGATTGCTAGAAATGCACATTTTTGTGAGCCCTTTCTTCAGAGCACTTGAATTCATCGTAAAAGGTGTTTGTAGGCCATTGTCGGACGGCATTACCGGCCAATGAAGGACAGCAGCTCCTGGCAGACTGCTGAGAAGCTGCGCTCCAAGTGGGACGCAGTAGAAGACTAATTTGGGCATTTTAATAATATTGGCCATGTGGCTGATCTGAGATTAGTGGTTCTTTGTTAATTGTCTAGGTGGGGTAATTTGAATGTTATGCTGTATTAACATTTAATGGAGTCTAATCAGCAACTGGTTGACCAAATTGCCATTTTAAAGGTGGCAGGTTTAGAATATGGTATGTCATCACTCTTTTTCATTTTAAATAAAAATGTTGGGTTGTTTTTTTTAAATTATTGATTAGATCATCACAGAACTTGGTATTTATTGTAGTAATTGAAACTTTTCTAGAAATCTTACGGTGTTACTATTTTTGATTGTTGCTTGCAAGTTACAAAAATGAGATTGAGTTTGTGCAGTCAACACCCGTGCTTTTCCGGGCGGGGGGGGGGCGGGGGGATGGGCTTTTTAGGCCTGAGCAGGGTGAGAACACAGAACGAAAATGTCGTGATTGAAACAGTGGTGTAAGAAGCTTGCTTATTCTGTGGTGAAATACAGATTATTTTTTTTTAGTGGCCTGGGGCCCTCCATATCAGTGTTGTAAAGAGACATGGAAGTCCTCTAAACTAGTATCATCAAATCAAAACTCTTCATTTACAATGTTGGAGTAAAGTATAACATTAGCATCTGCTAATGTACTTGGAATATGTATTATGTCAGTCTTTGTGTGGTCCTGTGATGAATTTAAGAGGATTAGGATACAGATTAGTTTTCTTTCTTTAATGACAGGAGGAGACAATGTGCTACCAGTCTGCCTTTTTCGTCATGAATTTAGAAAGGCTAAGTCCATTTATCTCTTAGTTTCATATTCAACTTGCGTTTGAATCATTTCTGTCTCTTTCATTTTATATATTTAACAATAGCACTTTAAAAATACTAATCACCTTACAGTTCATTGTTCTCATGTGACCATGATTTTGTTGTTGTCATGTTCCTTAGATGCATCTTGGTCTGTGTTCTTTCAACTTAGACAAAAGTTAATTGATAATAGAATTGTATAGTCAGGAAGAACGTGCAAAGAATTGAAATGTCTCACAGGGTTGCCTTCTGCCAAAAATACTAATTTATCAAAGTATTCAAAATGTTTTCAGACATTCAGGAAGAATTGCTGTTCCAGGGAGCTTGTAATCAAAGCACAGACACAACATGTGCTTTAAATTTTGCTTATTGAGTTGGTAGCCTAGCATATGCCATGCTAAGAATGTTATAAAATAGAACATGGTATAATGTAGCAATCTTAGCCCGTTGGGACAAACAGGTGGAGTGGAGACCTGCACTAACTTAGTTGCACTATTTCGAGCTGCTCTGGCGTGCCAGAAAAGCCTTTCGACCCGTATACACCCAGTGTTGCCAAGTTAGGAGAATTTAGTGTGTGTGACAGTGTTGGTTTTTTTCAGTTCCCGGCTACTGCATGATTCATTGTGTCCTGAATAAGGTAGGGAGGTATGAATTTGACAAATAAATATACCTTGAAAGAAAAGGATGGCCTGCCATGGCTATCCATTTCCATGTTGCAGCCAGTTTTATGATAAGATGTTGAAAAGGGTTACGATTTCAAGTTTGATGCAAGAGTGCATTTGACCAAATCAAGGGGAGTGATACACATTTCTTTCTCCACAATATTTATCAACCCTTACTCCCTTGCATTCTCTTATCTGAATGAAGTTGTTCTTTCCAGTGCTGTTAAGTTTGCTATCAAGCTTAGGAGGGACAGGTTTTGGACAGGTTTTGAACCATTGAAAAGAAAGTAATTACAGAATACTTACTGGTCTGTTCACTGGCTTGGTGGAACTTGGTAATTGGAGTTTGAGCATTGTTTCAACAATTTTTCAAAATTATAAACTCTGTTGCTAAACATTGCTGAACTTCAGGAAACCAAATTATGGGAAAGCTACCATACATGCAGAAAGGCATAGTAAATGTAAGTCATTTGGCATCTGTTTTATATGAATAGATGGGAAGTCACTCCCAAAGTTTCTGGCTAAAATTCAAATGTAGTATGTAGGTTGCTGAACTACTTATATAGTCCAGTTTTGTCTCTATTTTCTCTCTTTGGAGAGTGTAATGTTCACAATAATTTACCTCTTAATTTATTCTCTATTGTATACAAGACCGAGTTAATGGAGCACATGTTAGGGGAAGCTTTGATTTTATTTTTCTATTAATATTCTTTTTTCTTATAGAAATGTATGTTCTGTTTTACACGTGTACCTTAAAATGATTTTTATAGACATATGTGTAGGTTTAGTGTCAAAAGCGTAAATTTGAGTCAGATTTTTATTTTCATAGGTGCGAGTCTAGTACTTGCTGATCAACGATATGTAAGCTGTTAACAAAAATGCACACACAAGTGAGAGTAGTTGATAATTTGCCACCTGTCCTGGTCTGCTCAGTTGTCTGCTTTCATGGAGACGTTAAGAAAACCTTCATTTCAGTGAATTGCTGTTTGTGGGGTTTTTTTTTAATAAGCTTTATAGCGTATGCAAGTACGAGCACCTTCCAAACCTCCAAGTGTTCTCACTACCAAATTTTTAGGATCTTCTGTACTGTACATGTATGTTGGTTTTGTGTTGCCTATGAAGGATGAATAAGGGCTTGTCTACAGAGTAACTGTAAATCCTCAATTTTTTGTGTAAGAGCACTTATACTGGGGTTAGCCCTTCCTAATGGTGCTATGTAGGCTGATCGTAATAACTTTCGTATTTCACGCTCCCTGGCTCCTGGACTCTTTATGGTAGACATTATGAAACTATACAAAAAATACATTCATTTGTCACCATAAAATTTATTATCTAAATATAATGTGAATTAGTTGCTTCTTATTCTCCTGCTACACAACTTTCCTCGTTCTACAGAAAAACTGTGATATAAGAATTAGCTGTAATGGGATTGAAGTTCACACTAAGATGTAAGGCTGCCCAAGGTCTCCACTGATGTCAGCAATCTACCTCTGTGACACGCTCTTATCTCCGCCTTCTTCGGTGGCCTGAGGGAGCTCTGGTTTCCGCAGTTAGTACGCATTTGCAGTTGCTTCCACATTACATTTTTGCATTTATTTGGCACACTTGAATACCGAAGTAATTGACTTTGCAGTGGGTTTCTTCAGTATCATCAACTGCTAATACAAGTATGGAAAGAACTAAGGCTCTGAACCCCCCCTAAACCCACAGTGTCTCCTGATGCTGCATTTAACTTTTTTTTTTCATCTTATTTTACCGCTCATGTTTTCAACTTCCCAAACTAAAACTTAAACCACAGCTAAAACTTAGGCCTACGTCGTTCCTACTTGTCTTCCTTCCTTCTGTACTTGTCTGTCTTTTGGACGCCAACTCCCTTTTCACCATGCTCTGTTGATGCACTACGGACTGTCTCAAGTTTTTATTCCCACATTTAAGCGCTCGCATCGTACTGTTACAGATGGGTCAGGTCACATTCTGTATTTTCTGCTTCATATCAGTTATGACTGGATGATTTTATAAATCCTTTTTTTTCCTTCACAAAAAAAAAATCTTATATACTTTCTGTTATTTTTAGAAAGGTCTTGATGAGTACATGTATGAGTTAACTCCTTGACCTCATTCCATCTTCCAAGAAAATCTCTCTTTTCCCTCGCTTGCCTTTGAGAACTAAAGGAAGAGGAAATAATTTATTGCAAGTGCTCTTTTTTTTTTTCTTTAATAAGTGCCTTCCTTACTAACCTGGTTTGTCTTAATTGTTTCTTTTCTTTCTGCCTCCCATGCTCCCAGGCACAAACAAGCCCTTCTCTTATGTGACCACTGCTGCTTCGGTCACGGAAACTTTCTGAGTTGTTTACTCTTCTGGAAAGAGGTATAGAATTGCATGTATACTCAGGAGGGCAGGAAATAATAAATAAACTTCACAAGTTAAGGAAGTAATTAACTGAATTCATACTTTTTTTTTTCTAGAGGGATTTTATATATCGTTTAGGTAATAGCTCAAGAACATGTTAGTGGAAGGGTTTTTTCTTTTAGATTTTACCTCTTTAAAAATCTTTATATTAATTTTAATATTTAATATAAAACTCCTGACTACTTAGGCAGTTTATAGCCATTAATTTTAGTCTTGCCTATGAGGCAGAAAAATCCTATCTCAGTTTCACCGGTGAAGCAGAGGTGGTAACTTGCCCAAAGTTGCCTTAGTAAGTCTGTGCTGAGCAGGGAATAGATCTTAATGCCCTCGGTTATTCTATGCCCCAAGTACAACAGAGTCCTCCTCTCCCTGAAATAAAACAGTACCAGCATACGCTCAGTTTTCTTTTACCCCAGTATCTGAGATTTTTAATTGTTTCTGTTCTGTGTTCTATACTAGCATAATTTAAAGTGAAATTAAGGCAGCCATAAAATAGGCTTTTTCCTGCATTTTGTTTGAAGCTTCTTTGCATTGTTACTGTGTTGTTGATTTGTTCCGTTTTCTGTGAGCGCTGCTGTGGAAACAAGCCAGAGAGAGGAGCAGTTGTAGGAGAAGCGTGATGTCCTTCGCTTCCAGGTGACTGCTCCGAATTTAGTTCACATTGCTACTGGTCAACAGCTGCTGCCGTTGGAAAACTGTGAGGAGTTGTTGTAATGTGAGGAATGGAGTATAAAGATGTCACGCCAGATCTGTATTGTTTTGCCATTCAATGTAGAGAAGCAAAGACAATAATGCAATAAAGACCATTCCTGCACAAATGCTCAGCTTAGAATATAATGCTGACTTAACGCTTCTTTCCTATACCTGCATCAATTTCTGCTTGGATTTGGGTTGGGGATTTTTTGTGGTGTGATAGTGATGTGTTGCTTCTCTGCACTTTGGGATATTCAAACATTTTTTCTTTGTTAGATTTCTCACTGTTATGCTTCCTCTTCCTTTGTTTGGTTTTGTTGGGTTTTTGTGGGTTTGTTTTGGTTTTTTTTAGTATAAAGTTTTGCCTGGTCATTTTTAGTACACCTGCAGTACTGTGTCAGTTCTGGGCTCCCCCCAGACAAGAGAGATACAGGACTACAGGACAGAGTCCTGCAAAGGGACACGGAGATGAACTGGAGCATCTCTCCATGAGGAGAGACTGGGAGAGCTGGGACTGTTCAGCCTGGGGAAGAGCAGGCTAAGGGGGGGATCTTGTCAATGTCTACAAACACGTGAAGCGAGGGTGCAAAGGCAGCAGAGCCAGGCTCTTTCCAATGGTGCCCAGTGACAGGACTGGGACAATGGGCACAAACTGAAGCACAGAAGGTTCTCTCTGAACAGCAGAGGGTGAGCGCTGTGGCGGTGACCGAGCCCTGGCATGGGTTGCCCAAGGAGGCTATAGAGTCTCCATCCTTGAAGATTCTTAAAAGTCGCCTGGACACAGTCCTGGGCAACCGGCTCTAGGTGGCCCTGCTTGAGCCTGGTGGCCAGTGGGGGAGTTGGCCCTCTAGAAGTCCCTGTCAACCTCTACCACCCTGTGATGTAAATCTTACAATCTTTGTCCAGATTCTAATACCTGCATTTTTTTCTTCTGTTTTCAAAGTGTTAATAAATACACTTCAAACGAGTGTCTGTGGGCTGGCTACTCTCCTGAAGCTGAGGAAAGCGTGCTGACAATACCTTCACAATGATAGTGTGAATCTAGCTGAAGAGTGAGTGGTTTGAGGGCACAGCTCCCTTGAGACAGACACCTTCGTTTGGTAGCTGCTGCTTAATGCAAAATGAGTGTATGTCAATCTCTTAGGGCAAATACAAGAAGCTGGTAGATGAAATTGATGCTGTCAGCACACAACTGGAATGTGTTTGAATGTATTCGTTAAAGAGTTCAAAGTTGCTTTGGATTGTCTGCATTTAGCTGTTGCTGTGCTGTTGGGTGTTTTAGTGCAGCATCTGAACTGCAGGTGTCTGTCGGAAGCATTGCTACACCATTTGCTGCTCTTAGGTGTCAGCGTTTTGCATGAACATGGTGAGCTGTGGTAGATGCCTTCTCACTTGCTCAAAACCCAGGTATACATCCCACTTAAATACAGTTCTGTAGTATCAGGCATTTACACGAGCAAACCCATGCAAAAATCTCTTACCCTACAGCAGTCCTAGCTCCATATAAAACTGAAGTAAAATTGCTCTGTCAGGTTGAACACTTGAACCCCAACAGCGCGGGAGCTGAACCACTAAATATCTCTAACTGTTGTACGATCTATCCGTCACAGAGTAAACGGCTGTTTACCTGGTACTGCAGCAGTAACGGGAAAATTCATCAAATAAGTATCCCTGGGCTTCTGTTGGTATGGTACGTCTGAATACAGGGTGTTGTAAGTTTGGCTTCTGCTGCAAACTCTCCTAGAACAGATTTGGTGGCATGTTCAGGGTGAAATATCCTGTTGACATCGGAGAGGGCTGCGAGACAGCAGGATTTGGATGTGCTCTGAGTCGGGCTGATTCTGTGCTGCCAGCATGTCCCCTTGGATCTCTGTTTATAACAGACAGCAAGTCTCTCTCTCTTCAGGTTACTGGATTTTCTAGGTAGCTCTGGCACTAAACTGGATTTACCAAGTGAAGTCTTACATGTGGTTTAAAAAGAGCGCTTGGGCTTACTTCCTGTGAAACCTCTGTCTGGAGGAAATGTAGACTTCCCAGATGTCTCCAGCATTTGTAAGAAAACGGGAGGTGTGTTTTGGGTTTTTTTAGACTGAAGTGGAATAGGGCACTCTCCCTGTTCTCCCTAGGAAGGACGAACACAGTGCTGTTATACGAGAAAGGTTAGAGCTTCAGCTGCAGTCTGTGAAGCAGATGGTGAGTGGTTTTGGGGTTTTGGTTTTTTTTTGCCTCATTCCAAGTTCCTGACCTCCTTTATGTTTCCACAGAACTACAGTAACTGTTGGCACTCAGTGTCAACATCAATGTGGTTATAATCAAACCTCTGAAGGGAGCAGTCTTTTTCACGCTACTGTCCACAATGGGGGAGTGAGGCAGCGGTGGCATCTCGGTGACAAAGTGCTGTGAAAGCTCCACCATCCAGTCTCGTGTATAATGTGATGCCATCGGCTGCATGCCGCAGAGGTGCTTCCTCATTGCATGCTTCTCCATGACTTCAAAAACTGCACACCCTCACACTGGTTTTATTATGTGAGAACTATTGCGGTGCTCTGCAGGACTACGCATTAGAAGCAAAGAGCCAAGGCACAAAAGATGAAAAGCGCTGCAGGCCATGCTTAGGCAGTGGATTATGTTAGAGGCTATCTACAGAAAGTAGAGCAACCCAAATTTGCACATAGGTGAGTTATTTGAACCCACCTCAGCCTTCGTTTGAATGACCAGGTCCAGCTCAATAGTTGTCTCTCATGAGTAAAAATGGTGATGGCCGTAGGAAGTGCCCCATCTCAACTTTCAGAATGACCTGCAGTTGAGAAGTTAAAAGTACCCGCTCAGGAGAGAGTTGCGGGGGGATGTGGCTCTGACTGCTGTGACAGAGGAGAGAAAAGCCCCATCATCCAGCACTGCTCACTGCTGTTTAAAGGTAGAAATGGTTTTCTCCGCTCACTGTGCCTTTAAATGTAGCCTGCTGTATTAATACTCTCATGCCTAATCCTGTAAATCTGCTTATTTTCACAAACAGGTAAAGGTATATACCTATTTATTTTGAACTTGTTGGGTGTTTCAGTTTGAGATAGACACTGTACCACGGGATTTGGACAATGATGGACATGTCCATAAAGAGGATTTGGGGCCCCTGAAAAGCTTTAATGCGTAAAGCGGAGTCCATATAGGCTTCAGGCAATGACTGAGCAGAACTTAAGCTCTTTAGGCTTTAACATGCCTTTAATCTTTTGTTGCTCTAGCCTAAAGTTAGGATTATTTATTTTGTGTAGTATCCAAATTTTGGTACTGGAAAATCATTTTAGTGAGAAATATGCTAAAAATTGCCCTTAATAAGCAGTTCAAGTTAACAGCTGGTGGTATTCTATCCCTAGCTTAAACCATCCTGTGCAGTGCAGCTAGTAGTAAAACGGGAAGGTGAGTACCTGGCCTCTTCAAATGAAGACCTTATACTTGCTGTTTGGTAATATCACCATCCTTGATTTTAACAAAAGAAAACAGATTCTACATAACTACATAGGCAAGAACTGATTTGAAAGTAGCTAATCCTCTCTCTGAGTCACACCTGATTTCCCTGGACTCCGTATGCTTAATAAATGAGTCATGCCTGGTTGTACAAGCTTGGGTTGCAAACGCCATCTTTCCTGGGATTAAAGCAGCCTGAGATTAAGCAATCATGCTTGCACACTTCCCAGGGATGAAGCCAGCGATTGCCTAAAGCTTTTGGATCCTCAGGCACATAGGTAAAGGCAGCTTGAATGACCATCTTAGCATGGGTAAATTTTGCATCGCAAGACACCATCAATAGAATCTATTCTTTCTCAGATAAGAGCTCTTTTTTTTTTTCTCTTTTTCCCCCAAGAAGTTGAAGTATGGTCTGTGTACAAATTGATAACATGTTTGGCTTCTAAGTAGAAATGTCACTAGTTGGGAGAGCTAGCTTTTTTCCTACTGAGAGCTACATTTGTATGGAGAAAGGGATGTATCGGAAAGGTGCAATGTGGTATCATTTACCAGGTTATATTTCTGCACTGTGGTAGGATGAGGAAAGAACATCCATAAAGGAAAGAAATTAAAATCGAGATGTGTTGGACAGCAATAGCGTTAATTCTTGGCTGTCCTATTTATTCATTTATGTAATGTTGGATGCAACAGGTAGAAAGCAGGTTTCAGTAGTCGGACTGAGAATTGAGACAGGGATTTTACAAAGCAATCAGAGATAATCAAGATCTTGTTGAGCCCTAATTGTTTTACTGTTCTGGAAACACCAAATACAATCAGTACAGAAAAGCAGCAGACTGCCCCTCTCTGCGCAAAACTTCTTTTGCCTTCTGTGGAGATCCACTGGGAAGACAGATTCATCTTAACTCTAAACCTTGTCTGATGGGCAAAGAAATTCTTTTTAGGTAGGCTAGACTTTGTGGTCAGCAATAGGATGGATCCTGTCATTCATAATCTTATGAGGAGCAGCTGAAGGAACTGGGCTTGTTTAGTCTGGAGAAGAGGAGGCTCGGGGAGACCTTATTGCCCTCTACAACTACCTGAAAGGAAGTTGTGGTGAGCTGGGGGTTGGCCTCTTCTCACAGGACAAGGGGGAACGGCTGCAAGTTGCACCAGGGGAGGTTCATGTTGGAGATGATGAGAAAATTCTTCTCGGAAAGGGTGGTCGGGCATTGGAACGGGTTGCCCAGGGAGGTGGGGGAGTCACCGTCCCCGGGGATGTTTAAAGAAAGGTTGGATGTGGTACTTAGGGACATGGTTTAGTGGGTAATAGGTGGTGGGAGGACGGTTGGACTAGGTGATTCTTGAGGTCTTTTCCAACCTTAATGATTCTATGATTCCTTCAAAGTTGAGAATAGCTGTGCCAAACTGAAAATGTGTGAGCCACGTTTGGTGGATATGCAGGTGGTTGAAGGGAGCTGTATTCGGTTTGGGGTGCGA
The DNA here is from genome assembly GCA_013399095.1 of Psophia crepitans. Taxonomy (NCBI): domain Eukaryota; kingdom Metazoa; phylum Chordata; class Aves; order Gruiformes; family Psophiidae; genus Psophia; species Psophia crepitans. The sequence continues at coordinate 115,076 of VWZZ01008021.1, read as the reverse complement.
TTTCTTCAATCCACTTGATTTCTTCTGCCAGAGCTATGACTGTTGGATCAGTCTAATTTTTCTCTTTCTGATAATGACTTACAGTGTTACAATGTGTATTTTTGAAAGTGCAGATACTTGTCTCTTGCACAGTTGCAGTGGGGTTCAGGTTGATTTTTTTTTTTAATTTGTATTTTTCCTAATTATTAGTCTGTGGTGCAAGGGATTCTTCATTGGTAATTTTCAATATTGACATTTTATCTTATCTGTTTAGTTTGTTTATTGAGGCTGACAGTAAGAGCTGTCTGTCTCTCTTCTTCCCTGTGTTCCTTTCCATTATGGTAATATCTCTTCAACAGAATTGGTAACCTGTGTTATCTTCTCAGCCTCATGTAGTAAATAATGGTACATGTCTGAAGCTTGTCATAACAGCAAATAAGACGCTGCATCACACATCATCCTCTCCAAATTGCCACATCAGGGAGGGCTGGCGGTACATCCATTACCTCTCTTATTTCTCAAAAAAAGTTTAATTTTTCTGCCCGTGGATGTTGTATGGCAGCAACAGGAGAAAGAGCCGAGGTAGCTACATGAGGACATGGGCCTTGAGGAGAACATTGTTCATTTCAGTCAGAGGAACAACCCACACTGGATTGCTGATGGTTTTATCTCAGTATTTGCTCCTCTGCCCTCACCCTTTTTGTTTTTCCATTCCTGTAGTCTAACTGGAGAATACCAGTTCAAAGCTTGGCATCCCAGTTATTAGTTTTATACTGTGTGTAATTTTTTTATCATTTTACATTCCTTTCACCTTGACAACTGTGACCTCAGTGAGAGTTCATAGGCTTATTCTTTTGTTACCCTTTTGAGCCAAGGATGTACATACTATTGCTTTGTGCAAAGAAGATCTTGAACTATTGAAAAAATAAGGACCAGATCCCAAAAAATAGGTAAACATTTTGCTCCTTTGCCTGGATGATAGACACCTAAGAGTTTGTGTCCACAAAGGCAGAGAAAGCTGCCAGACAGTAAATTTAGTAGAAACTGCCTGTGTGTGCATACTGCTCATTAAACAACCATAAATTATCTCTTATGTCTTGAGAACCTAGGTAGTTACTGTGGAAAAATTGACAGTGTAACATGACGTTCTTTCCCTATCTTTCAGTAACTTGCATGTGTCTGTGATCTGAACTCAAACTTACGTCTGAACATTTTGCAAGAAGCTGGAGTAAGTCTGGGACTGAGCAGAGAGGTGCAGCCATGCTTCCTTGGAGACACCTGTGGCCTTATAACCACAGGACTGTCTTTACAAGAAAAGATGGAGACATATCATAGCAAAGTCCCATTGCTTGTAGAGTTTATTAATATCCAACTATCGAAACGTTGGCACCAGTAGCCTGTGAGTTGCACGCTGCTATAGGGAGGAACATACCCCCTCTCTGCTAAACTGGTTAATATTAATCATGAATTTATGCTTGTTTTATTATTCTACTGATAAATAGAAATAACACATTTTTCTAACAGATGTAATTTCATCTTTATTAATGTGTGAGCTACATCCTGACTCTCTTAAGTCTCAATGAATGTTTGTAGTCAATTGATGATTTATTTTGACTGTGTGGAAGAACTGAGGCTTATGACTCTAACTTAATTTAGTCTCTTTGCCTCTGGAATGCTGGTATCCAGAAGCAAACCAAGTGATTTACTTGGATTTGTTACTCAGATGCCTGTGTCTGACACTACTGCAGATTATTTTTTAAACAATGGATTCATAAAGTTCTGTTCAGCCATGATTCCTTGTTTCTCCACAGAGAATCTATATTGTTAGTTTGCAAGAAGTGCAATAACTACAAATTTGTACAAATTCTATTGAGTGTAGTGCATTGCACCATAAAGCCTGTTGACATATATGAGCAACATGGACTGCAGATCTATTGTTATTTCACTGCAAGAGGACTGTAACTGCTACTTACATTTCAGAGAACAAAATTCTCAGAATAACAGAATCTCCTATCTTGGGGATTTTTCGTCAAAACAGAGGAGCTAGTGCTTCTGTTTTGCCAAAAAGAACATCTTTTCTAATGAAAAATAAAGTATTCAAGAGACCTTTCCTTGTAAATGAAGGACAGGGCACTGCTAGGAGCTCACATGTTTAATATGCATGAAATCAGATCTTTATACAGAATAACTAATAACCATTAATCATTTTTAAAGAAAATGTGAATACAAATAGAGCTTTGCACATTTTTGTTTTTCAAGAATTTCTGCAGATTACTGCAAAAGGAGATGAACCACCTCCTCCCTGGGAGGAGTTTCAGCGGTTTAAACTCATTGAAACTTAAGAACCAAACTGAACCAACTACGTGTACAGTATTTGGCTTGGGCTGAGGGCAGGGGTAATCCTTAGGGAAGGTGTAGGGAACATTTTGGTGGTAGGAAAGCCAGAGGTTTCTCCAGGAAAACGAAAAGCCAAGGAAGAACAGTTTGCACTTAATGGAAAAATACCATTTCATCTGAGACTGGATGGGATTCTTAGTTAAAGATACCATTACAAAGCCAAAAGGAACAAAGAGTTAGGTTGACAGAAATGCTGCGGCAGGAAGTAAAAGAAAAAAAAGTCAAAATACTAATTTGGTTTTCTTTGCTCTCACTCAAGACTTTTTCTTGGAGTAGGGGGCTGTGTGAGTGTGATGGTTATTTTTAATAGTGTCTTCATTAGGAATATTATTCGCTAGTGCTTTCTTTGAGTTTCTTAATTGGCATTCATGTAACAGATTTTTAATAGTTTATTCTAAGGAATGTCTTGAGCTAAATTGAAATTGAGCTAAATTAAAGTTCTGGTTTTGATAATGTAATGCACAGAACATAAATTTTAAGGGGAAGCAGTAATTAACCCCAGCCAAAACATTATGGTTCGCCACTTTACCTCTCCCACAAAAATCTCACACACCTTTTTTGTACAGTCCTTAAGGTTGGAAAAGGTCCCTAAGATCATCCAGTCCAACCATCAACCCAACACCACCATGTCTACTAAACCATGTCCCGAAGTGCCACGTCTGCCTTGCATCCAGGCGTGCAAAGGATAAAACATTGGAGGAAAATGCATAGCATTGTTTTAAAAGTGCTTCACTTGAGGAGCTGAAATGCCTCTCTGTCATCAAATAGTTCCAGCTTTGTGTCTTTACAGGGCTGAGGCAAGGCTGAGAGCCTTACTTACGCTCTCCACTTTGTTCCCTGTTGTCTTGTAAGTGCAACCTTAATTGAATTTTCTAGATGTATGGTTTGGGTTTCTTGGTTTGGAGAGAGTGCGTGAACCACCTAGCTGACACTGTTTGCATTGGGGTAATACGTACCTAGCTCTGCCTCACTGGTTCCCAAACAGCCATGCAGAACGAAGTTGTCCTCATCGTGGAAAGCAAACAGCATCACCAGGCAGTCAGCCGCACATGAGGAATGACAAAACATTTCTCCCTGTTTCACAGCAAAAGAAGAGAGGATGGCCGGCAGAGCAATGCTGCACAGGGTGACTCTCACGTGGGCCAGCTGGATCCCAGCCTGGAGCCTTTACACCATAACTGCTGGATATCTCGTCCTTCGTTTTGTAGGTTGCACTTTTGGTCGGTGACTTCATGCTGCTGTTTTAGGTGAGGGTATTGCATGGCTTCATTCCCACCACCTGACAGAGATGTAAGAATTTCATTAGCCTGATAACTGGTCTCATTATGGCTGATATAACATGAAAAGTGTAGTCTGAAAATACCTTCCAGGGTTTCTGTGGTGGCCCAGATAGGGCCGTGTCAGCAACCCCAGTTCATTTCCCAGCCTTTCAGCCCTCTGGATGCCACATTTACTAAGTAGACTCCCACAGGTTTCTCCACAGCAGGCAGAAGGGCAGCTGAGCAAAGAGCTTAGTCAGGACTTCAGCAAGTGTTTGGGTACTTGCTGGACATTCATTAGGAACCGCTTCTGGTGCAGTAACTTCTTAAGGCCAACTTAATCAGCACGCAGGCTCGCAGCCTTCTCTATGCCAGGATGTGCTCTCATAGCAGCAGGGTAGAAGTAGGTCCCTTTCTCACCTAGCTGCAACGGGAGCTGTGAGTCTCTTGGGCAACGTGACCCCAAAGCAAAGAACTTCCATCCTCATCAGTGAGTTATGGATGAAAATGATGTGCTCAACTTTATTTAGGGGAAATAAGGTTCAAAACCCTGAGTATTCACAAAGTAAAATTGATCCGTGCATCTCACTTTCCAGGCAGAAAACACAATTATGCCATGTGACTTCTGCATCCACTCAAAACTGCCTTGACTAGCTACCATTGAGCACCCAGCTCCTCCTAGATAAACAACAGGCTACAAATTTGTCACAAAAATTGGCAAATAATGTTGAATTATAAATATATTTGAGAAAATTGTACTGCCTTGGCTGACAATTCATTAAAAAAGAGGAGTTGAAATTGATCAAATGAATTGTTTGTTACTAATTATTTGCCTAGTGCTAGCTGTGATGTGAGACCTTGAGGGTGGGAATAAATTATCTTAATGAGGGATTAGGTTAAGGCATGTTATAAATTCTCATTTCAAGAGCTAACCCCACCATTAATATATTTGCCTATAACTGTGAATCTTCTTTAATAGCTGCCTGTCTTCTTTGCACACCATAAAATGTTCCTCCTCCTTAAACCCATGTTCTGCAAAAGAAGCACATGGCCTCCCAGCTTGTATCTTCGTTAGACATGCCAAATAAATACTTACAAGGAAATAACAGTAATGTAGACTGTAAGTTGTACTTCATTATGGAGGAAGAAGTGTTCCCATCTCCAGGACAGATGAAGTACCAGATACCTTTTACTGCGAGCTGGACACACCGCTGCTTTTGAAAACCTTGTTTTTATAGCATGTGTGGCCTTAGAGGTACGGTTTTCCAAGTGAAATGGGAATAAGCTGCCTTATACAACCCAGAAGGGAAAAAAGGAAGAAGATGCATACATTGTTTTGCTTATAATAGAGTCAAGAGTTGCCTCTTAGGATCCGAGCACTGTGCAAGCTCGCGATGGTGACGTTTGCCTCAGACAAGCCAAGTAGCAAGGATTTTAAATCTGGTCTTCCTCCATTCAGTTTCTGTAGCCACATTATTATCATACTTAATTATTATAATTGCTATTAATAATTCATAGCAAAATCTGAGACAGGTAAATCATCGACCGATTGAGATAAGGACCATTTCTCTTGATGTATTTGTGCAATGTCCCATAACTCTGGATACTACTGTAATATAACAGCCATGTAATAAAACATTATGTTTTTCTCTCCCTGTCTCCTTCCCACTTTCACCAGTTGTCCTCAAAGTGCTTTTAAGAGAAAGGGCGTATGGCTGTCTGTATTTCTACAGGCAGGTCAGCACCCACAGCCACTCAGCAGGTCAATGTGGCCATGGGCGTGCAGACACACAGCTCCCCGTTCCATCCCGCACGTGCATCAGCCCTGTGCACGTTCCTTCCCTTAGATGTTGCTCCCTCCCAAGATCAGCAACGATGGCTGTTTTGTAGGCTGAGGGTGGAGCAGTAGGAGGAGGTGTTAGGTGGTCTTGCCTTTCTGTGAACTCCTTTTGTTTCCGAATTTATTTGATTTAATTTCTTCTGTATTTTCAAGGCATGCTATAACTAACGCCTCAGTTTGCCAAGAGCTTTAGAGTACTTTTTAACATGATACTTTACTTGCTGCCTTTTTGGTTTGTCAGACCTATGCTGCTGGTTTTCACCAGTTACCTGCCTCATCCTTTCTGCAGTACCTGGTGTGTAATGGGTGAAGCTCTGGGAGCACAGAGGTGATAATGCTCTCCATGCAGGTTGCTAGAGCTCTTTGGAGATGCTGTTCATCTCACTGGAAACAGAGCTGGGCCCTCTCTGCTTCCAGAGAGACTCGTTTCTGGGCACCGTCAAGCCCTTTGCTGTTGAAATTCAGAACAGCAACAAACTTCCCAGCGTTCGTGATCCTGTTCGACATCGACTCAGAGGCAGCACTTGGGTGTCTGTGTTTGGGCAGGAAAGATTCATCACATCTTTGGGTCAACTACCTTGTCAGCTCCACAAACACATATACACGCACACACAGAGGGAAGAAAAAATGAGCTTCATACGCTTCATTCATGTCAGAACTCAACAACTTTAAGAGTGCAAATATTCTGCAGTCACTCATGAAGAGAAATTTTTAATAATAAATATCTAACAATTAATGGGCTGGTAGCTGCAGTTGTCTTCAGGGCATAATATCTAATTTCCTTGCAATGTTTCATATCCTTACTTTTCACGCTGCAACAGTCTATCATTAAAACCGAATGCAGGTTTCTATCACTTTTATTTATTTTTCAAATCAACTTATAAATCAGTGCCAGGCCTTGTTACAGATGAGTTCCAATAAATTATCGGCTGTGGACAAATTCTGAATGTTAAACATTCTCTGTTTCTCCCTTTTTTCTTTTTTTTTCCTCACTTGCTGTTCTCCTGTGTCACCCTCTGAGCCTGGAGCGCGTGACAGGCAGGGGGGTTGGAGGGTCTTTTCCCCTTCTAAACAAGATGAGAACCTGGCTACTTAATTATGCGCTATTTAAATAATGTAAAATTGTGTTTCTTTCTCAGGAAAAGAAAAATACCTAGGGAAACTGTTTCATGCAACCTACAACAAAATTTACATGTCTGGACTTTAGTAAGATAGACATCATCTCTTTTACTTCTAGCTGACAGGTAATTCCCAGAGCGACTTGCAACCCTCATCCAACCCATATGAATTCTCTCGACAAAACGCTCTGTTGTTGCCCTTTGGAAGCAGGTCGTAAGTGCTTTTGTGAGCTATGGCTAACTTTTCCTTAGCCGATCTGTCACTTCTAAATTGGGTTATTGAAATTAGCAGTGTATTGCTGATTTTGGTATGACTCTATCAGTTAAGTGAATTTTATTTCTAGCTTTATCGCTAGGTTAAGATACATCAAACAGCCCGAAGTGCCACAGCCTCGAATGGCTGGTGGGAAGTTCTGACTATTGTAATTAGTAAAATGACCTTTAAAAATATTCTGGGTTGTAATTGTGTGCAGCTGGGGTGCAACAGTGAGTGAATGAGCTACGCTCCTTAGCCTGGATGAACACTACATCACGCGAACATGTACGGAAGTAGAGATGCCCAAAAAACCATTCATTTATACAAAGCCCTCTCCAAAATGTTGTGTCTCACTCAGTTTTCCTCTTTTGGGACTCCTTCATTCTGCCTTTTTTTGTTTTTGTTTTTTTTTTAACTCTTATCCTTCTTTTCTCATTCACATCTCTTGGGTTTTCAACACTTCCTTGTCTGTTGCTAGACATCATGGTTTCCAGTCTACACAGAAAGAGTATGATTTGGTCAACTTTACGTCCTTGAATTCAAGTAAACTCCAACCTATTCCTTGAACCACAAAGGGAACCAAGTGGAAATTGCCCAGTGTTCCTTCTATTTTTTTTCTATTTATTTATTTTTTAGCATAAACCCCCATGTTATTAGACTCACTGATAATCTATGAAGTGATATTTCTGGGCATTGTCTGACATTTACTTTGCTGGATAAATTATGTCATTCGATATATTGTTGAGTGGCAGACAATAGGATATCCTTAAAGAAAAATAGGAAGAAATCCTACGCAGCATGGCTAAACCATGGCTTGGATGAGAGCCAGAAGTGTGGAGTATGCAGCAGTTTTAGACACTTACTTTTCTGCCACCTGAATTCTAAAAAAACCCATCGTGTAACTATATAGTGCCAACTTCTGGCTTCATCTGAATGCAGTGAGAAAATCCTTGGTGCATGTTCGAGGTCTCTTCTGATTCCTGCCTAATGTACCATTTTTAGTCTTTTTATGTACCTCTTCCAAGGTACCAACTGTTATTTCAGTAAAGCAATTACTTTTTGCACCTAAATTCTTCCTTTAAATACATGCCCTTGTAACTGGCCAGATGAAACTGTCTTATTCCTCTCCCCTTCTACACCCTCTCAGCTCCTGCAACAGATCGGTAGGGGATACTACTTCTCAGAATTGCTGTGAGGCCTAATTAATTTGCTGGGTGCTTGGAGTTGTTTGAATGAAAGGCGCTACAGAAGTGGAAAGGTGGTGGTATTGTTGTTGTCGTTGTTATTATTATTATTACTATTATTATTATTATTATTACTGCTCCTACTACTAGTTCTTCACAGGAGCCCTTCGCATTGTTCTCAGGAGCAGCCTGTGCCCAGTGGAAGACTGCCCTCCAATCTTCCTAGACACAAGCTCTATTAACATACAAACGAACAGGTCACACTATTCTTGGAGCAGAACTCTTTAGCATGTTAATGACAAATTCACACTAGTGGCCCCCGAGTGCTCTGGAGAAATACAGGTTTTGCTTAGCGCTTAATAAAAAAAGGCCATCATAAAATATGTCACTTGGGGACGATTAATACTGTCGCAGGAGATAAAATGGAAGAGGAAAATGTCATAAATTTATCTTTTCATGGGTGCCGAGTGTGGCTTCCATATGTACTGCTCTCTCACTATTAACGTCGCATTCATTCACGGCTACTTGGCAGAGGCATCGATGGGGCCAAATTTTCAAGTGAAAGCTCACAGTGAGGGCTCAGCTTCTGTCTCTGGGCGCCTGGAACGACCACTTTTTGCTGTGGCTTAGAGAAGGGCCCAAAGTCCATATGGACAAATGCGGTGGTGGCCGCTAGAAGCCATGGGATGGATCCCTGGCTGCCATACCCTGCCCTAAAGCCACCAAAGGATTGCTACGAGTGATGTCATCTGAGGGGTCATCTCATGGCCCTGGCTACTCAGTTTGGTCCTTCTATGCAAGATGAGCATTTCTGAAAATCTGGCCCTGTGTATAAACAGATGAGCTCTTTTTACGCTTACGGCCACAGCGACATGCAGTACTTTACAGCGTCAGGTATATTTTAGATGTGAAAAGGCGTAGAAAAAACTCAAACTCCTTCTATCTTGCAGAGCGCAGTTTCAGGAATATTTTTTAGTGAAGGATTCTACAGGCCACTTACGTGAGTTGTGGATGAGAGAAGAAAATTTTGCTTGAAGGACTTTGTCCATAGACCAAAGAAGCCAGCAGAAGCCATTCTCCTTGATTCTCTTGGGCCTTGGACCAAGCCCTCAGTCAGGAAATGACATTTTAGTCTTGAGGAACATTGTTTGGTGGCAAGGTCTGTATGCCTGCTGTTAAAAACAGTCTTCTTTTCATACATACTTCATTAATTTTCCTCTGTCATTTTTAGTTTAGAAGCCAACAGCTGCAACAGGGCACAGGAGTGCACAGCAGCATCACCCATATTCAGTGCTGGCTGCTCGTTGCGCTGTCTGTGACAGCAGAGGTGAGTTGTTCCACTCGGGGAAAACACTTTGGGGCTTACAGCAGCCAAGCGCAGCGATCCAGCAGAGCTCTGCACCAGCCAGGGCTGCCTGCCGGCTGCTCCAGCCAGAAACGCTCTGCACACACACCGAAAATCCTGGCAGGGGTTTGAAGATGGCATGCTGACACTGATGTTGCCATTTTAAATTCAACCAATTAATGTTATGAAGAGGCACAGATACACTGCTGTTGCCCTCGTGGAGCTAAACTTTATACCAAGTGCTCGTACTAGGTGGTTTTCTGAGTCCTATAAAGGTTGGTTTGTATCTTTGAGGATTTCATCCATTTCTTTTTTTCCGGTTAGTTCTTTTTTTTTATTAGGTACAGTGAGGGTGTTTATAGAGGAGTACCTGACAAAATGAAACTGAAACGCAGTTTAATTGGTATTTTAATTACAAAGATACTTCAAAATTCCAGTAGCAAACCAAACTTACAATATTTACAAGGAAAAGAGCAACAGAGATATTTTTTCACAGGCTTTTAAGTGGAATCCTAACAAAATCACCTCGTGAAGGTGTGAGGTGCCTAAAGCATGTATATGATGGCAAAGAAGGTGACTTTGTGCACTAGCATTCAGAAAGAGTAGAGCCTGTGGCATGGTTTAGGCAGCATCCACTCAAAGATTTCCAGCCGCGGGAAAAGTGAATTTTGCTACTCCAGGAATGGTGGAAAACTGAGCTTTCCAATATATCTTCCCAGGTTCTTGTTGCAGTCAGTTGATAGGGAGAGAGGTGTTCCTCCAAGGAGCAGCGGTGGCTATGTGTAAGGACCTCTGGGAGATGTGACAGGGCTCTTTGGCCTTCGTTCGTGTGTTTCCCACTTAAGAAAACCAGAGTACCAAGCAGAGGTGCTGATTTTCACCCAGAATGAAGTTAAGAACTGGCATGGAGCATGCTCTGTACCCAGCTCAGGATGCAGTGGGACTTTCCTAGGTTCCACAGCAAAGACCTAGACCCAGGTCAGGCTTCTCCTCTAAATCATCTTCCTGTCACTTTCCATCAATCAAAGAGGAAGAAAGACCTCAACAAATAGCAGCAGTTGGGCAGTGTGGCTTGGGTACTCCTGGAAGTGTATTAGAAGGATAGCAGCCCTCCTGACACATTTCCTAAGGACAGATAAGTCTAGGGTATTATGTCTATATTCTTAGTCTGCCACAACTTTGGAAATGGCAGAAAAAGGCAAGGCTTATTTATTCTCACTTTCACTGGTTTGATGCAAGAGAAACTACCCTGACTCCTATGAAATCACTGTTTCCATAACTGTCCATGTACTAGTAAGAGCAGTTGTGTATTTACAGTGATAAAACAACATCAGCCTAAGATATTAATGTTTGAAATACTTGGCCTGGAATATGAAATATTTGTGTCACACGAGAGTCTGCCTCTGAGGGAACCGTGGCATTTTGGTCAGCAGTCTCTGGTTTTGTTGCACCTACAGGAAGGATCTGGTTTTCAAATGTGCTACCTGCCTAGCAGGTTTCATAAGACTAAGCAGAACTGCTTTGATGAACGTTTTGGAAAACTAGAGACCTGTTCAAAAACATTAAATAAGGCTCCATCTGAAAGCTCCCTTCTTTATCTGATTTTAGCTATCTTCATCGCAGCAGTTTTCCATTCCTATTACACAGAGAGCAAAGAAGGAGGAATAAACCGACTTATCAACCAGACTGAAGATGGACATGACCTCACTCATTCATCAAATAAAATCAAAGTCAATACAACAGTGTCAATAAATCCCATTTAATGATCTCTCCCTAAAGAACTTTTACATGTAAAGAGATCCATTATTAATTTACCTCTTTGAAATATAACTCACTACACCAAATGTTCAATGAGCCACAGGGGTAGGAATCATTTGTAAGACAACTTTATGTTTTACCCAAACCACTAAAAGAGTTCAGGGCTGCTAAGACCAATTATAGTAGCTAGCCTAAAGACCATTTTATCTTCTGTTGTTCAGTGAAAGGCCTCTATTAAGCATTACAGTGGCAGGCGAAGCCAAGATCGAGCACTATGCAGACATACCCTGCATTGTTAGACTAGCAAAATCAAGCCTTAAGCAGGGCAAGATTTTTCTTTCATAGGAAGGGGTAAATTCAGTCTTTCAGAAGAAAATGACAGTTACCGTGTGAAGATCTTCATTCCTGATTCTCAGCCCACATATCATCTTCTTTCCTTTGCAAAATTCCAATGGCTTGGATTTTTTAACATGCAGCTTTCAACCAAAGGTACAGGTAGGTTTTATCTTGCATCACAAACAAGCCAGAACATACAGTGGTTTAGTCAATGCCACCAACTGCACTGTGCCCATCCCTACACTCACTGAACTCAGTAGGAAGCCAGGAAGAGCCGAGTGCTGAGTTGATGGGCATCATCAGATTGTAAAGCTCCTTGGGATCTATGGGAGTGCAAGAGGTCGTGCCTATGTAAGATTTTATCCCAGTGTGAAACACAGGAGAATGGAAGCAAAGTATGAATATTTGTGAGAACTACCAGCTGACATTTTGTGGCGCATTTTACTCAAGAAATCATTCTCTTCCATTCTGGTCTTATCTTAAAATATATCATAGAATAGAATAGAATAGAACAGAACAGAACAGAACAGAAACAATACAATATTTCTTTTGGAAGGGACCTACAACAGGCATCTAGTCCAACTGGCTGCTGTGAAAACACTCCTTTCTTCTCTCTCTTCCTCCACATATACATATATGGTGTCTGCATTCTCTAAATAAGAAAAAAAAATGTACAAAATTTGAGACTACATAATTTAATTATAAATTTAATAATACTAACTTTCAGACAGAGGTGGATTATCATTTAGATCAGTCAAGTAACCTTTTGCTGCAGTAATAGCTAGTTACTCATTGGCAAATATTCTTCTGCATAAAACTTACACACTTTCTTTCATTCGAAAAATCCAGTTGTGCACAGTTCCAGGACATTCATTCGTAAGTATTCTAGAAAAATCTTTCTGAGAGTCAATAAAGAAAACTCGAAACCTTGTCTATGAGAGCAAAGTAGTATTTGCCTGGCTAGAGTATTTCGGGGGTTTCACCATCAGCACAATACTGTACTTAGGGGAAAGAGTCCTCATTTTTGTTTGTTGGGACAGATCCAAACCACACCAATCTGAGGGAGATGCTCCTTAACTTCAGTGAGCTCTGGATGAAGCTTCCAGTCTGGGAAGAAGGATGTTGCTATGCACTTCAGCAGCAGCAGTAACCCTCGCAGTTATCTTCCCCCCTGCACATATCCAAAAAGCAATTTAACGCACCAGCAGCAGTTGCCTATTAATCGGGCTAGAAAAAAGGTAGCCTGGGAGGGTGGGTTTCAAAAAGGAATGTGGCACTATTATGTATTGCTTGCAAAGTAAACAAGCAACATAAGTATAGTCGTTTCCTAATTACGAGCTGTTTCATAAACTGTAAATGCTAACATGGGAGAGGTAAATCATAGCAATTTAATTAATAAAACACTTTAGACAATTAAATCCATATGTGCATGTCCCGGGGCACAACATCAATAATAGAAGCTTGCAGGCATATTTTGGAAATTTTATGCAATCATTTGCAGATCTTGTAGTCAATAATTGGTACAAACTGTTTTAACTCTTCCTTGCCTGGTCTGGAAAACGGAAAGGAATTGTTAATTACTATTATTATTATTATTATTTATTTCATTACTGTTATTATGTTGCCCATTTTTCCATCCTATGTGTGTCTTTCAAAATTATTTCTGTGCAAGCTACAAAATGAATCTGTTTTCTTCCTTACATTCTCTGTAAGCAGTACACTGAATGCACTTCGTCCTAGAAAGGTAATAGACTTGTTTTCCTGGTCCACAGAGCCAGACTAAAATTTGCACATATGCTGCAAATTCAGGCTCTGAAGTCTGAGCACAATTTCTGAACAATGGGGCTTGAACTCTGAAGTTCCACGACCAAAGATATCTTGAAAAATTTTGGAGACCCTAAGCACAGAGGACGGGAAACTTTGACGGTTCCACAAAGACAACTGATGGGTGTGCAGAGAGGTTACCTCACGTGCGCACTAAGTCAGACTCATGCCATGGCTGGTGTCCTGGTACTTTGCAAACCAGGATGACAACAATCCAGAAAGCCAACAAGTAATCATGAGCAAGACAGTGCAAGACCTTCATCCCACACAGTTTTCCTGTGGAGCACAGAGCTTGACAGCATGACATAAACCTCTATAATTTGGGATACCTAGCAGTGCCTGTTAACTTTGGGAGCCCATTTGACCACAACGGCAGCCACACACTCTGTACAGGCCACGGGCCGTTTTTCCACAGACAAAGTGCTAGCAATACCCAAACCCAGCATTTATAAAATTTCCAAACATCTCCAAGGAGCAAGCTCCAGGATGAAGCTGTAGCTGAGCTTAGGCAACACTCAAACTGGCTAAACCTCTGTGTCCCCATCTGCCAAAAGCAAACTCCTGTATACCACTGGGGTCTTCTAATTAAGCTTGGAGAAGGAAATAGCATGGATCACATCCCTGCAGTGGCTCCCAGCTAATTTTCAGTGTCCATGTAAAGCTTTGTTCTTACAATTTCAGGCAATAATGAATCCAGCTCTGGCAACATCAAAGCGCGGTATGATCTTTGAATGGCTATAACTGCATGTCCTCTGGGACAATGCAAATCACAAAGACTTTTAAAGCAATTAATGGATTCGGCCCCATTTACATCAAAGTTCCAGTTCTGATTGATGCACTGCCATGATAGCAGTGCTCCCTGGGGACAAGGCAGTTCACAGAGTCCCAGACGTAGTGTGTAAATGTTGAGGACATCTTCAGTTAAGGGGATCTCACAGTGGGCCGGTCTTCCAAAAGAGATCAAACAGATGTTAAGTCTCCAGAGAAAACAGTCAAGCCTTCTGAGAAACTCCGCTTTGAGTCATACATGCAGTTTAAGCCCCTGAACCTTAACTGTCTACCCACTCTGAAGCTTAAAAGTCCACCCGCTTCCCAAAAAGAACCAAAGAAGAGATTTAATTCCCAGAGAAGGAAGACTTGCCAAAGACAGTGAAATCCACCAGCGGTTTCACCAGTTCTGTTGGCATCATATGAAAAACAATGGATGATGATTTAAAATTGTTGAGTAGATAAGCAGAAAAAATTAATTAGTTGGTAAAGTGATTCTGCTGTTTACTTCTAAAAATATACTGAGGAAAAAAATCCCTTCTCTGACAGCACACTGCCACTTCCCACGAACTCCTACTTCCCTCATGTTTTTGTTGTCTCAATTTATGTGGCAAATTACTATCACCTTTCTCATAGTAAGAAATCAAGGCATTAAACATTTGCCCCTTTTTCTGGTCTTTAGGGATGATGTTTCCACTGCCTGTTGTTGTTTGCAGGATCAGGACTTCATACACTAGAATCTGCAGAGCATTTGAGGTCTTCTGAGAGAGTGAAGTACGTATGAGTTACTGGTGCTCTTACTGACAATGATGCAAAAACGCTTGTCTACTGGTAGGGAGAGAAAAAATCAGGGACCTTCTGGAAGTGTGGACTGCAAAGTGAGAGAGATTTCAAAATTTCTGTGTTCAGTTGAAAAACATTGTAAATTGAATCTTAGCTTTTTCAAAACCCTTTTAAATTATTATTATTCAGATATTGGTGATTCAACACTGTATACCACAGCAGTTTTATTTTAAACCATGAAGGCATTTGTAACATGAAATTCTAACATGAGGGATGTCGGCTGTAACTATGTGGGCCATTATCAAGTAAATTGCCAATATATAATAATGAGTATTTGCTTTTAATTTTTCTTTATACTGATTTTTTTCTACCCTATAGAACACAGTAAAACTCTCTTGGTTCATGCATGTTTTCACAGCGGGGGGTGGGAGAGGCAGATATCAAAATGAATAATGCTGAGGTGGTTACTGGCAAAGCATTACGGAGAATATGCTTGTATGACATCGTTTATATGTAAATCCTGCTCCTGTTCATCAGGATGTTAACCAATTTCAAAGCCATACTGCACTGCCTTGTTACCCACTTGAAGGAGTTTCTTCTATTATACTGCTTTGATTCCTGATATGAGGTGGCCAACTTCCTCTGATGAGACCTAAACAAAGGCACCCCACTGCATTTCAAGTCCCATCAGTTAAGAAAGTCATGGAAAAGAGTCCTCACAAAGAGCTTAAAAGTACAGCTATTAGTCGTTCCAGGTAAGCAGCAAGTATCACACCTAGTGTGACTAGCTGGGATCATCAGTCCATAGGATCTCACCCAAAGTTCTTTGGAGCCAACAGATATGCAGTGGTGGAACAGAAACCTACCAAGTTCTTCATCGTTCAGTCACTGCAAACCTACTCAACTTCACCTGTATGACTCCCATGCAGTATGACATGCTGCTTCATTTTGACTGTCTATTCAGATGATTACAAAGATTAACATCTTTTTGACAACATCACTTTGCTTCTTTGAGCAACATCACGGCCATCTGGAAGAGCCATTAGTCTTGTGGCAGAAAAATGATCACCATGCGCAAGCTGAGTTCTGTGGGCTTCAGAGAAAGGAGGAACCATATAGCAATATTGGTTAGTCGAAAGATTTTTTCTAATATCATTTTAATATGTCTTTTGAGGTGAATCCTTTTCATTGTGCTTTTAGAGTAAACCTTTCTGTTCTAAATGAGTAAATAACTCATTAAAAACCTCATTTATTAAAGGCATATCTATGCATTCTCTCAGAATGTGCATATATATCCCGTATTTATACTGTAATTATAAATTGTATTTCATCAATAAAATACATCACTGCTTGTTTCAGCTCTCTTTTCTACAGGCCAGACAACTTGACTTTTAAAGGCTGGTCAAGAATTAGAGATAAAATTAGCCCTGGCTGTAGTTTTGCTTTAAACCCGCAAATAGTCCTAGAGAATCAATGAGGTAATTTCCACGTTTAATGATAAGATGATTGTGGATTGGAAGGTTGTTCTGATAATGAAAAAGAAACTACTTTCTGCTGTCTTTCTCTTTTGTTTTTAAGATTTTTGTTACAGAATTTGCTACACCATTTAAGGGAATTCAGTGGAAATTACTCTAAGGTTCAATATGGAATATTTACAAAATTTTCTAAGAATTTTTTGAACAGAAAACCTTTTGATTTTCAGCAATTCCACTGTGCTTTTTCAGACGTTAAGCCTCTTATGTGGAAACCATGCACTCATTTGAATGTAAAAGTAGATATATCCTGAGTGAAAAAGCAATTTCAGTTGGAAATTCAGTTTCATCTCACCTTTCCAGTTACAAAATCGCTATTTTACTAATTGTGTGGAGCAAGACATGTATATCCATGATGGCTGCATCTTATATTTTCCTAACTGTTACTGCTAATTCATGATTATCGATGCTGTAGACTGACTCCATTTGTGGACTTTGATATCTCTGGTTGTATATGGTCTTGTGCTGTTGTATTTAACTGCTGAAATGATACCCAAAAGCCCGAAACCAATTCACAGAAGGTTGTTAAGCAGAGACTGTTATGTTCAATCAACTTCATTGATGCATTTGGATTTTTTTAATCCATCCCATCAATACATTTGTGGATTCGATTTTTACTGAGTCTGAAAATTATCCTGAATGATTTAAATTCATGATAGGTAAACCCTGTGAAACACAACCGTTCATGTGAGATGTGGACTACACAGTGCTGCTGCTGAGGTGACACTTTGCTAGGTACCTGGAAAAAAAAAAAAAAAGAGTGAGCAGCTCTTAAACAGGAATCATGTTGGTCTTTTTACATTGCATGAGATTGCCTTCATAATTATCTAGAAAAGATATCCATAAACAGCATTTGGTACTGGCAGCCTTATATTCTCCTTGTTAAAGAGCAGAAGCATCATGGCCTTGGGTGAATGTGAGAGGAAGCGTTGGGCATGTTGGACAGCCTTCCCTTGGTCCCTTGAGCTGCTGAAGGAAGGTGGTTAGAGGTTACTTCAGGTGTGAAATGTTGTCCTTCTAAACTGGATTGCCTCCTGTCATCACTAGACTGATGTAGGATCTTACAGATGTTGAGTGTTTCTGTGGGGTCTGTCAGAAAATGGAGACATCTGCTGGTGGGATATAATAATAATAATAGTAGTAATAATAACAACATCAACAACAATAACAACAGTCTTATTAAAATATTATTACAGTAATCATCATTATAATAGTGGTGATAATAACAACCAAAAACCCAACAAAAAGCCCTCACTGCTGCTTTAAAACGAAGTTACATGGCCAGATCAGAGAGATTGAGAGAACACTGGAAGTGTTTAGCACATCTACTCACTAATGAGAAATGGATTTCTTTTAAAGGAAGGAATCACACTGTCCTTACTGGAGAGGGAAGGTGGTGAGAATCCCAACAGCTCCCTGATATATCCAAAAGTGAACACAGTCAAAAATTAAACATTGGTAAGTTCTCACTGTAAAAGCAGGGCATTTGCTAAAAAAATATTATTTATATCCATGAAAGCTCTCTCTCTGTCAGAATACAATGCTTTTTCTCTTCACTGCATTTGGTAATAATAAAAATATATTTTCAGGAGATTGTATGAGCCTATGGTCCTTTTTTTTTTTTTTTTTGGTAATAATAGCTACATGGTTTTAGCTATCTCCCCAGTAAATTACAATTTAATTTTCAGCTATTTAAAGGTCACTCTGAATAATATATATGCTGCTTAATAATCAGTTAAAATAATGGCACCTTTCAGGAGTGTGGGCTAATAGCAGTATCGCCTTTGTGCAGGCCTTTGCTGTTTTCATTTGTTGTGTGATCGGTGAAGCAAGAGAGAAGTTCCCCTCACATGCCCGAGCCACATCTTCAGTCTCTCTTTCTTTCTCTTTTTAATGGGAGGAACAAAAACCTTTTCGCAATCAGCAGTAATCTCTCCAAAGGTCTTTTAATTTAAAAAGTCATAAGTGTTAATTAGCTATTATTAAGTGCCCCCTGTATAAATTAACGTGATTGATGAAAAAATTAAGGGTAATGAAAAATGTAGCAATGCATGTATTTTTAAGAGACTATATTAAAGATGAAAGTCCCTTAAGACAGAAACTAAGGCCTGCTGCACCCGTGCCCTGCCTTTATTAGTATTAATAATACAAAATATATAGATATATATCTCAGGAATGCACATGGACATGTTGGATATACCGGTTTTAATGTATTTCTCACTTCACTGGGCTTTGAACATCTTTGTGCCAAAGACTTATTCCAGTGTGGTGTAATCTGTCCAATTTCATTTTGATTTGTGGTCCAAAAGGAAGTTCTTTTAAAATGGAAAGTGGGACCCAGAGGCAGAGAGAAAAGAGAGCTGAACTAACTGAATGACTGTTTCTCTCACTGATTCTATATGTACCACAGTAGGGCACGACTGTGGTTTACAAAATCATTTCTCATTTTATCTGTTATCAGAATCAAAACCCAAAGTGTAAATAAGAGAAATATTTGTTTCCCCACAAGGCTGATTTTCTCCTATGCTATAAACAATTAGTTTGTACCTGTGCTGTGTTCTGCAACCTGTTTGCCTATACGAACTGGATTGAACCACCATTAGTTCCAGTAGCACTTCCCAGGGAACAGGCAAGATTAGGCCACAGTGACTGCACATCAAGAGATGTCTCCCAGCAGAAAATGTTTGAATAAATAGTATCAGAGCTGTACATTTTATTTGCTGCCTTCTTATGTACTCAAAACATATTACCTGCTTCATACAGTCACAAGTATACTTGGATTTTTGTTTCATATAAAGGCCATATGTGAAATCGTAATGTGATATACACTACACGAATATCCATTGAGAAGTAGTTCCCACCAAAAACTAGATTGGTAATAAAAAGAGAAAGACTAAGAGAAATTTATTATTAGCATTCTTGCATGATATAAACGCAAGATCCTTCTCACAGAGCCAGGGACTTAACCTCGGACTCCAGGACCCCGCTGAGGTGTGCCAGCAGCAAGCAGTTCCACAGTTAACAGCTGTAAGGAAGCCCAGTTTCCCATGACACTGTCACGTCATGTCATGCGGCCGCAGTAACTGCAGCCCTTGCCTCTTGCTCCACCTCCCACTGCTTGGCTGGCAGGCCACAAAATAATTTATTTTTCTGTGAGGAGTGAGAATGTGCAAGGTGTGGACTGGCTGGTGAGAGTGGGTATGCTGAGTGCCGAGCTGGCTTTATTTGCCTGCAAAGCGTTCAGCCTCTCAACAGCAAGTAATCCCAAAAAATGGCTTCAGAGGGTTCATGAAATCTCCTTTCCTTCTCCCAACCCCAGCTCCCAGGCAGTTGTTGCATAGAAGTAACATGGAATTATCTCTGTGTGTACCTCTGCCAGGCATATCTGAAACTGGCCACAATTCAAGTTATTGGGTAGCCACCAACAGCATGAACTTATAAACTCATTTTCCTTATTTTTCTTCTTTCTTCCACCTTAGCTTCTTCACTCCAGTGCCTTGGTGCAGTTCTGTGTCTTGCTTACTAAATATAACAGGATTTAGACGGCATTGTTTTACAGTCTGTGAGCCCTGGAAATCCACACTAACTTGTCTGGGTTAGGACCCATCTGTCCCAGTTTCAGCTCAGATAGAGTTAGTTTTCTTTCTAGCAGCTGGTATAGTGCTGTGTTTTGGATATGAGAATAATGTTGATAACACACTGATGTTTTTCGATGTTGCTACATAGCTGTAGGGCTTCCACTAAGTAAAGGACTTTTCAGCTTCTGACACCCCTCCAGGTGCACAAGAAGTTGGGAGAGCACAGCCAGGACAGCTGACCCAAACTAGCCAAAGGGATATTCCATACCATATAGCATCATGCTCCCTACATAACTGGGGATGTGAGCTGGGAGGCAGGATCACTGCTTGGAAACAGATTGGGCATGGTTTTTTTTTCCTTCTGCATGTGGTGAGCAATTGCATTTGTGCATCCCTTCTTTCTTATTTTATTGTTATTGTTATTGTTATTATTTTTACTACTACTGTTATTATTGCTATTATTGTTATTCCCTTCCTTTGCTATTAAACTGTCTTTACCTCAACCCAAGAGTTTGGGGTTTTTTGCATTCTGCTCCCCAACCCCCTGGGGGGGAAAGGCTCAGTGAGCAGCTGCATGGTGCTCAGTTAACTGGTTAAATCACAGCACCAACAGAACTCAGAGTGATGGTATACATAAGTGACACCTAACATTATACCTGTCCAACACCTTCCGGTATGAGAGCTTTTTTTTTTTCCCCATTTGCTCATCACCTTTTAAATTAATTAATTAACTAATTGGAGTGAAACCATTTTTCAGGGCAAGCATCTGATTGTTTTAAAGCAAAAAGGACTAGACATTTTTGAGAGAAAATGGTTTTGGTTTGTTTTTTTTCTGGTTCTAGTAAAAGAACCTTGCAGGTATTCCTTGGTAATATGCCTCAAATTTTATGCTCTAGTGCAAAAGTTTCAAAGTGGGAAGAAGATACTGGGTATATGCCTTTAGCACAAATCTGATCAAATCTCAAATCTCTATAAATCCTCTGTGACTTCTGCTGTCAAGAATTGTAAAGATTTTGATAGCTGAAGTCTCGGAAGAGCCTGACTGCATTAAGCAGCCCTACGCACTGACCGAGGTGCACGTGCACGACGCCCAGAGGGCTGGGCATTCTCTAGCAAAGAGCTCCAGGGGAGAAGAAAAAAACTTCTCTCAACATATGAGAATAAGAGAAAAGACCAAAAGAACAGCTATACTGAATCAGATCAAAAGTTCGTCTCACCCAATAGCCTATTTCTGATGGCGACAAATAGCAGATACATAAAGAGAAGTATAAGAACGAAGTTTAGTATAAAACAATAGTAGCCTTGAATATCCTTCAGGTTTCTGAAAATGTGCAACTCTGGGTCGTCCAGAGTCAGAAGTGGTTTCTGTTTATGAAATTCTCTCTGGATTTCTCCTCCATGAGCTCGTCCAGTTCTTGACTTCACATAAACCTCAAGTTTTCATGCTATTCCATAACAAGATATCTAAGAAAAACTGTCTTTCCTTTGTTTTGAATTTGTTCCAATTCCTTCGATACCCCAATAGTTCTTGTATTGGAAGATGAAGTGAACAATCAACCTCTATCTAATCTGTATTAATACGACAATTCAGGTTGGAGGTACCCTCAGGACACCACTTAGACCTCAAAACAGGGTGAGGACAGGTTATTCAGGGTTTCATCCACTCAGTTCTGGAAAAGCTTTGAGGAAGAAGACTGCACAAGCTCTCTGGGCAACCTGGTCCACTGTTTGACTATCCTTACGGGGGAAAAGTTTTTGTCAGGTAGCAGCAAAGCAGGGCTGCTCCACAACATGGAATGAGCTGGGAGATGAGGGTGGCCACAGCCCAGGGAATGCCCTCACCAACCAGGGTGCAGTCCCACAGGGCTGGAGGGTGGGATGGGTAGACCAGGATGGCAATGACAATTTCCATCAACAATCCCAGATAAGCCCAAGGCCATGAGTCAGGTTCAGGGTCCAGCCAGGGACCTGCTAGGGGGTTCCACTCAGAAGCAGCAGATGGAACCAGAGATGGAACTGGAGATAATGCTACAAATGTAAGTCTGAGGTTCATGCAGGAGACAAGCCCAGACAGGACTCGAGAGAGGTACATCTATGATGTACTTGAGGAAGGGACTGTTCTGAGCTTAAATGGAGCTCCTGAAACAATGATCTTGGGATTGACTCAGTTACCTTCACTTTAGGTTCTAATGGAACCTGAGATATGCTAGTAAGCACACCCTAGCTGCCACACCAAAAAGGCATACACAGCATGTTCCTTGTATGGACCAGCAATGTGTGAATATGTTCACTTTTCAAAGATACATCAACTGCTGCTGGATACTTATGTGCAGGCAAATGGACCAGACTTAATTTTCCTTGTATGGCCCTTCCATCCCATAACTGATCCGCCTCATTATCCTCCTCTGGAGACCCTCTAGCTCTGTTGGATGCTTTTAAAAGTAGAAACAGTAGAGACCAGATTTGCACACAGTATTCAAGACACAAACCTCCAGAGGTCTATTGACATTTTCTGGTTTAATCTCTATGTTTTTCTAATGCGATTTGATTTCTTGCCTTGACTACTTGGGAACTGTTTTGGTATTTTCATGTAAATACTGACTTTGTTGTCATAATATCTAAAGCCTGGAACACATAATTTTATATACAATTCTGGGACTGTTCTTTTCCCCATGTGCCAGTGACATGTACCTACACTGAATTTCATCTCCCTTTCAGATGAGCCTGATGATGGTCGTAATTTTCATTCTGCACAAACCATATTTATTCCAGCATTTTTAACTCCAGAGCACTTCACTCCATAGCCTTAACTTTTAACATCGCGGTGCCTTACATAATACATAGCTCAGCCTTGTATGTATGCTGCTTGCTTTGTTTGAATCACTTTTGTTGTGCACGAGAAAAATACACAACAGTTGGCAATGCACATGTATTGGCTTTGCGTGGCAAGGTGTTGGTAGTGGGGGTAGCACAGGAGTGCCTTCTGTGAGAAGCTGCTAGAAGCTTCCCCTGTGTTTGACAGGGCCAATGCCAGCTGGCTCCAAGACAGACTTACTGCTGCCAAGGCCAAGTCAGTCAGCGATGGTGGTAGCTCCTCTGGGATACCCAAGAAGTAGGGAAAAAGAACTGCTGTGCAACAGCTTCTGGGAGAGACAAGTTAGATGTGAGAAAAACAACTCTGCAGACACCCAATTCAGTGAAGAAGGAGGAGGTGCTCCAGGTGCCAGAGCAGAGATTCCCCCACCGCCCATGGAGAAGACCATGGTGAGGCAGGCTGTCCTCCTGCAGCCCATGGAAGACAACAGTGGAGCAGATATCCCCCTCCAGCCTGTGGAGGACCCCACAATGGAACAGGTGGATGCCTGAAGGAGGCTGTGACCCCTGCGGGGTACCCACACTGGAGCAGTTCATGAAGAACTGCAGCCCGTGGGAAGGACTTGTGTTCAAGAAGTTCATGGAGGGCTGTCTTTGTGAAAGGGACCCCACGCTGGATCAGGGGAAGGGTGTGAGGAGTCCTCCCCCTGATGAGGAACGAGCAGCAGAAACAATGTGTCATGAACTGACCACAACCCCCATTCCCCATGTCCCTGTGCCACTCAGGGGGAGGAGGTAGAGAAAATCAGGAATGAAGTTAAGCCCAGGAAGAAGGGAGGGGTGAAGGGAGGTGTTTTTAAGATTTGATTTTATTTCTCATTACTCTGATTTGATTGGCATAGGTTAAACTAATTTCTGCAAGTCAAGTCTGTTTTGCCCATGAGGGTAATTAGTGAGTCATCTTTTCCTGTCCTTGTCTCAACCCACAAGCCTTTCATTGTATTTTCTTTCCCCTGTCCAGCTTAGGAGTGGGCACCGTTAGTGGGCACCTAGCCTCCAGTCAGGGTCAACCCACCACAGCACATCTTATACTCTCAATAATTTATTCTTTGAAAACTTCATTGCTTGTGTCACAGTACAAAATGAATAGCAACACTTGATTACAACACCAGCTACCATTAAGAAGAAAATACAGTGAAGAATAGTTAAACAGAACTTGAATCTAGTGAAAACCCTCCAGATGAACATCTGTTGTTATTTCAATACATGGTAATATATGGAAGTGGTGTCAAAATTTTATTTGTAGCGAATCTCTGCTTCTGAGATGAAAAAGCAGGTCCAATTAGTTTGCCAGAGCCTTGGCCTGGCAAGTCTGGAATATCTCCAAGGATGGAGAGTGTGCAGCCTCTCTGGCAACGTGTTTCAGTATTTGACTGCTCTCATTGGGAAAATTTGTTTCCTAATACCTAATCAGAATTTTTCTTATTGCAGCTTGGGCCCACTGCCCATCATCTTTTCACTATGAAACTTTGAAAAGAGACTGGTTCCTACTGTCCTTGTGCTCTCTTGGGTGGTAGAAGACAGCAATAACATCTCCCCCAAAACCTCCTCTTTCCAAATGATATGACCCACTTTCCTCAGCCACTCCTCCTATATCAAGTGCTTCCACCTCCAAATATCTTGTTGGCCTGCCACTGGACTCATGTTAGTATATCAGTGTCTGTCTTGTAGTAGGAAGACCAAAACTGGACCCAGTGCTCAAGGTGCAGTCTCATGAATAGTTACAGGGCTGTGTTCATTACTTATACTTCCAAGTAGCGTCGCAGGGCCCCTAGACACAGGTTTGTTGTTCCAAATGGGCATGGGATAAGAGCACTGGGAAAAAGTTAGTGGCTCATTGTAAAAGTAACAGTGGGGGCTAGTTTCCAAGAATACAGCAGACCCTGATCCTCATGTGGAATTAATCATCACAGCAGAATTTAAGCCTATGGAAGGATACAAATGTATATTATCTCAAAAGATGACTGGCTGCACAAACCACAGGGGTATAATTGAGACGGGCACAGAAGGCTTGTAGTGTAGCTCTGTTGCTTGTTCTCAGTCATCCCAGAACAGAGTAAATCCTACATTTACAAGCAAATTAATAAGAAAAGTATTCTCTGAAGAGCTAAGAGATCTGTTAGTTTGGTCTAAAGTCCACCACATCAGCAGAAAGATTCCCAGTGATTTCAGTGGACTATATTTGATATTTCATTAAACATACCCTCAGTTAACAGGTACTATTATTCTTTACGATCTGCAGTACAAAGAATAACTCTGACACAGATCTTATGCCACCTATCTGCACGGAGTCTCTCTATTATTCAAGAGTAATTTTTTTTGCTGTTTGTTTAATATGTAAAAAAATCCACCAAACCACCAACGCAACATTTACAAGTAAAAAAAAAATTCTTACTAATAAATAATACAAGTACCTATCCACTGTAGTAAAATTAATTAATGCTTTTAATTGCATGTGATCATAATTTGTGGAAAAAAATACCCTTGGATTCTGTTCAAACATGTATAAAAAAATCTGAAAATTTTGTGCCACTTTATACCATAAATCACTCCTCCATAGTAATGCCTTCCTGTCCAAGCACACTAATCAAATCTCTTCCCTGTCACTGGAATTATTACATTTTAACAAGCACAGGATTTAATCATCAGCGCAGGCTTTTCACGCCTTTACTTCATTCAGGCCTTGACAGCAAACCTCTACTCATGAGTTGTCCTTACAGTGGCAGTTTGATTACCATTTTGACTACTCATGTGAGTAATACTTCTTTGTTTCAGGCCTTTAATTAGCTGAATGCTTTCAGAGATATTTCTATATACGCATTTTCTCTGTGCATTAACCATGGTATCCTTCCTCCCTCCCTCCCTCATGTTAATGACTTGGGCAGGTATGTATTTGTCTAATGTATCAATCACTTTCTCCTCACTTTCTACACATCTAAAGTCTTTGTGATTGCTTCTCATGAATTTTAAGAAGCTTCTCTGATAGAAAAGACCTTGGCATCTGTATTGCATGCCACATAGGATTTAACCTTTTGTGATTGAAATAAAGGGCATTTCGCAGCTAAAAAAATACCCCATATTATTTTCAAACTTACCAGCTGCTTTGCTTCTTGGTCTTTCTGTTGCCTTCTCAAGTCTTCTGCAGCTTGAAGGTCATCAGTACACATTCACAGGTCTCCATCAGCATCCAGGAGTGACTACAGATGTTGCTAAGGTGATTTCTTTAATTAGATATGTAGCTGTTCATTGGCAGAATATTCTGCACCTGGGACTAACAATGACTTTATGTAATATATTAACCTATTCCTGTTAGAGACACAGGGAGAAGGAATATATAAAACTTGACAAGTTGTCTAAATTAACTTGTTCAAAATGCTGCCTTTTCATTATAAAGTTAAAACTCATCTGTAATACAGGGGCTGTCCTGCAGCCAAGACTTTTTTTCTTACAGTCTCTTTTCCTGTGTCATGTGTTGAAGGAAGTCCAAACAAGGTTTTACAAGAAAGTTATGTAGGGGTTAAAAATCCATATAATGCATAAACCCAGCCTCTGCAAGGTTCCTTGGTTTGGTTGTTTTTAGTTTGGTTTGTCAGTTTTTTTCTTTTACTGTTATGGCCAAAACCCATCTGTGGTCCTGCATAGTCTGTTCTTTCCACTGATTTGAAAAGAAGTCTGTCCAGAAATTGTGGTCTACCTGAGCATTGGGGCTTAGACTAATGCTGCCTGGGATTTACTCAGTGGGGTTTTACATAACTTCATTTAGACAGCTAGAGGGTTTTAAGATGCTGCTACCCCCAGCTGTTTATTACACCAGAGATGACAGCTCCCACAGCAGAGCCAGAAGAATGGTCACTTGCTTTCCCGCTATGACCAGTAGTTTAGTTCAGCAAACTTTGCAGGAAAGCAGCTGAGGCACATGCACTTAAAATCCTGCCAACTCTTTGTGGTAACAATAATACCTGTAGAAGGTTGAAATGGATGGCTGGGGAGGTAACTTTTTAGGCTCAGCTAGATTAGTCAGGGCTTACCTGTCATCATGCTTGAGTCAGAGGCTGGAATGGCAACTAAAAGAAAGTTTGATGCAGAAATTCCCATTGTGCTCTGCTCCATTTCTTATTGACCCCCCCGTGATGCATCATTTTACAACAAATTCTGACATGTGATGAAAAGTCTGAGTTCTCAAACCCATCCAGGGACTATTCCCCATTCTCCACCTTCAGGGAAAATGAATTTGCTTATAAAATATTTATTTTATATTCAAGTGTTATTCACAGTTTCAAATTCAAAACATTCAAACCCTATTCAGTTTGAGGAAAGGGAAAAGGGATCCAATTTTTCACATCCAGATATGACCCTGATGGTTTTTGTCTATTGGGTCAAGTTTCAGAAAAGGTTTCTTTTTCCAGGTCCTTAGAATATCTTTTTCAATGGGATTATGGCCAAAAAGAAAACTTTTCAGAAAAAAAATTGAGATCATGTAACTCAAATTTGCTTTTGGCTCATTTCTAGATTGCCTGCCAGGTTTCATTTGCTTGACTGAGAAAAAGCTACACAATTTCTGTAAGATCTTACAAATAGCAAAGGGAATGTGCACTCATTTTCTGACATGAAAAAGTCAAAGAAAATAAGGGGAAAAGGGACTTTAAGTGAGGGTTTTCAGAATTGTACCCAAACTCTATACAATGCAAGGACAGTATCCAAGTAATGAAATTAATTTTCCAATGCATCTATTTCTATTTTACTACTACCCTGTTCCTAGTGAGGATTTGAGGTCATCTGAAGCAGACTGGCCAGTCCATACCCTCAGATCAGAAACAACTTCATCAAATTCCAAATCCACCCTTGGGTATTGCAGATCATATGGGAAACAAGATAATTGAATGTTCTGAGAACCCTAGAAGCTGATTCAAGCAACTGCCCTAGATAAGACTGATAGGTGAAATGAGGAGAGAATTTTAGCCTTAACTCTGAATATCCTGGCGTTCACTAAAACCATTCACACAGGCAAAACTTTGCCGGCACCTGCAGTCTTGGGAATGTAGGGGGCAGTCTCAACAAATATTGTGGGTCCTGTGATATTGAGAAATCTCCACCGGCTTTGATGAATCAAGGTCTGCCACTTTATAAGCATCCTCAGTAGCACTAGGGGTTTGTTCTCCCTCCGTAAATCCCAGCAGTTATGAGACAGGAAAAAAAGCAATATTTTAACTCTTGTTAGTTCTGTTTCATGTGTGTACATCCTTCTACTACTATTTACAGTTATACCATCAGGTGGCACAGAGTTACATTCCAAAAAGACAAAACATACAAGCGTGATGTCTGCACCCAACACTGAAGAGTCCTTAGAGCTGACTTTCACTCTTGTCAAGTTCAATTTCAGACAGCTCCCAGAAATTCTTGAGACAATGATACATTCTCCCACTCTAGGTCTTCTTATAAGGCATTGGAAAGCACAGATGCATGAGAGAAAATCATCGACAACTGTCTTGCTAAAGGACAAAAATCAGAGCAAACCACACTGGCACTGAAAGCCCCTCCCTGTCAATAAAGACATTTTACAGCAAAAACATTTAATTTTATTTTGTTTTTAATCTGTTGCTATCAAGTGCTAGCTGTCTTCAGGAAAAGAATGAATTTGACAGTTTTGTGTTGACTCTTACATTTCCCATTACTGACTCTTTTCATCTCTGTCCTGAAGCAAAAATAAATTTCCCTTTTTAAGCTTTTGATGATAAAAATCTCATCTGTAGCCTCATAAATGATCCTTTATTATCTATATTAATAATGAATAAATGTCTGTTGAATACCCCTGATCCTTTGCATTAATAGTGCCAGATGTATTATAGATAACCTTTTGATTTAACAGCACAAACTGTGAAACAATATTAAACCAGTAAAGGACTGATCTTACTGGAGTCACTAAGGTCAAAATTATAAACATTTCTTGCATTTCTATTTGTAAATTGGCCCATTATGCAACATCAGTCCCCATCATTTATTTTTGAGAGGTACCAGACTAGCTGCAGTCCTAGAAATAGAGCTCATAAATAATATCTTGAATAATTTTTTTAAACATATCCGGCTCTTCCAGTTCTCCTTCCTAATGCCTCCTCATGATCTTAATTAATAGAGCATTACTACATGAGCAGGTCCACTTCCGCTTACTGTACTATCATTTAAAAATATGTTGCTCACCTCTTTTCCCATTAGTCCTGTCAGAATCAGGCACAAACTTCATTCAATCATCTGAGATGGCACTGAAAGAACTGGAGTTATTCCTGAACAAAGGGATGAAGCTCCCTTTAGGTTAGCACAACTGCATTCCAGAAGTTTGACTGCTTTCCTCTTACATACCTACTGCCTCTTCCTTTATGATCATTTTCAAATAGGTTGTTGCTTTACTGTGATGAATATAACACCTGAAAATCCATTTGCCTGTAAATCAAGATAACACCTTTCATAAGTGTTCCCTTCCGCCTGCTGTCCTGTGACTTCTGTTCCAACTTTCAAGAGCTCTAACAAAAATGAAGTGCCTTTTTTGATATTAAGAAACAAAATACAGCATGTCTTTTTTTCTGGGAAAAAAAGGATTCCCACTGAAGTGGGAAACATGCTAGTTCTGTGTTTAAGTGTGTCTTCTGAAATGAATTGCTTAACACTGCTGTGTTTCTGTGCACAGAAATGCTGCACATCCACTTACCTGTAGCAATAACTGTAGCTACACCATTATCAGGCCAATACAAAAAAAAGACTGAAAAGCTTAGATTGGCCCTACAAAACTCTATTTCTGGGATGGGCACTAACAAAGTCATCTGACATATGTTAGCGTAACTGAAAAGGTAGATGAGATAAAAGTTGGCTAATTTAACTATCAGGAAAACAATTCAAGACTTGGACATATAAAATGTAAAATTAGTCTTTGGATTCAATTAAGGTGAGTTGCAACAGTTCTCCTGGAATTTAAGAGACAAAACTCAACTGGTTTTGATACAGCAAAAATGTATCAGGTATCAATGATCAAACATGAGGAAAAAATTAATTTCAAAATTATTGAGTTGTACCATTGGGCAGCTTTTAACAATCCACTAGTAAAACACCATTCAAGGCTGGATTTTGCAATTAAGTACATTGTTAAGAAACCCTTTCTTGCAAGGACTATTCTCAGATTCTGTCACTGGTAGAATTACCCAGGCACAATGAAGCACAAGGATTTTCAAACATTTCTAGAGACGTAAGAAAGTAGCACCCTTCAGGCAGCTCAGCAATCTGCAGGCTGAAAAAATCCTTTTCCTTCCATCTTATAGCTGAATTTGGCTTTGCATATCAGTTCAAGCCACGCCAGAAATAGCAAGTGAAAACCTTACACCACTGAAGTCAACAGCAGTTTTGCTGCAGTTTCACACAGGCCAGCTGCCAGCTTACCAGGTTTGGCTATTCAAAAGAAAGTCAAAGGTGGCTCCTGACAAATAACAAAAGAAGAAGAAACAATTTAAATAAAACTAAATTGCTGAGACAATAATAGCATAATTTGACATTAAAATTTATGTTGTTCATTATCTATTCAAAGGCAAAAATAAGTACCTCTCCTCACCCAGCATTGTAACATTATCATACATCAACTAATTCCATTTGATTCATGACTTACATCCACAACAGTTACGGCTGTTAGGCAATATCAGATTTAAAGGCCTAATCCAACAAACACCTGTATACTTAATCACTTCAGTCACAAGCACAAGTGTTTTCTGTCTTGCAGACTCCTTTTCAATACTACATGCATACAGCTGTCAGGAAAGGTGTGTAAGACACATTGGGTCAAGTTCCTAGCTAATCTGATCTGGAAAGCGGCATGGCAATATTCTGATGCTACATATCATCTCCTGGCATCATTGGGTGAATTCTTTTATTTGAATCGGTGAAAATCCAAAGAGTAACAGGATTAGATGAACACATTTACAAATGCCAGAATGAATTTGTGTATAAAATCTTGGATCAGTGGGTCCAGTAGTGGTTTTTTGCTGTCTAGGAGTGGACAGGGTTTCATTAAATAACTCCAGCTATTAGTATTTGTTATACATAATGTACGCACTTCAGTAGTACCTAGCTTAAACCTCCCTTTAATCTCAAACCAGAGAAACAAAGACTTTCCAGTCTTAAAGAATCAAAGAAGAGTTCAAAATATATCTAATTTACTTAGGCTAAGTTCTGACAGGAGGATTTGTATCAAAACGCGTATTTTTTCTACATTCTTTCTTAGCTGCATGACGAACCACTGTATAGTTCATCGTTTGCTTTCTTGTTGAATGATAAATAGTGCCTCAAATTAAACATGATTGTTCCCTGTGAAACTAAACTACAGCTTCTTAAAGACAGTAATGGCATTTCCTCTTTATGTTGCTTTTTTCTCCATTTCCTGTAGATGAAAGCCACTGTCTGGATTGCCAGGTTTTAGTATTTCAGCTGGACTGATAGCATCAAAGATATTTTTTGCCTTGATCCTTTCCTTTGTCACTACTTCACATGACTGTTCTATGTAATAAATACACCCATGCCTGGGTCACAGCATCTCAGACTTTATTCTATTTCTCTAAATTAACTTGTATTTCTGTTTAAATAGAAATGCACCTAGGTGAATACCTCCAAATCTGTTGCCTTTTTCCTTCATGCTTGCTACATTTACACTGTTACAAACATTAGCAAATTTTGATCTCAGTCTACTGCTTTTTTTTATTACTCTTCCTCATATTGAATAGCATCAGCTCTTCAAGGACTCTTGAAGTCATCTAATGACATTCTCCAGATTTATTTCATAACAAACTCATGAGTCGCTGCAGAAATGTTACTGACAACTAACAGAATCCTCATCATACCCTCAGACTTCAGGAAAGAAAAAAGTTCTAGTATAAAACCATATATCTTTCTTTCTTGTTCATGTACAACTGTGCATTCTGGTTTCAGTTAGAAGAAGAAATACAAATCCATTACGAAAAAGGTGTTTCTGCTTCCAGAAGCCAGACTACCTGGGATATGTTGAATAGCAACTATTTTCTGGAGAGATACTGCCAGAGTGTACGCACTGTAATCAAATAATAAAATAATAATGAAATAGCAGCTGTTGAGAGAGGTAGAGTTCTAACTCAGACATTCCGAATGTTGGACAAACTTTAATTCTTAGTTTGGAACCCAATAAAATAGTCTTACGTGAGAGACATACAAGAAAGATTAAGCATGAAAATCCGGTATAACCACTACTAAAATTCATAGGCTTGCAGCCAATTTGTGAGAATAACAATAACTTCCTTCATGCAAAGCTTTAAGCAACTAGTTGCAGAATTCCATGACTTATTTTCCATCCCTAAACCTCTTCCCACATTGCAACACTGCAAATGATGCTGCAGTAAACTGGACTTAATCCATTATTCTTCTACCTTATTGCATTATTCCCTGTGCATAAGAAGAGAACTCTATGGGTATTTAGGATCTTTTGCGTCTTTGAACGGGTGAAGGTAAGATTTGCTTCTGAACTCAGAAAAATCAACCTGTAATGCTGTTGGCCATCAGCATTTGATAGATTTTTTTACTGTCGTAAAATATTTTTGAGGTTTCATTTAAATGAATCTGCCCTAGCCTGTCCTAAGGGACAGTTTATATTAAAATGAAATTCCATAATTGACAATAAATAGATCAGAAAAGTAGGATTTTACCGTTCCTGACATGTAATGCTGCCACACAAAAAATAACACATAATGCTTTTACCAAAGTAAGTAGAAGCAAGATGATGCCCTCTTCCAAACCTGGCACAATTTAAGACAGCATGCCTTTAGTGGTGACTGATAATACAAGGTTCTAGGCCCTTTTTCTCCTGGTTTTGGGGGAACCTAATCCTTTTCCTGCAGTGAACAAGCACACTTTCTGTCCGCATGCCTACAAACACAATGGTTTTCTTTTTTTAGCCTCCTTCACAGTCCTTACGCTTTCCACTTCTTCTGTCAGCCTGAGCTATTATTTTAACCATCTTCAAAGAGGTCATCATGGCAGAAGGAGTCAGGGGCAAAATGTGGGGGAGGAAGGAGAAGCAGTGCAATAAGTGAGTATAATAATTGTTCTTTGATGAAGAAAAAGGTAGAAGAAAAAATACTCAGGTTCATCAGTAATGCAAGCCCTGCCATCCCCAGATGTTACAGAAGCATTAGAATTGCTCCCTGCAAGAAAAATTGGATTAGTCACAATCTTGTCGACTAATGGGCACACTCTGTGATCTTTAGAGCTTCATTTACTGGGTTAATAGTGCTTTGCCTGAGTTCCTTTGCAATAGGGAAAAAAAAAAAAAAACTGTAAGAAGAAATATTCTGGGTGCAGTCCACAGCCACTGACACGAGTAATATCATATTCATCACAGACAGACCTCGTATCTCATTACTACTGAAGAGTTTGCCCCCAAGGCATTTGAGCTCAGTCAGGCCAGGCCCCTCATGTGGAACCGTTCAGGTATATTGTGAAATGATTTAATGCGATAATAATGTCCACTTTGTGAGATAGATTATGTTTTTTATAGTGGCTGATGGTTAATGAATGATACATTAGCAAACATCACTAAAACATTATTGAGAAAATGCAGATAAGAGATAGTAACTCCCTCATTCCCCAGCCCCCACTCTTTCTCAGATGCACAAGAATGGAAAGCAGAAGAACTTACAGAAAACAGAAAACTTGACATTTTTGTGAAGCTACCAGCTTGCATACTCTCTGTCTTGCTTGCTTGCTTGTTCTCTAGAGAAGGGGGAAAAGAGATATTTAAAAATGTTGTAAACACAAACTGAAATATCTCTTCTTAAATCAAATGAGAATCAATGAAAGTGCAAACCTGGACAAATACATTATATGTTGACCCAGTTTATTAGATGAAGCCGTTTACCCTGATTTGATTTATCTAGCAATACACTGCTCAGCTGTGAAATGAGATAAGAAGAGCCTATTCACCTTATTTACAATATTATAGTGACTCCCGCTAGCACCACTATGGTTAAGGATCTGTCAGCAATTCC
This sequence comes from Psophia crepitans, assembly GCA_013399095.1. Taxonomy (NCBI): domain Eukaryota; kingdom Metazoa; phylum Chordata; class Aves; order Gruiformes; family Psophiidae; genus Psophia; species Psophia crepitans. Next base: position 81,200 of record VWZZ01008021.1, on the reverse strand, counting down.
ATTACAAACACCATTTTTTTTAGGGTTTGTAACATGGCTGTAGATTCATGCTTAGCTTGAACATGGCAATCCAAAAAAGATAGATTCAATTAAAATCTCCTATTGAGTTCAATGGATTTTGGATTAATGAGGCACAATCTTAAAAATGTGAAAACCTCTAGGTAATTTTCTACATTTTTAGCCATTATTGCTGTGCTTTGCGAAGAAATACAAAGAGGGTCACGTCCCCTGATAGTGCAACTTTACTGAAATCAATAGAGTTACAATGATTTACACCACCTGAAAAGCTGCCCCATCTGTAAGGGATATACACTTGGCAAATATGATTCACACTGAGTTCTTTTTCTGTATTGCTTTGATTTCCTGTGTTATTTGACTTGCATACACTTCCAAAACCTCTTTGTTTCCTTAACAAGGGTGGAGGTGAAATCTAGTGGAATGAGTATATCCCACATGCTTTCAATGGGACTTAAACTACTTCTGAACTTGCAGTTTAGTACTCAAACTGCTGTGTTTTCCCACAAACCTTCTGAAATGGCTCCTGGCGTAGGGTTTTTTCCACCAAAAAAAAAAAAAAGAAAAATCCTTTCTGGTCCAAGCCTTTGTTCTGTTTTGTTTTGCTTTAAAGCTGAAGCCTCCAAAGTAAAGTTCTGTTCTGGTTTCCTTCATTTTAATTTGTGAGTGTCTTAACAGCTCAAACTGAAAAGAATTTTCCTCTTTCTGTATTCCTACCAGGTGTGCATACCTGAATGGATTTGGTTACATTTTTGAAGTTGAGAACTGTCAGCATTTTCTTTGCCATATGCATGCACCCATGGATTGCTCAGTTCTTAGTGCAAATCAGCATAGGTCCATTGACCTTAGCACAGTTAACTGATTTATTGCAGCCGAAGATCTAGTCCACAACATGCATAGCCCACATCTAACTCATCTCCTACTGCTGATACCTGATAAGCACACAGATGTTAGGCATGCAGATGTCATAGCAGTGTAATTTTTATATTTCCACAGTTCTAACACTGCATACATAGATTAATATTTTCAATTAAATCATTGTTATTTTACATTCCTCTTTTGTATTGTGAGATGCACACATTTGTAAGAAACAAGCATAAATAACAAAGGAAGGTTTTAATTTTTCTTGGGTATTTTACCTTCCATATAACCTCTTCGGTCCCATTCCTCCAGTTTTTCTGGTTGTGCAGGAAGTAGGAAAAGAAGTAGAGAAGGCTAGGGAGGTGGAGTCTGCTGAGGTCAAATAATAGATGATGAATACAATTATACAGACACAAGATGGCCTTTATCCAGTTCACAGACAGTATGCTTATCAACAGCATCGCCCAGTGACACCTAATTAGGCAAAGCAAAGGCCTCTTGATCTGGATTTCCTTTGGATTTGCACCTGGGTGACCAAAGAGATGGGATCACACCAATTGGGATGCTTTCTCCTTATTTTGTAACATGAAGCAAACTGTATTTTAAAACAGGTGTAGTTCTTTAAAAATTATCATGTTCCTTCTACTTCATGGGTATTGCAGAGAGATTTTAGGGAAAAAAAAAGTGGAAATTTGAAGGAAGGAAGAACATAATAAAGGGATGGTAAGATCCTGAACTCTCACATTGCCTATTTAGTAACGGGTCTCCTACTTCACCGCAGACAGAAATGATAAAATTTTGGGCCCCGGTGCTGCGTAGCTCCCAGCTGCTCCCTCAGGAGAGACTGGAGGGAGAAGGTGGTGGCTCTGCTGGACTGCCATCCCTCCTGGGCCGGCCACCTCAGAGTGTTGTCTGCTCATGGCCTCATAGACACACAGGTTTTTCACAAGTTCACAAGGAAATGGATAACAACGGGCACATGTGGCTGTGCTGGTGGGAGTGGCAAGGTGGCGGGTCAGCAAGGGAAGCAGCTCCCTCCATTAGAGGGCTGCAGCCAGGCCAGGCTTCTCCAGCTCCTGCAGCACTTTGTGAGGGGGAACCATGATGGCAGATGGGAGGAACAGCTCTGCCCTGCCACCTCAGCCAGCCCAGAGAGTGGCTGCTGCCATGAACCTTGCCGCTGCCAGCAGAGGAGACTTGTGGAGGAAGCAGCAGCATGAGAGGGGCAGCTCTCTGAGGAGTAAAGGGCCCAAGAGGGCAGTGACTTGGGGTTTAAATCCCACCCTGCTTAAATTGTTTCTTAACAAAAACCACAAAAATTATTATGGCAGCAGGGTTGCACAGTGGTGTGGTTCTCTGCTTTTGGTAGTAGTGCCAGCAGGACTCAATTTCCATAAAAGCCCACTTAGAAATGCGGATGCAGTGCATGGAGCCAACAGTGGCCTGCAGGGTAGTGCCGTAGGCACTGAGGATGCCTTGGGGAAAATAAACCTGTAAGACAAAATATTCTGGGTGCAGTCACATCTTCCCGAGCAGCACCCTTGCTCCCTGCAGGTGCTTGAGGGGAGAGGTGTATCCCAGGGGCCTGTGAGGAACGTGACATTATCCCTGGGGAGTCATCTCCATCTTGAGAATGTCCCTGGGAGCCGCAGTGAGGGGACAGCCTCAGTGATCTGTGCAAAACACAAGTGTTGAGTCTTTTGTCCCCTCCAAGGGGCATCTGGATACTCATAAGATGAGATAGTTTAAGGGCAGAGGACAGAGTTTCTTTTTTTAAAGGGTGCTCTGACAGGCAGAATCTCAGGAGCTGCTGGGGCATGACTCTGCACTGAGTTGCTCCTTGCTGTTCTAGGTGGGACCTGCCTCGGTGGGAACCGTGGCAGGAATCAGCCCTGATGCTGGCCACAATCTGCAATCTGCTGCCAAGCTCTATTTTTCTCATGTTGGTCATATTTTTACTTTGCTTGCTTGCCTAATCGAAGGTTTAGTAGGTTTTCTTTCTTGGTTGTCTGCATTTGTAATGGTCTGAAACTTAGAATGTGGATTATTTATGCTACTTAAATGCATCCTTTCTGCTACGCAGGCTCCAGCACATGTGAACTGGGTGCAACATTGAAAAAAAATTTGCAGAATATCACAATTGTATGCTTAGGCAGAAATTAATAGTATTTTCTCCTTGCACTTAGCATCTCATTCATCTTTGCTGCAGTCATGATGCTTTATTTGTGATGGGTTTGTTGCCTCAGTCTTGTATGAAATGTTCAGAAATAACATGTATAGTGCTTTTATATATTCTATGGTCAGAATGAAAGGGAAACACAATGCTTGTATTTGAAACCCTCCCTTGGTTCTATCAGTACACAGCAGCAAAATTGTACTCTGTCTTCATGAATTGCAGGTTAAACCTACAAAGCATATAAAAATTTAAGGGAAATGTAGCTCACGTATGTTACCTTATTTTGATGCATAGAGAGTAACTGGTTGATGAGTTAAGAAAAACAAAATTATTTGAACTACTTGCATTTTATAAAAGGGCTGGAATTCACATAAACTTTTTTTTTTTAATTATAAGTTTGTACGAATGGGAAATGCACCATATTAAAACTCATAAATGTGTGGGATTTTCCACTGTGGCAGGCATCTCAAACTACCCACTTCAAAGGGAGGCAATAGTGACTTGAAAAATATTCCGAATATGTGGAAATTGGGCAGAACATATCTGAAATTAATCTCCTGTAATTGTAGATAGACAGAAAACATGGGAAATCCTGGATTTATCCTCTCAGTGTATGGCACTACCAGAAATATTTTTTTTCTGTAGACATCATAGGAAGAGCTTTGAAACAAGCTCTTTGAAACAAGACAAGGATCTCTGTTAGTGACAAGACGTAGCAGGCAGATAGCAGAGGCCAAAAACTCATGAACTGAGATGGTCTTTAATAGTCAAATTAAAAAAAAAAAAGGCATTGTCCCTTGTCAAATGTAGGCACTGATTGTCGTCAACCTGTTCACTGATGCTGTGTATCATTAATCATCTGAACCAGGCATTTCCTAATTTTTAGGTAGAGTTGCAGATTTGTCTTAGTTAATGATGTAGGAAACTAGGTTTTTAAGTCTCACAATAATATTTGCCTTGTTCTTCAAGTGAAACTATATGATAAATGAATTGCATACCTACATATTGAATTTAAATGCATTTATAAGCATCCCAGAGCATTTCAGGCACTTACTTTTCTGTGGCTGTTATTCTGGCAAATACATTTTGTGAAATATAACTATTCTTTTCCTTCATTTCCCCAAAGATATTGATATGTATGTGCAGAGAAGTGGAATTCCAACCGGGGCCACCAATGGAAACATTAACATTAAAAAACAGTCTGAGCACTTAGAGAACTTTCTCAGCTCAAGAAGTTGGAATTATTGTGGAAATCTCAGTGCAGTACCTGTTTTTCTAGTAATACCTAGAAGTCCCACTCATGGATTAATACCATACTGTATTAGAGATCAAACACACATAGAACAGACAAACCTCTGCCTCCCTTTGTAAAATGAGTATAAAGCAAGAAGTAAAACAAAGAAAAAGGCAGATTAGGGAACACGAGAAAATATTGAATAGCATAATAGGAGTCCTCTGAGGAATCTTTTCTTTCACTGCTGGCACGCGCGTGAGAATGGCATTCTGCTATCTATAAATTCAGGAGCAGTCAACAGGAAGTAGCAAAATATGTCTGCACACTTCACGACCTGGAGGAAACCTCAGGATGTATTTGCATACATGGCATACATAATGTTTGCGTTGTACAGAGACTGTGTGAAGAGTTTTAGTTTGCCTTTTTTCCTCAAATTTGCTATTACATAATTAATCCTTAGAAATCCTCTGCCTATTTAGAATAAACACAAGGCAAAATGGGAGAACATTTTATTCTCAGGTTTTTAACTAATGATATGAGCAGGTCAGCGAAGCATTATCCCTTTTATAAAGTTATAAAAGTGGAGATGCTTTTTCTGTCTTTTGTTTGTTTGCCCATGTCAGTTGTCTCCAGGTGTTTGGTGTTATTCTGTGCTTTTCAAGACGACAGGAAGGGGAGGATGCTTCTAAATAATATGTTGCCCTGACTTCATAAGGCTTGTTTTGTCTGGCAAATGAATTATGTAAACCTTCTCCACCCGAAACTGTTTCAAGTCAATTAATTGTTGTAATTACTTAAGATTTCTTTTTAATGAATATGACTCTCCAGGGATTTGATGATATCCTGTCATCTGTAGGCCTGATAAATGAAATGTGATTTGTGGCTTGCTGCAAACTGAACCCTTGTACTTGAACAATGTCTCTCTTTCCTGTGTGCTCATTAAACGGAAGAAATGCCCTTGATGGAATTAGGAACATTTGCTTTCGTTGGTCCCTAGTAAGAATGGATAGTATAGGCAGATAAATTTTGGCTTTTACCTCTTTTGTTCTCTCTTCCTTTAAATGCAGGCCTTGTTAACGCATTAACAATTACTCGGAGCAGACACATGACCCCAGTGAGGTTACCTATTGTAACTGAGACTAGCTTAGCTGTCCCATCTCTCATCTCCATTAGGTGCACTGAAATGTGAAAGATTTGCAGTCAGTCGGTGCGGAAGGAGACCAAGGCTGTGTGTTGGGTTTTTATATTACCTTTTTTACAATCTTCTTAGCTGCCACCAACACTTTACAATCAGAACAGCCAACTTTGACGAGCAGGGGACCCTCCCTTTGTTTTTGTGCAATCCCTAGTTTCCAGTGGCTCTCGAGAAAAACTGAGCTGCCCAGTGCTGCAGACAAAGACAAGCAATCCAAAAGAGCATGACAAAGGACCATGAAGTCTGCACTAAGTTCCTACAAACAGTGTGATTGCTTATATATCAATTTCAACTGGCCTATTTTCCCCTACACTGCCGTGTATATAATATAATCTAATCACCAATGCTAGGAAAGTATAAAGCAGGTGGGTTTTCCTGATTTAAATTCCATTGGTAAAATGGAGATTACTGCTTTTATTGCAAGACCTTTCCTGAATATCACGTGGGTACATTAAACATCATAAAATACCTAGCGAAATGTAGTGTCTTGGTCACAATTTGGAATGTAAGGACAATGAATTATTGTGTATCACAAGCAAAGATCGCTTTGACCTTTTTCCAGTCAAGAGAGGGTGTCTCAGATATGTGTAGCTGTCTAATTCTGGCAATCATGGGTAGTGTAAGTGTACAGAAGAGACAGCATCCCCGATAATGGAAATGAATTAAGAAACAGAAGAAACTGCCACATTTTAAGTTATTTAGGAGAAATAGGAGTATGTGAAGGGTAGAAAGGTGAAAATTGTGAGGGGAGAGAGACAAGGAAACACCAGATCAATGTCTGGGAGGAAGATATCATGGAAAAGGAGAAAACATTTAATTTTCACAGAAAGGGATTTTGCACTTTGGGGTTCAAAATCCAGGAATGGTTGTAGCAATTTAGACAAAATGGCATCAAACCCTGAATCTTTCCTAAACTCTAAACCATCTTATTTGTGCTGGGGTAAAAGACACTGTTCTACTACTCGTTCCCTTCCCCCCAGCCTACCCTTTTTCTTTTTGGGTTGTCAGGAGCAATAGGCAAGGATACAGATGTACAATAAAGTGCAAGGAACAGATTTTCCTGGCATGATGGGCCCAGCTGAAAAAGCACTGTCTGAAAGTATTGCAAAACTGATTGTCTTTGGTGCAGTAATTGGATGGAAGACATTCAGATCACCTTTGATTAGATGAACTTCTGAAACTACGGAGATTTATCGGTGCACAGATCTTATTCTCAGAGGACTCAAGAGAAAGTGTCCCATTAACTTAATGAATCAGGCCGCAAGAGAACAACTGCTCTTGAAGTCAGAATGAGAGATTTCCCATCAGTGGCACAAATTCTGCCAATAAAGGCAACAGGATTTCTCAAGTGAAATGAGATTAGAATATGTCTCCCCTGATTTTCAGTAGTTAAATGATTGACTATCCTGTAATAGGCTAATTATGAGACTTCCCTTCAATTTTTGTGTTGCAGGAAGGAATGAAAGTTTCCTTTCTCTACCTTGATTGTGTGGCAGCTGTGGCAGTGCTTCATCGACACCATTGCATAGTCTTGACCTTTGAAGGGTGGCATGGGGCATTCATCTTTCCCAACCTCATCTGCCTTCAGCAAGGTGTCCCCAGCTCTGGAACTTCTGGCAATTTGACAAAGGCCTCTTCCTGCATGTCAGTTCTCATTATGCACTCTGTCTTCTTGACATATGACACACACGTCAGCTCTCATTTTTTCACTCCTTGCTTTGTTCGCCTCTTTGCAGGTGGGAGATTCCACATCCTCTTTTTTGAGCCATTTCCAGGGTGGTTCTTATTTTCCTGCAATACCTTTGTGGCCTTTCTTGATAACTTGAAAGACCCTTCTTGCCACTGATGTTTTGCTTTTGTCCCTGATGGTTAGCGGTTCTTCACAAAGAAAACCAGCTTTTTAGAGGCCTCCTTAGCTAACCATGCCTTCTCTACAAATGGTGCCTTTCCAGCTACTGTAGATAAGTTGTTGCTAAATGTTTTTGACATAGTGGTAATGGAAGCTGCTCACCTCAGATGACTTGTTTAGTGACAGCAATGTTTAGTTGCTTCTATAGCCTCTTTTAAAAACATTTCAAGTACTGTTTGTTTCATCGCTATAGAATTGTGTTATTGCTAAAATTAACATCCTAATTTTACAGATGGCAAAACTAGCATCAGCCTCCCACGTGCTTTAGCTTAGGCTGTCTGACTGCAGTACTCTAAGCAGGGTTATTTGTGATGAGGCATTGACAAGAAGGCTATGCAAATCATCGATCACTGCCTCTCATCTGCAAGTGAAACAGCAGGAAGCAGAGATTCTAGAAACATGTTCTTGCCAGTCTGTCCTTCATAAAGGCAGGGAGCCCCTGGTAGCTGCTCAGTGATCTGGAAAGTTGGTTCTAGGGAAAACAACCTAAAGAGGTAACGTACAAGGAATAATTGTTGCCCGGCAAGTGGTCCTGAAGCCTGAAACGAAAAAAAAAGTATACTCCTGACCGTGTTACTCACATGTTTGGACACTTGCAGTAAAGAGTTAGTTCAAGAAGAGCTGAGACAATGGGCAGGTACTATTCAAATTGCATATGATGGCTGCACGTGCTTAACTACTTACCTGAGGGGATGAAATTAAGACAGAAACCTAGTAATTTAAACACTTTTAAGTCTTGATTCTCCTTTCATACGTGGCTTTTTGCACTACTTTACATCTACACAGATAACTTACATTGATTTGATGGCAAAATGGCATCATAAATGAGAAGAAGATACTTAGAATAAATGTAAACTTTGAAAATACGAAGTTGCTCTGATCTTATCTAACTAGGTTTTATAACAGTACATGCATTTGGGTTAATTTTGTGGCTTTTTAAAATCCAGGATTTCTTTCTACAATCCCTAGCATAAATAATTACACCTAATAAAGACATCCCATTGCTGAGGTGTCTTTGTGTAAGACTAGACTATGATGGAACACGTACTAATAAAATTGTCTTTTCTGGGCAGTGTGGGGTTTTTCTTACAAATGTAGTAATATTTTTGTTTGTTTCTGGTCCACTTGAGAAGTTGCTAGCAACTTACCCATGCTTGAGAAGTCGCTAGTTGCAGTGCTAGCAAGAGACAAGTCATTTGTCTCGCTTTTTAGAGTTCTCTTTTCAATGCAGTCCACAGAGATGATTCAGTCAATGTCTTTTTTGAAATTAAATCCACCACTTCGTTTTTGCATGAAATTTACAGGGATAATTTGTATTCTTAAAGTTAGGAACATTTTTCAATAACTGGCTAAATGACAAACAAAAGATATCTGAAATTATAACATTAACTTCTATCTCAATATTCTTACTGTTTTCTTCCACAAAATGGAGTTGCCAAACAGTCAAAACTGTCACACTGAATTAGAACATGGTTAAAATGAAAAATGCAAAAGAATGTACAACTTGAACTTAAAAAAGTTGAATTACATTAGCAAAGAAGAGGTATAAGAAGTCTTTAAAATTATCTTCTCCATATCAGATATTTTCCAGTAGTAACATAAAGGTTGTAGTATTTTATTATTATAATAAGTAGAATGCATGCTTTCAGAAATTGCCTATAGGCATATACTTTTATGCTATACAGTAAACACTTTATAAAACTGTGTGTCTCAGTAACAAAAACATGAAGAACCTCCCATTTACATTTGATAAACTCTTCCCTCTTATTTCTGTATGTTGAATGTAGTAACAATGCCTTCTTCAGAGGGCTGATGTGGGTATTTGTTAATTGATGTTTTATCAAGTTCTCACAGTTCTTAAATGCAAAGCATCTGTGTATAGTATGTGTCTATATCTATAAATACATGCAAAGCATTATGTGAATGTATTATACTGGCTGTTCTAAATCTTTCTTCACTCTTTGCTCCCCTGCATCAAAATCTTATTTTAAAAATCATTGGTACTGAAAGTGTGAAATACAGTCAATTATTTGAATATCTATAAATCAACCATCTGTGATACACACTGTAACAAGGAAAAAGAAATCAAGTTTGCCAGTAAATGCTACTCTGACAAATCCAATTTTAAATATAATGTATGGCTAAGGGTGTGTTATAACAAGTTTCATGCCTCTAAAAGGGCAAATAAGTTATTTCTCTCTTTATAATTGCCCTGTATGTGGTGATTTAGTCTTGATATAGATATCAAATATAGATTTGAATTTAGATTTTTACTTCTGTGGTAATTATGTACACCTCAAAGCAGCTCATTCTGGACTTTTGGAGATGTTAATTGTTTTGCACGCTGCAATAACCAACAAACCAAAAAAGCTATTCCAATTGACTTGTTCTAAACAGCCAGAGCACTTGTGGGGACAAAGGACAACGCCTTCTCTCAGCCAGTGTTGTAACCTTCACACCAATTTATCTGGAAATAGGTTTTAAGGAAAAGCATGGCAGAGATCTTGAGGTGCATGTGTGCTTCTAAACAGGTTTTGCTTGCTATACTTATCTCTCTCTTTTTTTTTTCTTTTTTTTTTCCAGATTATCTTAGTCCTTTGCAAAATCTCAGGATTTTGTTAAGGTCAGCCAAGTAGGTGGTTTGTGGTTATTAAATATATCACCCTGATAGTACACTCTGGAGGTTAACTGTACAAATCAAGATAACAGTTTAATGCAAGAGACACTCCTCCAAGTTGGCCCATGTAGCTCACTGCACTGAGGGCAGGTTTTCAAAAGATGTGACAAAGTAGGAGACAGCCAATAGCCAATGTCAGGCATAGCCATAAAAATGTATGCAAAACAAATGTGGAGCCAGGATGGAGGCATAGAATATACACATAACACCCCTCCCCCATGCACGTGCACGCGCGTGCACAGACACATGGACACAAACATACAAAATTTAGACTTCATGAAGCAGGAAGGAAGTACGGTATAGTAATGCAGCATTATACATACCTTCATGTTTCTCCCAAAATGTGAGAAAGATGCTGTCCAGTGCCTGTCCTAGTACAGTAGATGTGTGCAGCAGCTGCAAAATAGAGTGTAACTTGAGCTTTACTTAGTCAAATACAGTCTCCAAGTGATCAGAAAGTATGTGATGAAAGATCCCCTAAAAACAAGGTAAAAGGAAGTTGAATACTATAATTGTTTTCTGTGGATGAATCTCTTTAACCAGTAGTTAGTGCATATCTACACATAGAAGTTACATTTCATCTCTGGGTGTTCCTAGACTGTAAGTCCTGAATTCATTTTGAGTACGGGCATAGCTAACGCACAACAGCAGGCACTTGAGTATGTAGATATGCCTTTGGTTAGCTCAGATTATAACACACACTCCTGTTGGTTTGTTTGGGGTTTTTTTTGTGTGTGAAGGCAAATTCTTCAGGACTTTCTTTCTATCAACTTCATTTTGTAATGAGGCTTACACTTACATGCACCCAGATGAAATGTAAGAAGCACAAAGTTAATTAGAGGAAAATCAAACAGAATTATGTCATGTAATACCAAATACAATGAACAAAAAATGTTTCCTTCAGTTTGCTTTCAACCATTTTGAGTACATTGTCTCTGTACAGTTCTTCTCACTTACACGTCAACCATTTCTGAAGGCAGAGGGAAGAGGGAGCAGGATACGCAGAAGAAAAGCAATTCAAGTCATAGCAGTTTTTCTTGAACTTGAAAAAGAATTTAAAAGGCAATATTATTGAAGTTCTGTGGGGTTTTGCTTGGCATAGTTGGATTGGCTAAAGACCAGTTTATTTTCTTAAAGTGTACTCTATTGTTTTATGATCTGCAACAGTACATCATAGATCATAATCAGATGTACAATAAATAAAATTTACCAATTGGGTTACATGAAGAAATGTGCTCACCCTGATTTAAAGTGCGTTTAGTGTTGTCCCAGGGAAACCCAGCAAAGGTGAATGTTTGGGAAGGGAACCTAGAATGTATTTGTGCCTGGCAAACTAAGTCATCCAGGAGAATGTAGATTTTGGTGAAATATTTGTATGAGGAAAGCATGATTGAAACAACTGCACAGCCAAGGTAAATTAATTTTAAGCAGTCTAATTTCATAGAGGGCTGATTCCAGAGAACTGGCAAGGAGCAAGGATATATGATAATAACACTGCCAGCAGTGTTGGAAGAGGGCTCCTAAAATAATTAAAATGTCCTAAAAGTCAAGCAGCTTAAAATAATAATAATTAATTTTTAGGTACTTTTTATTAACTTTTTAGGTTACAAGCCTGCAGGAATTTAAGTCATATTTTCAGAGGGTTCTCTGCATCTGCAAAGAAACTTTTAAGAAAAGCTGCTGAATAGAAGCTCAGATTTTTACTAGATCTATGTAGCTATAGGAGCTTGTTCAAGCAGGCTATTAAATATCATGGTAAAATAACAACTTGGCAAGACATTTATAAAACATATGTGACACACAAACAGGTTACCTTCTATCTTTGTATCGAAAACAAGAAAAAGAAAAGGCTTTTCAGAAATCTGTAATTTTTTTTCATCTAGTAAACACAAGAATTTTCTAGTTCTGCCAGGCTTTGGTGGGTAGTAAATCTTCAAGAGAGAAGTAAATAGTTCCTGTGCTATGGTCTTTGAATGGAATACGTATATAAAAAGCAGAAAGGGAACCTTTTAACTCTACAGTATTAAATCCTTTAACAGAAAAAAATAGAGATGAAGAGAAAGCTGGACAGATGCATTACTTAAACATGCTCCTTAAGAATTCCCTTGTGCTCCTGAGTTCTTTTTCATCACCCTGAGCTCTCTGCTAGGTGTGAAACCATAAGCATATGAAAACTCATCATGCAGGTGTATTTCGTATACCTGCCACACTGTGAACTCACCATGTCTCTGGCCCTGAGGAGAAGTTCTCTTTCCTTGCAGCAAGATTATGTTTTAAAAAGCTGACTTTTAAACCTCTTACTGAATTTTTTAATGGATTAAATTCATCATGTCACCAGCTGCTGTGCAGCTAATAGAGCCATAAAACACTGTATTAAAGGATTACCCATGCAAAATTTCCTCTTGTGCTAATGTGAATTTTAATACTTTTAACATTTAGTTGAGATGGGAATGTCCAAGAACAGCTTGTTCAATAGGTTGTTCTATAAAATTAAGTTCCTCAGCTCATCACAAATGCCAGGACTCCATTAAGTTAAAATTTTACAGAGAGGCTAAGATGATTCACTGTATAGCATTTGCAGGGAGGAAGGCAACATCTGCTTCTCCATTAATGCTATAAAACAAGGAAGTAAAACACACATGAGCATTGTAACTGCAGGGGAACCGGGCTGAACAGCTGAGAGTCCTCGCTCCGAATTAGCTGGAGGTCAGTTTATGCCGTTATGTACATGGGGGGCAAGGACAGAGGGAATACAAAATCCCACTCCCTGAAGCAGGGAGACAACTGTAGGCCTTGAGTTTAGTCTCACATTAATATAAAGTCAGGAGGAATTTCGTGAAAGCAAATTATGTGTAGGAGGTGTGGGGAAGAGAAGGGATAGTCATGCTTTCAAAACAGGGAGTGAGACCTTTAGTTTTATTCTTATCTATAAACAGTAATTAACAAGGTAGCATTTATGTACCTGAAATCATGAAATGACTGCAAATAAGATATAAAAGGCTGCAGTTTGAATTTCTTCCATCTGACAGTAATGAAATGGTCTTCTAGAGGCTGTCTCTCTGGAGTAGCTATAGGATCAGGAGCACGGTGCCTTCTCTGGCTTTTAACTCATAATTTCTGCAGAATAGGGTAGTCTGAAGGGATGCTGGCAGGTGTTACAAAGAGCCTCACCAAGCATCTCTCCTGCTATCTCACCCATAAGGATCACTCATGGAAACCACCATCCTTAACTAGACGCAATCCTTGTTTACTGCTGGAACAAATACACAATTAAGCACTTGGACCTTGCTCAGACCTTATTTTCCCACCACAGGCAACAGGATAAGCTTGAAGCAAGGGCAAAGAGCAGGCAAGAAATGGAATTCCCAGTCCATCAACATCTGCCCTGAGCATCACCCTTGGTAATACAGTGTTTGGGTAGACAAGACTGTCAAAAATAAGGAAGACTAAGTTTTCTTATGATGCTAATAGTACTTGGAAAAGAATGATCAGTAATGCAAGCAAAGCATTCTGTGTTTTCAAACCACCATGTAGAAATGGGCTTCTCCTTATGGCAGTCCTTCTGAGCACTGATTGTCCCAGTCCCAGGTAATGAACAGCAGAATGACCCCACACATTTTATCCTTCTGGCAGTGCCTTCATTGTGCAGAGGGTGCTGCCAAACGAGAAACCACCAGTTCCAGGGGCAGCTAGAGTGCTTCTATCCCATCCTGAGGATGTGGGAAAGGAAGAGGCCCCTGCTGACACTGGCCCAGACTCCATGCACCCTGGAAGAGAGGGAGGTGGTTGGCTTTATCACTCTTTGATCCCAAAATCACCAGAGTTACATCCTCCTTCGAAGCCCATGCAGCTGTTTACCTTTGATAATTTCCTGAGGGGGAAGTCTTCACAGCCAGGAACCTGATCCATGAGCAGATGAGGGCAGTAGGAACAGTCAGTGAATTTCAGGTTATGTTTCTAAATGCTTAAAAGTCCAGTGGTGAGCAGCTGACTGCCTTTTAAAATAACAATGTTTTCAAATGAGGGAGACTTTCTATATAGAAAGTAGTTTATACTGCTAAATTATTTGATAAAATGTTGTTGTAGTAGCAGCAGCAGCAGCAGCAGCAGCAGCAGCACTAGTTGTAAAGGTTTCTGATGCTCACTTTGGAATAAAAAAAAGGACAGTTATTTAAAATCCACCACAAGAGTGGTGAGGAAGTTTTAATAGGAATATGCTCGAGCTGCTGTTCCTTACCCCAACTGAATTTTCTCCACAGCTCCATATTTTGTTCTCCGTGTGTATTACTGTTCTGAGAGCCTGTCATTTCTTATCAGAATGAGAAAGGCTAAAGAGATAATATTTCAATAACATACTGGCCTGATCATAAAATAACTCAATGGAAATGTGTAACTGCCTCAGGCAGCACAGCAGGATAGTCAGCAGTCAGATGATTTCTATTCTGGGTTTCTTTTTTTTATGGTTACATTTTCTGTTATATCAGACATACCCTCAAGTCTTAGTTATGCTTTTATTCAAAAGGAGAACCGCAGTATAAAGACCTACAAAACTTATTATGATATATTACTGTAAAGAAATAAAAGTTGGTGCCAGAGCAGCATATTGATAAGGACAGGCCTGCCACATTAATTGACCTTTTTTCATCTCAACCACCAGGGCTGAGGCCTAAGCATCTCAGTTGCTTAGCAACAGGGTCATTGCTTTCAGGCCTTAAATGCACCAAAAAGAAAGAGTTAAGAAAAAATCAGAAGATGCGATCTTATGAAGGCAGCAGATATTTGGCAGAAGAAAGTTTTTTTTTTCCTATCCTTTTTTACCCTGTGCTGTTGATCGTAATGCATAGAGGGCAAAAGGGAAACCAGGGTCTGAAGTTTTACTGAAATAAACAGACCAGGAAAACAGTACTGAACCCACAGGCACATTTTCTGTTTGATACCTGTCCCGATGAGATGCTTTTGATTTTCAGAACACCCATATAGATGTTTCTAAATAATTCATATGTGTCTATGTGCATAAAATAGATGCATACATGCAAAATACTAAGTGATCCCGGATAACACAGATACATTTTTAGGACAGCAGGGTGCAGCAGAAAAGTAAAGAGGGGTTCCTATTGTCTAGATCCTTTTTTAACGTTCTATCATAAACATTAGTGCTCACTGCTATGTTTAATGACAGGGCTTGAGGCAACACAACATCTCCTAAAGGTCAGCTCAGAGAGAAGTTTTTTTCTTCCCTCCTCAGCATGAAATACAGGAAAAAGTCAACACTTCTTTTAAACTTTAATAAAGGCCATGGAACAAGAGTGTGCTTCTCTTTCAGAAATCAAAATTCTTCTACATGAGAGTAGTCAAATGTTCATTGCAGGTTTCTCCTGGAGAAGAATCCTAGTGCTGGAGTCAGGAAATCTATGGTTTATTCCCAAATAATCATCAACAAAAATCATAAATGGCTTCATGATTGCCACTGTGGCTTAACATGAATCCTTTCCTAGCTTAAATGTAGGTTGGGAGGCTCCTATTTTATCAGTGCTAATGCAAATAACTCCATGGTTCTCAGTGAACAAAGTATTTAATGTAAAACAAAAGTCAGCATTTTACTCTCACAAAAATAGTTATGATTAAATCTAGTGTTAAATGTGGGCCACAATAAGGAGAGGTTTTGAATTTTCTTTATTTACAGTGTTGTTTTAAATAGTTCTCTAGACCTTCCCTAGTGTGTTTTAATCTTCTTTCACTGTTACTACGTGGCCACAGAAGTATTTGTATTGAAGCTCTTCACAGAATCATAGAATCATTGAGGTTGGTAGGAGCCTTTGGAGATCATTTAGTCCAACCCCCTGAATAAGATTCCCTTGCATCTGCTCTTCCTGAGGCTGAACAGTCCCAGCTCTCTCAGCCTCTCCTCATATGACAGATGCTCTAATCCCTTAATCATCCTGGCCCTACTCTGGACTTGCTCCAGCATTTCTTGTAGCAAGAAGCCCAGATCTGCACCCAACACTCCAAATGTGTGCAACCAGGGCTGAGCAGAGGAGAAGGATCACATTCCTCAGCCTGCTGGCAATGCTCTGCTTAATGCAGAGCTTTTGGTCTTCTTTGCCACAAATGTACACTGCTGACTTGTGGTCAACTCAGTGTCCACCAGGATCCACAGGTCCTTTTCTGCAAAGCTGCTTTCCAGCTGGTCAGCCTCCAGTGTGTACTGGTGCCTGGGATTATTCCTTCCCAGGTGCAGGACTTTGCAATTCTCTTTGCTGAACTCCGTAAGATTCCTGCTGGTCCTGTCTGTACTCACTGAATGGCAGCACATGTATCTCGTGTATCAGTCGTTCCCAGTTTTGTATCATCTGCACACTTGCTGGGGATGCACTGGGACTTTCCCACTGGTCTGAGGAATCCTGGATTCCTTAAGGTCAGTCTTACCAGTAAAGAACAAGGTGAAGAAGGTATTGAGTACCTCGGCCTATTCCCTGTTCTTTCTCACCAGATCAGGTGCCCCAATTCATCAGAAGGCTTCCATTTTCCCTAATCTTTCTTTTGCTGTTGATCTACTAGCAGATCTTCCTGTTGACTTCACATCCCTCAACAGATTAAATCTGATGGGCTTTGTTTTTTCTTAGCCAATCTTTGCATACTCAGTGTCCATATATTCCTCCTGGGTCCCTTGCCCCTGCTTCCACCTCCCATGCACTTTCTTTGTTGAATTTTGTCAGCAGCTCATTGCTTGTTTGTTCAGGCCTCCTGTCACCTTTGCTTGATTTCTTGCTCATTGGCATGGATCATTGTTGAGGTGATCATTGTCAAGGTGATCCCTGAAAATCAACCAGGTCTCTTGGACCCATCTTCTCTCCAGGGACATTTCCTAATGGATTTTTCCAAGCAGATCCCTGAAGAGGCCAAAGTCTGCTGTCCCGAAAGCCAGGGTTGTGATCCTGCTTCTATGATCCTTACCTTTTGGCCTTGTTTTTTGCCTTTTCCGAACTAACGGTGTTTTAATGTGAGGAAAAACGGACAATGAAATAATTTAGTTTATAACTAGAAACAGCAGAAGTGCTGCTGTGATTGCAAATTGTCTAGAATATGTGAGTATTTTAAGAACACATTTTAGGCAGTAATGGCCAGCAAGCATTATTAATATATATACATATTAATATATATGCAATGTCCTCTCTTTCACATCAGTTATGTTTCTAACAAAATGACCAAAATATCCACATTTGGTTGTTGTCTGGATCAGCAGATAAAAGGGGCAACTCTGTATTGCTTTGTAATCATAGTACCCAAGTGGGGATTTGGAGGCCCTGTGTTTGGGCTCACACTTGCATACTAACTTCCAAAATAGAGTTATCACTGATTGGAGAAAACTGTGCTTCACATGGGGACTGTACAGGATGTAGTGATCAAGCATTCGTCTTTGCGTATGATACGAAGTTGGAGCATGCTGTCTACACAATACATTTAAAGAAAAAAATACATTTAACCAGGAAAATCCATTTAGAAACTGTGATAATGGATGTCATAGACTTTACTAATAGTCTGCTGAAACCAGCTCTACTTCTATAAAAATTTAAATGTCTGCACACACTGTGTCTAGGGATGCCTTTGGTTTGATGATGTTTAACAGTTGTACGCAGGGAACTTAGGATTTGCGCAGTTGTTGTTTGATCTTACTGTTGATTTTAAATAAGACCGGCAGGATGTTTGCCACGAACAAAAGATCAGCCTTAGTAGAATTCCTTTTGGCTAATTGAGTTTAGCCCTCTGATATCTTCCTGAGCATCAAAATGTTAATCAGTTGTAACAGGTAAATCAGCATGTCAGGCTCTGTCTCTACACCATGATGGGGTATTAAATATCTTTTAGCCTTCAAAGTTAACTGCTTTTGGCATTCATTCATACCAAAGATAGACAAATACTTTTGAGGAATTCAAAACTGGCCTACACTTAAAAGATTTGTGAAAGCGTGACTCTCTCTGTATAAAAGTGAAACAGCTAGGTGGGCAGAAGTCCAAATGTAGTTACACAACAGGCATAGCCTACCTGCTGCTTCTTTCATGTAGGTGTCTTGAGAAAAACTTCTCAGCAAAATCACTGTTTTACTACTGTAGGTAGATCAGATGTACCCCACTCAGCAAAATGTGGCTTCTAATACAAAGCCCAGGTATGTTTCTGGCTTGGACAGAGAAAGACCAGTGGAAACCTATGGCATAAATACAGCAAAACATATGTGATTCTGCCTTTGATGATTAATGATACCATGAACTGCTGCTACACTAAGCCCATATTTCAGTTCCAGCAGCTTCTAGAGTGGTATGCATCCTTTCTAGTCTCAGCAGTAAACTCCTGTAAGGTTCTGCAGATTATTTGGCTCTGCAGATGTTAGTTTACCATGATGGTGAAGTTCAAGTCTGAGGAGTCGGGAAGTACCACAGGCGAGCATCCTCAGGCATATCTTCACTTTTCCTACTAAGTTAAACTAATTTTGTGTGTTCACAGGTGCTGATTAATCTTTACAAAAGTAGTTTTCAGGTGATCTCTCAGAGGAGTGCTACATTTTATTTCCCTCTTATTCTGAAGAAGGAGGGTAAAATATTTTCCCAGTTTGGGTTATGATACACAGCAGCAGAGTATTGCTACTAATGACATGTTAGAAACCCATATGAATTTACAAAAAGGGGAAGGTGCATTTTTTTCCTCCATTCAGAAGGGGGAATTGCATCATGCATACTGCGTATTGCCTGTTGCAAAACGTCTCACAGAAAACCCTTAAAAGGATCTATTTCTCTTGAATCAGTCCTTGATTTTGACTATTACCCCAGGGGTTCTTCCAGGATTCTGCAGTACCACTGTTAGATTTCTTTTTCCTGAAAGAACTAAATGTGAAAGTTAATTCTAAATATTTATTTAAGCCAATATTTTTTCATCCTTTTTATGCTTTACTTTGTTTATATGTTCAGTTTCTTAGGACTGCTGTGGAAATGTGTTTCATGGGCATACACAGCACAGTGCAGAGCACAGGGAGATTCCACAAACATGTTTGTAAAGTCATAGCAATAAAATATCTGCCATCAGGCTACACTGGCATTTGAAAAAAAATGTGCAATTAAACAACAGAAAAATTATTGAATGTACAAACTAAGATTCACTACTAACTGACGGCAAAGTCTTTTAACTATGGAATTTGATCATACAGTTTTTTGTCATTACGCTTACTATTATTCTTCTGTGATTTTCTGTTTTAAGAAAAGGCATGGTGGAAAGAAAAAGGAAAATAGCTCACAAATTTCAGGGTTCTTTGATTTTTGTATACATGAGTCCTTATGTGAACAGTATTTGACCAGGCACAGCCTGCAATATGCCCACCCCAACCAAGGCCACTGAAGACACACTGTGAAACTTGAAAAAATTCCTGTGATAGTTAGGAACATTTTAGAGAAACTTGGTTGTTTAATGGATACTGAACTACTAAATTACAAAGGAGCAGTGCATCCTGTCTCCAACAGTTAAAAAATATAGCAGAAAAGAAAACACTGCACAAATTCTGTTGTGCAAAACCTGATTTTCTAATATTCACTCACTAGTTAAATGAAAGCCATGTGCTATACAACAACAAATGTAGTGCTTTTCCATATCATGCCAAATGCTGACCTTTTAAATTCTGACTTTTTAGCAATACACTTGTTTAACTCAACTAAATGACTGTTTTATGAGGAATAGAGCATTATGAAAACCAAAGTATAGCAGTACCAAAGCTAGCTGCTTCACATCTCTGTGCAAATTCTTCAAGTCTCAGTCTGTCAGGAAGAGGCAGTTGTGGAAGGATTTCTCTTGACTGATTCCAGATTTTCTATACAGTTGGGAAAAACTGGTGAGCTGAAGTTGGGCAATTTCTAGCTACTCTCCCTTGTCTTGATTTCTGGAATTCAAGGAGTGACAGGTATCTACTGGAATGGTTCTAAACCTGCAGGACTGGAACAGAAATTCTTGAAAAGATAATCAATGAGAGTAGTGATTAGCAGGACTCTACAAGAGAACCAGTTGAACTAAATTATGCTATTATTTTCACAAGCCAATAATCAGTATTTTTAACATAGAGGGGGACTTAGTTTCATTTGAAACAGTAGCTTAGAAAAATCAACAAGTGCACAAAAGTATCAAAAAAGATCCAAGACAGAAGTAAATTTTCTGATTAAAACCACAGTAAATAAAGAAAATTTTCACTCCTCGTCTTGTCAAAAGGATAGTCAATAGCTGCACAGCATCACATTCACTTTATATAGCAGTGGATAACACTTTCCCTGCATTAATTTGAGGTTGAAACTGCTGAAAAGAAATATTTTCTTCTGCCCAGTTCCTTTGAGCCACTTTTTCTCTGGTAACCTTGCAGAAGGACTCAGTGGAAAGTTGCTGTGGTCACTCACTGCACACAGACAAAGCTGATTGAACTTTTTACCTTTTGGTTATGCTTTTGATCTGTAGCCCACATGATCTCATTAAGACCATATTATTTAGCTTAAACTTCAGATACTTGACCATTTCTCACAGTAGCCTCAGGCTGGGCGCAGTGTAATATTGTTCATGCTGGCTTCCTGGCATGGCAACATGTCATAAAGTATCTGCTGGGATATGACAGAAGAAGTAGGTTGGGGGATGGAAGCTGGAATAAAGAGGCTGAGACACTTAAGAGAGCTTGCAAGGAGAGGTCATTGCCCATCAGCCAGTAGGATGCTGAATCCCAATTACTCAGGAATGCTTAGCATAGGCTGCCTGATGCAGACTGTAATAAATCTTATGGCAGGCATTAGGAACACCTGGTTTCAGATGAGAACGCCTTTCTTAGGTCCATCTAAATCAATCCTCTTTCTTCCCCTTGCCTGCACTGATCTCTATCTGGTGGGGGGAGGAAGGGGAAGAAAAACAGGCAGGTGATCTTATTATGGGTCTTGTCAGCCTCACTAATGCAAAACAGGTAACAGGCAGAAGAGACAAAGAGGAGAGGGTTTAACCAGTGCAATAGCTCCTGTCATCTGCCCTGCGATTTGAGAAGAGCTTCTTTAACAACTGCCTTCAAATTGGCACATGTCACAACACTGGATTTTGTCTAGCCCACACTCAGATGTCAGATGAGCTTGACGGTCATGAGTCCATCCATTAAATGCTTTTAACGTTGCTGACCTCCTGGGTATCTTGGGTCCATTGTTCTACCTGGAGAAGAAGGGGGAAGGTAAACACAGTTCAGCTACTGTCAGCTCTGCAGATCTAAATCAGAATAGTGATGATGATTTCAGGGAGCTGAGTCTGGCCACACTCACCATGGTCTTACCCTGGAAAAAGGACAAAAGGAGAGTCCCCAGATTAAAAATTTTTAATAAAGCCATGAGCACCACAATTGACTGTTTGCAGATTTGTATCTTTTAGCTTTGATGTCTGAGAAGGTGTAAGCTCTGATTTAAGTATTTTCCCTGGACTGGAATATCGGTAGGATCTTTCTCCTCCAGCCTGCTCTTATAAAAGGGGTTTAATCTCTCAGAGATCTCTACTGTTCCATGAAATTCTGCTGATATTGGTCAATAGACTCAAAATTTACCAAGGAGGGAGAGATATATACACATGCACACAAAGAGATAGAAAATTATTCCATGAGCTTGTTCCTTGGGACGCACCCTGAAAATCAGTCAGTGGCAGCTGTGGTTGTGGTGCAGCATGTTGCGCATTTTTTCTACGTTTCTTTTCTTTGCTTTCCTTTGCTCTCCTTTCCTTTGCTTCTTCTTTCCTTTTCTTACCTTTTCTTTTCTTTTTTCCAAAATAATTTTCTTTTCTTTCCCTCACAATGAGCTCTTCCCATACGAAGAACTCCCATGAGCTCCCCTGAGAGAATTTCGCACATAACACATAAACATATGATTCAGTTACAAATAGAGCATGTATTCATGGCCTCATGGTGGCCTATAGATATGTGACTGTCAGCATTCATTGCAGACAACCAGTTCTGACCCTGGCAAACACATCCATAAATTACCATGATCAGAAAGGCCAGTTTAAGGTCTTAATACAATGAAGGAAACAGCACAAACCTGCCATGTAGGATCATTTCAGTAATGGTTCTCACTGGGCTACCTAACTGATAATCTTCTCCACCAGTATACACAGCAGCACCACAACTCAGTGCACTCAAAGCTACAGGAGCCACCGAAAAACTTCACAGTAAATTAAGTACAATTAGCAGAGCAAACATCACCACTGCTAGCCTCATAGTCTTGTAATTATTCTGACAGCACTTATTATTTGGGCCATTTCTCAAATCAGTCGTCTTTGTAAATGAATATCAACATAATAAAATCCCCTTTCAAATAGAGTATCCCAGGGTACAGTAGAGATTGAGGAAGAAGGGGTTAGATCTTCTAATTCAAGTAAACGTTGCAGTCCTACTCTGGTGAGAGTACCCATCGGACTCTGTCAGGTGCATACCAGAAGGACAGTTACAAAAAGAGCCCATGATCTGGTTCTTAGTGACTAAAGCAGGGTTTAGATGTTGAATTTTTGAATGGCGTCCAGATGATACCGTGACAGAGACTGCAGGAGAAAATCTGGCTAGTGATGCAAATAGGCATGTGTCAGACTGCCCACGACCAACAGTGGATGTCTCACACATGTTCGTCCTCAGCAGGTCTGTGAAACTCAGTGTCATTATGGGATGATGTAACTGAAGTGCACAACCTTTCACATAGCTCAAGACCGATTTTCTCACTGCTTGGCAGCCCCTGTTCATTATCCTTTGCTAAGCACTCTGCACTTAGCCTTAGGCTTACACTTAAGGTCCCTCACCTAAAGAGTGTGCCCAAACAGGAGCCAGCCTGGCTAGACCGAATACTGGGGTTTAGTGTCTGAAGTGCATCAGTGGGACCACAGAGACACAATAAGTTTTTAGGACCATCACAACAGCTATCGTGAGATCAGGTGGGGGATGGGCTAGCATTTTCAGCATCTCAAATTCCTTCCAAAGCCGACGGGGTTTTTCACCTTTGCAGCCTCTGGGAGCTTGTTAACTCTACCACTGTTTTGGTGCCCAAATATAGATGGAGGTGATCGACTTTAGACAGCAAGGGTCCAAAAACTGTATAAAGTACAGCTAACAGTATAATTATTTGGAAAGGTTCATCACTTTTCCTACTATATACTGACTTATCTCTCCTGAGTGGCAGAGTGGTAGCAATTTGTTCCATATTCTACAACAGAATAAGGGTGAACTGAGAACCCACCTGGTGAGACCATCAAAATACCTAAGTGAAAAATGACTGGAAATTACAAGATCTTACCATAGAAATAAACTGCAGTTAAAAAAAAAAGATTAACATTTGTGAAAATCTTCTCTGCTTAGCAGAGGCCAGGCATGGACAAGTACCTGGAGAGATAAGGGGTAAGCAGCCAAGTAAAAACTGCAAGAAAAGATAGCAAAGATTCTTCATAGTTAAAGCAGGGGTTTCTGACTCCTTAATTCACAGCTTACTACTACTGAAGGTTTTCTACATGAAGAACAGAGGCATACAGATTTTTAGACAAGGAAATTCAGACACATTTCTTATTTAGAGAGGAGGGGCCACTAGGGGGCACAAAAGTTGCCTAATTTCAGCAAATTCTCTGGTTTTGAGATTGGAAAATGACACTCCAAGGGGTGAATTGCGGCTTTGTAACTACAACATTGTTACGAAACCAGCAAAGGAAATAATACGGATGGTTAGAGGGTCGAGATTCTTTAAGTCCATCCTGTACTACTGCATCACAGGATTAGTGTGGTTGTGTTATTATTGTCCCCCCCCTTCCAAAAAAGGTGATTTTTAAAAAAGAAATAATTGGTTCAATCTCATAGAAAGAAAAGCAATTCTGCAAAACAAGAAGAGCAGAAAAAAATAAAACCAGTCAAATTCTTTTTGTGTTACAAGCCAAAAATACATAACCAGAAAGAGTTGACGGATTAATTGTACTAAAACATGGAAGTAAATTTAATGTGCCAAACAAAGAATATTCTGCACTGATGTGCTGTAGTCTACAGAAAGCCTCATTGGCAAGAAACAGTGAGTTCAAGGATGTAGGATTATTTTTGAAAGCAGCGAAGATGACATCGGGAAAAAAGATAGGAAGAAGAAAAATATATATGTAGTGGGAGAGGTTGTAGCAATGAGTATTTATAACCTGAGAGCCAGTCAGTTAATGTAGAAGTCATCCTTACCAATGATATCTCAGAGGCACTTAAACATCACCCTCATTAATAAAACAGAAACAACTGAACACCAATTCAGAGGACACACAGGAACATCCCAAGAAGGAGAATTTATCTGACCCTCTGGACGTACAGAATGTTGTACCATTTGCTGCTGGGGCTGCCAACTGTCTGAGCAATACCTTGTACACTACATGAACATCCACCGAGTCATTCTGGTCAAGGAGAGTCAACTTACAATCTGAAATCAGTTTTAATGAGAAGGCTTTGATGGGCGTTATGTCAGCTTCTTTCAACCCTGGGTTTTTTGATTGACTGCTGAGGACTGTCCTTTAGATGATAACAAGGATGCCGTCAGTCCTGCATGGATAGTTTGCACCAGGCTTGAATGCAAAAGCAAGTAATACGTGCATCATACATCTCTTCCTGCATCAGAATGAATTTCAGCTCAAATTAATTTCACTGTAGGTAGTATTTAAAAACCAAATGTGGATGGCACACTTTAATAGTGAGTTGTTCCTGCTGAGATAAACCATGGGCCTGATCATGAAAATGTAGCTCCTGAGATCAGCAGTGCGATATGCAGAGCCCAGTATAATGGAATTGCAATCACTGGTATTTATTACAGTAGCTTGTGAGCTGATCATCTGAAATAGAGGAGAGAAGGTTTATTTCCTGCATTGCTTACGCAATTTTCTGGAAGGATTTTCAGAAGCACTTCAGTGCTCTGTCTTTGTTTCTTTATATTCAGTAGTGAATTTTATTTTTTTTTAAAAGGGAACAGCAGCCTAAAGGGAGCTTATGCCTTCCAACTGGGAAGGGAAGGTTAATAAAATTAATAATTAATACAATTAGAGATGGCTTTTGTTTTTAAAATATTTTTAAATTGGAGAGGAGGGAGGAGAGGAGAGGAGAGGAGAGG
>VWZZ01008021.1:0-55972 GCA_013399095.1 Psophia crepitans | reverse complement strand
AGAGGAGAGGAGAGGAGAGGAGAGGAGAGGAGAGGAGAGGAGAGGAGAGAGATGGAAGCTGTTGGAAAAACTCTTTTTTGACTTTCAGCCCTGCTACTGCAAATATGATAAAGCAAGATGTAGCTTTAAGAAGTCACTCACAACACTCAATTTTCTTCTGGTCCACTTCCTGCTCTCTCACAACTAGTGATACCTGCTGACACTATACTTCAGATGTCTGAGCAAAGTGATTAAAAAATACCCAGATAGAGAAATAAAAAAATAAGACAAAACCCTTTGTCAATGCAGCTTTTTCAGAGCAAATAGAGCTTTGTATTGAATATCCAGAGTCCTGGAAACTTCATAACATGTTGGAAAAGAAGTATTATTTTTATAAACGGATGCATATGAATAAGGTTTTTAATTCTACAGCAGCACCTCTAAGTACAAAATAGCTACATTCCCTGAGCCACATCTTTAAATGAAGCTACGACTAAGGCATGCGGTAAGCTGAGACTTAATTTTTTTGCTGGAATGTACAAAAATACATGGATTCTTTCTATACTCTTGCCTACGAGATAAAGGGTTATCCCATGATCAGGCTGAAAATACCACTTATCTGAAGGGAAAAATTATCTGTGGTTCCCACAAGATTGTACTTCATATTAGCATTCACTTTTAAGTGCTTTATAAAGGGTTAAAAAATAATTAATGGATGTTATAAGCACATTTCAGATATGATCAGTATATGCAATAGATGCATATCAGTATGTGGAACTGTAGCTGGTTATACGCTGTTGGGCTGTTATAGTCCATGTATTAAAACAGCTGCAAATAATTTAGTAAGCCTTTCTATATTTCTTATAGCTGGAAGAATAACATGAAGTGTGACCAAAAAAGGAAGAAATCTTCCTGTCAAAATAAAATTCTTTCACTTCTTCAGCAGTACAAGTCAGTTTAGTCTAGCTGTGGGTCGGTCCTAACTAATCATTCAGCTTTACTATTATTTTAACTCTAGAATCTATTAAATCATATACTAATCTCTAAGATTTAAGATCTTTAATGTGGAAGAGGAATAAGCCCCTGAAACAACAGGATGGATTAGCATTTGGCCGCAAATCTTAAGGAATTGAACTTGCATATTGTAAATGCAGACATATGTGAGAAAGCTTTGTGGTACAATCCATCTTGTCCTTTTCCCACCGTATCATTCACTGGGGAACTGGTACATACAGGAATTCTTGTGAGTTGCTAAGCATCATATAGGATCAGGTAGACAATTTTCTGCTCATTTTAGATAGGACCAAAATAGTTTATGATGGGATTTTTTTTAAGAAAATACATTTTGAGCAAAGACTCCAAGTAGGTAGTAGCATGTAAGAGGAGGTCTAGCTGTCTGTACCAGCCAAAAGTATCAACTCCCTCTTATCCAAGCTAGATGTGGATAAAACTGTTCTATTTGATTTGGCTGTTGGCTTCACTGTTGCTTTACGCAGGGACTCTGACAGACCAGCTGATAGATGTAGCTACTGGACTGTAAGACATCGCTGCCCTTTGCCACGTGTGCCATCCCTGTGCCAGAAGTTGCTGCCCCGTACCTGTGGCCGCAGAACAGAATGTGTAAGCCTCTGCATCGTCACCCCGTTTCCATGGTCCACAATTAGCCTCGAGGTGCAGGTGCACGTCATTCTCTCGGCTGCGCGGCAGGGTGACTACCTAGGGCATAAAGCGGAAGAAGGAAGAACTAATATTTTTGGATGGCGAGGTTTGCAAACTACTTCTGTTAAACTCCCTCAGGAAACCAGAAAGTTTGCAATATCATGTCAGTGGTATTTTCATTTTTAACCTAATCCTTTCCTTTGTCTTTTCCTTTAGTATGTCGTGGTATTTGGGATCCTAGTTCCATGAAGAGCTCTAGACTGAGCATGATCTCTGAGCTCCTTCTCAATTAAATCCTTCCTGGAAGGAAGCAGCAGCAGTTGTAGTAATAGTAAAATAAATATACTTTGTCCATACCTAAAGGTTAAAATGTTTTTTTTTGAGAAAATTATAACAACTGGTCAGTTGAATAGTAACCAGGGAAATTGTAACAATGAAGAGGAAAGTTAAATAAAGTCCACTTAATACACATTAGTTATTTTAGCTTAGAGCAGGATCCAAATTCAGATCTGAAGTGATCGGAGTTGTCTGCTTACTGCAATTTGCCCAATTATCATCCACCAGTAATTGGAAACTTGTCCCACTGTATGTTAGGGGCTCATTAAGATTTTATTTTGAACCAATAAATCCCTATATTGCTTGCACTTGCGCTTGCTCCAGTTTGTGTTCTTGGAGACCTCAAGTCCAGCACTTCCCTGGAGATTCCTGAGGGCCCGTAACACTCTCCGTCACTGCCATAAGGACTAAGGGGAAAATTCTGGCCCCTGAAGCCAACGACAAAACTGATATTAGCACAGTGAAATCAGAACTTGAGTTGCACACTATATCTTTCAGATTATTATCTCTATTTCTTCCTCGTTTCCCAGATTTATTGCACTTCCAAAGGACGCTGTGTTAATTAACTAATGAATGCATAGCATTTTCTTTTTAGCATTTTCTTTTTAGCATAAAAAGCTATTTTTTTACTTAATCATTCACCATGTCAAGGAGCTAAAAAAGAATATGTTGAGGGGTTTGCCCTTGATTAAAACATAAAATGTGGCAATAAATATTTTTTATTGGTTATAATACCTTTGCTTTATTAGGAAGATAACAGACTGCTGGTTAACCGATCATGAAATATTAATTAAAAAGAAAAATATATGATAGGGAGTTATTTCTGTTGTGTCTGCCTGTTTTTTATGTCTTCTTGTCTTCCTATAAAAATTTGAGCTTGTCTAGTTTGTTTGTTTCTGATTAACTACGTGATATGATATTACCCAAGTCAGTCCACAGAAGCAGCAGATTTTGAACTGATATTAGCACTTTTTTTACGTGCTTGTCAGTGCTATTCCGCCATCCCCTCTCTGGTATATAGATTTTTTAAACAGAATGAAAAGGAGATTTTTATCACTGATTTCAGAAAACCTCTTTATCTGATGTAAAGTGTCTGAAATGTACGCATGTACCCGAGCTTTGTGTTGGTAAGGATGAACTGAAGCATGTGTCAAAATACTTTACTGAATTGGGGGGGCTTCTTTTCGAAAATCAGGTACCGATATGTTGTAATTATTGTGACAAAAATCCATCTAAAACTTCATAGCAAGTTCTACATTTTAAGAAAGCCTTAGTGCTCTAAGAGGTTGATTGTATATTAACAGCACATTGTAATACTTAGAAGATAAAACAAATGCTTAGTTTTCAGGGTTTTTTTTTATGGAGTCTTTATTTCTAACTCCACTAATGCTACATAATTGGGTATCTTATATGCCTACTTTTCATTTAATAAAAAAAATCTTATTACAGTAAAATTCCATTACTCTCATGCCTCCCTATGTAGTACAATGTTAAGTACACTACAATACTGAGTCCCAGATGGAATACAATGCTGTAATTCAATCGAGGGATCCTGCTAATGTCCCACACTGAAGAATATAGCTTAAGGGTTTGGGTACGGTAGCAAACCTCTCAGCCTGGAGACTGAATTACAACCTGACTATTCAATGTGGGCCTCTGTGCAGTTGTTTGTAACGTACAGGACCCTGATTATTTGTAATACATCTGTAAAACAATTATTACAATAAAAAGAAAAAGTAAGAGCACTGTAAATTACAGTTTGTCCATAAGAATTGTACTATTATAGGAGAGCTGGGCTTACAACGAGCATGGAATACAAACTGAAGGCTTGCAAAGCGTGCTAAAAATTGCATGGAAGGTCTGCTGAATAAGGGTTAAATCCTGCCACCCCTACTTCTATTAGAAAGAAGTGCTGGTTAACTTCTCAAAGATAAATCAAATGCCATAGGTAGGTTTGGGTCTCGATTTAGTTGTGGTGGTAGTCATCAGTATTATAATTTCCTCACTTTATATGCCTAATATCACATATTTGTCCTGAAGCCACCTGCCAAACTTCCAGCTGAGTCTTGTAGCACACAAAATTTCCAGTCCCACAGTTTTCAGCAGTAAAGCTTACTCACCACCAACAGGTCTGTCTCCTGGCAAGACAGGGCCGCGCAGCTCATGTTGAAACCCCCTCTGGATCTGCACACAGCAAATTCTTCTCCATCGTCTCAAGGGGCTCTGACAAGAGCAAGAAGATGATCAGGCTTCACAGAAAACCAAACAGATTTAGAAGATACACCACCCCAATTCTCTGCTTTTTTGCCCAGCAGCTCTCCAGGCAGTGGGTTCAACCAGAGACATGGGTACAGTCCCATCTGTCCACGGGGTGACTTGTGCATAGCTCTGAGGGGAGCACTCTAGTCATGAGACTGCAGGAGGTCAGGGTCCTGGGACACAGGGCTGCAGCTCCAAGACTGACAGAGCTGATCTATCAGGTTGCTGCTGCCAGTGTAGGCAGATGTGGACCCGTTTCCTTCCCACTCTGCCAGCCACGTGTTCCTGCTCCTTTCTTGTACTAGTCTTGCCACAGATCTGATCCTGTGACAAGCCAAACCAAGGAGCCAAACCAATCAAAAATTAGCCATACAAAACCAAAGTAAAGACGTTTTAGGTGGTATAGTTCCTTGAAGAACTTGATGGAAATATCAAACAAGCAGTGGTACCAACTCAGGGGTGGCAGTGGTGATGTGCATCTGGGGCTACAGGAAGAGGTAGTCCAAGAACTGACCTGGTTCAGTGTGTGGTGTCACTGTGCTGCAGCTCCAGTCACTTTTGTTGTTGCTGCTGTATATTTAGTGGAATATTTAAAGACCAGTGGAGCCAGACAAACCAAAAATATGCACGGCTCTCTAGCTTAGCAATTACAGCACTCTGGCCAAGGTTTATTTTAAATTGGAGAAATTTAAATTGGGGGGGGAGGGGAAGTGAGCAGTACTTTAGCTCAGCATTCTCACAGCCCTGTGGCAGTTAGCTGAAACCTTCTTGGTCCCTCAAACAGTATTTGGCTGAACACAGGAGCTGGTTTTCAAACCGTTGCCAATCTGTTAACCTTTCAGTCCAGAAGACACTCTTACTAGATCAATACACCAGAGTTATGCGGACACCAAGGAAAAAAATGTAATTGGTTAAATGAATGGCCTTCACTGTCACAGCAGAGCAGAATGAGACCTGAGAGGAGGCTTGTTAAGGTGCACCCCCTTGAGCCAAGGTGCGTTGGACGTGCTGGAATGCTAAGTCATTGGGGTGTCACAAAGTTGTGGACTCCCAGGTACCTCTCTGATGTCCCCCTTGTTGTCAAGCAATCTGTACCTTCATAGAATTACCAATAAAACATTCATAGGAGCAGATTAGGTTTAAAAATCAACCTAATGTAGCGTGAAATTTAGCGTGTATGCTCCAGCGATCAGAGCTGCAGTGTTGACCCATTATGCTCTGCAGTCACAATCTTCCATTTTCACCCTTTGAAGCCACAAGGGGAGGGGGAACAAATAACACACCACACTTACAACTATTTCCTCTTGGGTTTTTTGTTGTGTTGTTTTGTTTTGTTTTGTTTTTAAAGTAGGACTATAGCTTGCGCTGCCTGTGAGGGTTTGCTTAGAGCTTTGCTTAACTTTGCTTAAAGAACTTAAAATTCATTGCTAGGACACCTAAGGGCTGTTTGTTGTGCTTTGTGAAAAAGCAGACTTTGGGTTTTCAGAAAGGGAGCACCTTCCCAGTTCTTCAGGCACTGGGGCTCTGCAAAATTGGGCTGTCATCCTATGTGAGTTAAGAATGATCTAAGCCTTATCCTTTAGGATACAGCGCAATGCACTTCATTGTAAGTCAGGGAGGCAGAAGACAGTGTGGTAGCTATAGCTTGTGTTACAAGCCAGAAAGCTGCAGCCATATTAAAAAAGGTATATGTGAGACATTCTGCCCTGCTTTAGCAATTATGCTGTATTATTAAATGTGAAAAGTTTTTTACACATTCATCCTCTCCTCAGGATTGATGAGAAACAAACACATACTCAGCAGTCAAAAAAGTTCAACGAGACTGTTTACATATGTGAACTCTGTTTTTAATCTCTGGTCGGATATGCCTAGTGATTCTAGCAGCTACCATAACTTTGCGTTTCTGGGCCTAGACTGAGTTGTCGTTCCAAGGAGACCTGCAGCGGGCCTTAGCTGCAGTAAAATTTATTAGGTGGACAGGAGCAGAGATCGATTTATGTCAATATTGCAAAATAACTAGATGGCTACATGCACAATCCTACTGGCAAAATCTGAAGCTGGATCCTAATCTGACTCACTGAGACTTGGATCCTGTAATATCTGAGTCTGGTTTGGTTTGAACAGTGGTAAAATAAGATTCACGAGTTTCGTTCTGCCAGAGCTTGCTGAAGAGTTTTTGAAGACGTCTGTCCTACTGTGTCAAGGCATGTTGCATCTCCCTGGAAGTATCTCCGGTGTGCAAAGTGAGCACTGATTTCCCCATGGCACTTGTAGAAATTGAATTGCTATGATGATTTTTGTGAGTAAACACCAAAGATATGAAAATACAACTAAAGAAATTTCACTTTCACAGTGAAATAAAGACTTCGGAAGGAAGAAGTGGTCTTCAGTCTCTCTGTGGCAGACTACTATTTTCCTGGTGTTGGTTTTATATTCTAAAGAAAAGATAAAATTTTTTTTTCTGTACTTTTTGCAAGAACCCATACTGTAAACGTGTGTCTTGCAAAACTCTTATTCCCACACAGAGACACCTTGAAAAATGTGTATTCCTTTCACGTTACTGTTCAGCACAGCAACTTGTGCTATTTGAGACCTACTGCCATGTAGTGAAGGCTTCAACAAAAGACTCAACAGTCCTAATTTCAAAAAGTGATCAGAAGTAACTGCATCCTGCATATGTATTTCTGCTGCATGCTTTTATTCCCCGTCAGAGAAGTTGTAGAGAATGTTGCAAAAGAAGGAGGTCACCAGTATTTAACTGTTTATATCACACAGTCTCATGAAAAGAAATGCCCCTGTTAACCTTTCATGGACATTTAAAAAAAAAAAAAACCAAACAAACAGAACTACACACATACACATTTCAGCTGCTGCTGAGCTATATTTCCTACATTTGGTGGTCCTCTCTCAGCATGAAACTATTTTCTGCCTTACCTTCAGCTGTGAGAGTACCATCAGAGGACAGTGATCTCATTTCTCAGGTTCCACTGCTATCAGTGAAACAGCTCTGGGGGTACGGAGGTGTAACCACGATCAGAATCTGGCCTTGTCCACTGAAGTGTGGACAGCACTCAAATACACATACATGACAGTACGTGATCACATAGACGTTGTGATAATGGGACAGGAAAGAGTTAGAGGAACTGTACTACTTCCAATTGAACCCCCTGCTATGACGCGTACAGTCTGGGTCGCGGGATGCTGAAATGACCACACAGCTGGGCAGCCTTCTTTTCACACCATAGTGGTTGTGGGCCAGTAATGGTCCTGACAGCCCTTGCAATGTCTGATGCTTTTCTTTACACCCACTCAAGTCATTAAAAGGGCAACACTGGCTATCAGTTCAAAGAAAAGATTTCCAGTCCTTCTGGTTTCTGAACCAGATGGAAAAAGAGAACCCGGAAGGGGTTTTAAATCTCATGATTTTTAAGACAATCGGATGATTTTGTGGAGCCTGGTTCATGATTCTTCAGTGCTTGGGTGTGTGTTTTCTTATTAAACGCTGTCAGTAAAATTATACAATAGAAGCTGGTTGCATCCCTGTTGGGAAACTGCAATTTTCCCCTGTGCAACAAGCTCAGGGCTCTGTGGGGCTTGGTATATAAGCCAAAAGATTTCTGCATTACAGCATCAGGTTATCATAAGCTATCTCCCCCTCCTTCCTACCCCCAGAACTCATCTATATGCTAATTTAACATGACTAATGCCGCCCCACAATATAATGGCTCTAACGTTTTCAGGGGAGGAAAGAAAGTGGAAAGAAGCTGATGCTCCTGTTTGATTAGTGCAGTGTCCTCTGACAAAAATCCCAGATTTCCTGATGGTAAGGTCTGATCACATCAGCACTCTGACTACATTCGATTCACTATTTGACCAAGCTTGCAGTTAGGTTTGATTTTACATTTCTATGAGTTAAGTATCAGTGAGTTAAGCAAACGTAAAATACATTTTCTCACCACCAAATTGCAGCAATCACTCTCATCAAGCTCGACTGTATAAAGGGAAAGACACCACCGGCACTCTTGCTGTCAGGGGCTAACAACTACTGTATCCACATCTGACAGAGCTCCCCACTGAGTTACAAGACACCTGAACTAGCTGGGATTTGGCTCCTGGGCCTTTCTGCTTCAGTCACACAGCCTGGGGAGCTTTCGGTTTCTCCACAAACATGTGCATTGATAGTCCCTCTGCCCCTGTCCCCCTTCCTCCCTCACACTCACTGTAATGCTATTAAGATATCAAATGCAGCAATTACAACAAGAAAACCCTAATTAGGAAGCAGCAGCTTCTGTAATAAAGGAATCAAAGAAATCTGAAGAAAGAGCTAGGAGGAAAGACAACAGAGGCTTTCAAATCACAGACTTCTTGTTCTTAAAGGACTACTCAACACTGATAGTCCTCCATGAATTTCATTTCACTAGCTTTCCCTGTACTTTTCTAGGACAAATGAAGTAATACCAACATAGAGTCCTGTGGCCATAATCAAATAATAATTGGCCTCGGAGATCACTTATGACAATCAGGGAAGTAATAAGGTTTCTGAATAATTATGAATAATTAGGCACATTTATGAATAATTACACTGTTAATAACTATCTAACACATCCAGTTTTTAAACTGTAATTCAGTCATTATTGATTGGTTAGCCATCATCTTCACTGCTGTTTCCCTACTCATTAACGTCCTGATTCAGCCAGGAGCCCTGCAAGGCTGCATTTATTCTTTTGGCATGTCAGCAGAGAGGTATTATTGCTCTAACTTCTGAATCCCAAGAAAGGGAAAAACCTGTTTCACAGAGAATAGGTTTCACTGAGCGTAGGGGAGGGACGTTTATGGAAAGGAAATGTCCTGGCACTTTCTAAATGTGATATTAAGACAGTGCAAAGAAACTGTCAAAATGAGGAGTCCAGAAAATACCAGGTCTGGAGCTTCTGATGATCTAACTTCCTATGTTTGGACTGTTAAGTTTTTGAAGTGTGAACTATCTCGTATGAAATGGACTTAGCAGAGCTGACTCAAGATGCTCCCAGCAGCACAGGTAGAAGTAAACTTGGTTTCTTCAAGAAAGAGGGGCCGTGGACATATAATTCCTGTCCTCTGCTAGGCAGAACTGCTGCTGCCCCCCTGTCAGGACCTCAAGCCCAGAGGAAGCCCTGCCTGCTGCTTTGGGGAGAGACCACATGTGCCTGCCCTTCGGCACTGTAGCTGCCACCATCTCCATCAGCACTTCTCTGTGCCCTGCCAGCTCTCCCATGGCTCATCTGGAGCCAAAGACAGCAGGATTGCCAGGGCTCTGGCTTTGCCCAATAACCAGCATTGTGAGGGGGAGTTGCTGCTCCTGATGTTCTCCCATCCTCAGCAAACATCTGTTTTGCCTGTGTGTAAAACTGTCTCTGGTTACATAAATTAGGTAGCTAAATGGATGCCAGAGTTGCTGGCAAGGCCAATAATAAAAGGTAATAGGAGAAAATTCTTCCCTGTGAGCGTCATGAAGCGCTGGAACAGGTTGCCCAGAGAAGCTGTGGATGCCCCATCCCTGGAAGAGTTCAGGGCCAGGTTGGATGGGGCCCTGGCCAACCTGATCTAGTGGGTGGCATCCCTGCCTATGGCAGGGGGTTGAAACCAGACGATCTTATAAGGCCCCTTCCAACCCAAGCCATTCTATGATTCTATGTATACCATCCAGAACACCTCTGGTTTCAGGGACATTGCATCAGTTTTATATCAATAATATAGAGTGAGGCCAATCACTCAGAAAAGGTGCATGCAGCATCCTAGCTTTTAAACAAGTAATACTTTCTGAGCTGTTACTGCTCCTCTACCTCTTATTTATACAGTACATTTCATGCAGAAGACCTGGGTCTGACGTGGAGAAACGTGAGTCATGGTCTTGTATAATTTCAATACATTGAGACACATGCTACCTACTTTTGGAAAAACATTCAGGAGAGTAAAAGATATAGATCAGATGCCATGACCTGTAAGTCCCAGCTGAAAAATGCTGCAGGATGGACATTTGATAGTCCATGAATCCAGGACATTTTACATAAAATTAAAAAAAAAACCAAAACCAAACAACAAAACCACACAAACCAAAAACAACCAAAAAACCCACATAAACAAAAAAACCAAACCCCAACCAAACCCCAACAACCCACCCCAAAACCACAACACTTGGAATTTTCTTTTGATTATTTTCAGGGCATGAGTAGCATTCTGAGTGGTTTTTGATGAAATGTCTTTTTTTTTTTGGGTGCTTACGAGTCCTGACATACAGGATAGCAAATTACATGGTGGACTTAAAAACAAGTGCTTAAAGCACTACAACTATTGCTTTAAAGAAGAGTATTAAAAAAAAAAAAAAAAAGCCACAGATGAGTGGTCTACCTGTATGTTTCTTTACATGTGTATCCATTCCTCTGGAAAGAATGTTGATTCATTTTCCCTTTGGAGGAATTTACTTTCTGCATTTTCTCCATAGCTTTCTAATTAATTTCTGTGCTACAGTGCACTATTTTTATATTTCAGAGTAGAAAAAAAAGAAAAAGAATTATTTTTTTTAACAAAACCATCACTTGCTAAGGTTGTGGCTCAAATACCCTTTCATCTGCAAGGATCAAGGCACCCATGACAACCTGTGTTCTCTCTTTCATAATCATCTTCAAGCATAGTCTTTCTAATCATCTTTTCTTGAAGGCTCAAAAAGAAGAAGAAAATAGACCAAACCACTTAGCAGGTAAAATGAGTGATTCAATGTTGAATGTCTGTTAGGCTGGAAGTGACCATTGCTAAAAAACAGAAAATGGTCCCAACATATAATTCTGAGAAGGCAACCATGGAAGACTGGCTCTTCTACTTAGGTTTCAACATGCTAAGAAACGCCATAAAAAATGGCTAAGAAAAATGGCACACTTCTCACTTTCATGGAGGCAAAACTGACAAATGTCTGCCACAGATCTAGAAAAGTCCAGTATTTTCTTTTCATATAATGTCTCATTACACTGTGCAACTCATTACCATCAGATATTGTGGAGACTAAAGGATTCAAAGGATGGATTAAAAAAAGACTGGAGAAGTCCCTGTGGGAAACATCAGTTAGTGGACCAGATGTGACCTCTAGATCACATACTTTACACTGGAGAAGATTACAAGTATCCCAGGTTATATATAGACTTATACTTTTCCCTAAAAGAGCAAATAAAAAAATTTGTTTTCTGCAGAGGCATAGATTTTAGCCAGTATTTGAGTACCAGAACTTCATCTTCCCTTTCTTTCCTTATAGCTGTGGACAAACAAATAGCTTGGGAATTCCCTGGAAGGACATCTGTCTCTATCAGCTGGCACAGTAGATGCATTCAGGGCCAAAATCGCCTACATTTTAATCAGACCCAATCATTGCTACTGCATTTTCTGTGGAGACCACATTCATCCCCTCTGTACTGCGTTTCCCTGATTACGTCAGCCCCATCCTCTGGGTGCATGGCAAACTTCTTCATATTTGGGGAAGGGGAGAAGGGTGCACTGAAAGAAAAACAAAGCTTTTGCTGGGGCTATTTATTTATTTATTGGTGTGCTTCGAAGAGTCAGGGAGCATTCAGAAACCTGTGAGTTTTCTTTCTGGTATTTGTCACTACTGATTGAACTTTGATTGTGGCAAATAGTAATGCTTGAGTAA
This sequence comes from Psophia crepitans, assembly GCA_013399095.1. Classification (NCBI taxonomy): domain Eukaryota; kingdom Metazoa; phylum Chordata; class Aves; order Gruiformes; family Psophiidae; genus Psophia; species Psophia crepitans. The sequence goes on along the minus strand of VWZZ01008021.1, from coordinate 44,064 downwards.
AGATCAAAGCCCAGCATGGACACACTGGGAAAAATAAGAAGTAAATGAATGGTTGTTCATTTCCATCTCCTGTTGTTTGATTCTGTTTCAAGAGGAATGCTTTTTACTGTTAGTTTTCTGGTCTACACAAGACTTTTCTTTTTTAATTTGTCCCAACTCTGGGCTATCTTTTTATTGCACTCATTTTTCTGGAGTCCTGCCTAGGGCAACCCACAGTGCTGTGTCTAGTGTTTGACCAAATGCTGCATCAACCTGCTTCTTCCCAGATCTAGCACACATCAGCAACCATCATTTCACTGTTCTCTGAAGCACCTCTAAGAGCATTTGTTTCCCTGAGTGTGAACATCTAGAGGATCTGCCTCCCCAGCATTAGGCTCTGCAAGGCTTTTTGTATAATTCTGCTTTGATGTCATAGAGAAATACCATGTTGCAGTTGGTGTCTGTACTGGGGAGGCAGAAAAATGTGAAAGACCAATCTTCTTCCTTTCCTCTCCAGGTGAAAAAGTCACCTTGCACATAGCCACCTGGGGCTGCCCCAGACCCTCACCTTCCTCGCCTCTCCCCAGCTCTGTGTGACACTGTGCCCCAGGCCATGCTAACTTCCCCCTGCCCCCACCCCAGCCCACCCTTTCATCTTCAATTTGTTCATCCCCACTCCATGGATGTCATCGAAAGCAAGGGCCAATTAGCTGAATGAAGTCAGGGCACGGTGATTTGGATCCTGGTTTTTGAAAAATAGGTCCAAAAGTGTACATTCAAAGTGGTTCCTGACTGCAAACATCAGTGGAGGTGAAATGCTGGCAGCCTGGGGTAACGAGAGGCAGAGCAGCAAGAGGACACACGGGCCAGGGGTGGGGGGTGGAACCACGTCCTCAGAGTAGTGATGTGGGACAGTTTTGAGACCACAGTGGGTTCTTTGGCTTCCTTGAAACATCATTAATGTTTTCAAAGCAGCATGAAATACACACTTGCGCTTCCTCTGTTCCCCGTCCCCCATCCCTGTCCCTTCTGCAACACAAAGGGGACCTTCTTTTGTTATATTTAGATAATTATTCTGCTACCTTCCCTCCTGCTACCCGCTAAACATCCGTGATTGATGAGGGGAACACATTGAGAATTTGAGATGAAAAAGCGAAGAGGGAGCAAGGCTGGGCAAATGAGCCAGTGGGTTGAAGCACTTGGGACATTAGAGGGTGTCAAGGATGGCAAATGACTTCATTGAAGTAATGATGATAAACATTTTATCCCTGTGCATATATGTGCATTATACCTAACGATCTCAAGCATAAGTAAGTGAAGAAAGGCACTAAATAAATCATATGAACAGGCCCTAAATGGGAATCCCTAAGGAATAGGATCTGAATTGTAAATGCACGCCTGAATTTCACACATCAAATTACAATAAGGAGATTGATATTTTAAACAGCTCTGTACTTAAAGGGTACTGTATCTAGTCCTGAGGATTTTTCTTTTGCTTAGATTTTTTCTTCAGTTACACCATGTGTGAATATACACACAGACAGACGTGTGTGTATGTGTGTGTAAATTCATTAAATGAGGTACTTTGCATATCAGTGGATTACTCTGAGTTTCATTAGCATCTCAGAGACCGACTAAAAAGTGTTTTCTGCCTGACTGAGATTTTCAAAAGATGTAAATGCTCAGGGACAAACTCTTTTCTGATACACCAAAGAAAATCTCAAAAAAAAAAAAATCCTTGCATTAAACGAACTTACTCTAGACTTGGTCTGACGTAACTGGAAATACAGTCTGACACTTACTGTTGCAATTCTTTTATCTCTGTCTCTCCCTTCCTCAAATTGTGGAGCCAAATTCTCAGCTGGTGTCCACCAGCAAAGCTTCAGGAGCAGCCAGCAGAGTGTGCCTGCTCGCACAAGCTGATTTTGTCCAGTAGCTACACAAGTAGGGAACGGACTTGGGTATTAAAGGGAACAGCTTTTATGCAGAACAAATTATGCTAGAAATGTCATCCCATTCCCTTCCAGCCTCAGCCATCTTAAAATCATCAAAGTACAACTGCAGTACTATAAACATGCATTAATAAATCTAATAAGGTGCAGGAAAGCAAGCTCGAAGAAATGAAAATATCTAATAAGAGGGAGTAGCACTATGTCCTCAGAGACAGCAGTGGTCCTCACTGTATTCCTCAGTTGGAACACATGAGAAGATAACCATGGAGGTTTAAAACCTCTGGAATTCCAGCTGTTCTCCAGGTTTTTTTCACGAAGCTAGTAAAGCGGGTTCTGCCCACAGATACAAGAGCCACCCCAGGTTCTCCACGTCTTTCTCCCAGCAGTTGCAAGAAGGCTGGCTGGACGCAAAGGCTCTGCATGAGAGTTGGAAGGCTTCTCCCTTCACATTCCTTGGCAGGCAAGAGCGCTCTTGGGGCAGGGCTTTGGCAGTGCTGCACCTGAGTTTCCCAGTCAGTTTTTCCAGAGCAGGAAGAGACAATGAATGAATCTCTTAAGTATCAACTCTCCTGGCTTTTTCCTCAGAGGATTGCCAGCCCTGCACACAAACTTTGTTTCCCAGGTCTTGATCGTAACTTGAAAAACACATACTGGATTTAAATGTAATACACATTGATTCTTCGTGTTGCTGCTAAGGATATGCACCTCCACATGCTTATATATCCGTACATTTACACCTGCACACACATATGTGTTTGTATACGTGCACACACCTATACACATCCAGTTATTTTGCATTTGGGGAACATTTATAGAGCACACTGTGCCAAAATTAAGAAATTTAACCCATCCCTTCATTAAGTCTTATCCACTATGAGGAATCTGGAAAGCAAACATGTGAAGCATGCCTTTTCATTTAAACAAATCCCTCCTTGCTACAGATACTTATAAAAAATAAAATCCATTTATTGATTTGTAAGCAACTTCCATGTGCGTGGTGGTGTATAAAGCATAGCAATGGATAAAAGTCATGGAGCAGTTACACATATAAGGGCTAGATCCAGAGCCCACTGGAGTCCTTCTCTGAAGCCAGTTCCAGCTTTTCCCCAGAATAGAGAAAGCTTTGAATATTGAGGACGAACTACTCTAAGTTTTTTTTCCAAACTGCATGTATTTCAAAGTGTTGCTAAATTATACATAAGTTTTCCCATCAGCACTGCTACCATTTTTATTTTTGTTTTTACTGGAAAAACAGAATGCCTTTTGGAAATATAAAAAGACATATCCACTTACTCTTTATATCAGCAAACGATAATTTCCATAAACTGTAAAAAAAATAATGTATTACATCCTGTAGTCCCTGCTGGAATGCTCAATCTGTCAGTAGAGCTATTTGACTATTGATTAATTTTCAGAAATGTGTTGACATAAACCTTTCTGTGAAAAAGTCAGTTCCCTCTCTTCCACTCCTGAACTGGAATGTCACATTTTTTGCCTTTTTGCGTGATTAATGTTGTTTTGAAAGCTCCCAGAATCAATAAACATACTCTCAAGTGGATACATCTGTATTTAAAATGTGTCTATATGTATTGACTATTTTCTAGTCAACCTGCAAAATATGTTTCCCGTCAGACTTATATGTGTGGGCTGTGCGACTAGTGATAACGTAGGTGGTCTTCTGATCTGACTGGGTCCTTGCCATGAAACCAGGTCTTCCTTGCAGATTCAGGAATGTGGTGTATCTGGTAAGAGTTCCCTCCAGGATGCCAGGAAGTGTGTTTATTATTAGGGGACTTTTTCCTCTTCTTTTTTTGAAGTACGGCTGTTTTGTCTAACCATCCTGGAAATATGTTTCGTGACATTGCACAAGACATAACCAGTGCATCACATCTCCTCTTCACATCTTTAGCCAGGAGATAGCCTTACGCTCTCAAATTCCTCTGGCTTCCTTAAATGTTCAGCATATTCGGTGTATTGCAGGATCAAACCCTCAGAGGATATCCCTTGGGAAATCAAAAGCAAGATTCCTTCAAGCCAGCTAGCATCGTATATATTCAATGAACACAAAGGGGATGAGACAAAGCATAATCCAGCATTTGAGGGATTTTACTGGCATAATATTGCAAAGATCATGTTAGTCCGTGCTGAGAAACACTGCAGGATTTGTGAGGGCTGAATGTGTGCTCACTGTCAGCGTAGGAATCCGCCCTTTAAGGGGTCGCAGTACTCCTGTTTCCTAACTCAGAAACAGAAACTGATTGTCAAATGGCACGAGCCCAGCCTGTACCAACCCTTCAGAACGCTGCAGTCTGGAGAAGGGGAAAGAACTATTTTACTGGCAGGATTCTTTTTTCTCCTCAACAGATTTGATATCATGTGCTTGAAACTTTGCAGAAGCATGGAATATTAGTCCTGGTCCCAGAAAAATGGATTCATGGATGGAAATATGTCAGAACCTGTAAAATCCATTTATAAATGTTGCCAGCAACTTATATCACATCTGTGGTGTCTCTGCAACCTCTCATACTGTTTTGAAAGTTTTTACGTATCCCTGTGAGACTCTGTGCGCCTCTGTGGTCTGAGCCATAACTAGAAACTAGTTACGCCACAGTAAGTGCAGAATTTGAATGCAGGAGCAGCAGTCCATTCCAGGAGAAAGGTGGGCAGAGGGGTAGTAGGAAAGCCTGCTGAAAGGCACAGTTAAGCCCTTTGTGTGTGGAAATGAATCTGGTTTTCGTGCTGGGGGCTGAGTTTGTGTTGATGCACAGAAGTAAAACAAGAGTATTCAGACAAGTGGAACATGATCTGATAAGCCTGGAAATGACTCTGCCAGCCTGAATGACATCCCTGTCTGTGTCCTTTCAACACATTTGATTTGCGCACAAGCTTCCCAGAGGAAGGCTTTTCCTGTGCTTTCTGTACTGCTTCTCTACTCCACAAACCCCCTGATGGTAGAAGCAGTGCAGGTTGATGTGAAAGGAGAGCTATGCACTTTTCTTGAAGGGACAATATTTCTTCTGGGTTATTTTTTTCAGCATTGTAACCTGGCTGTCCTTTCAATATGGTACAAACTGAGCTTTTTCCTTACTCTGCCAGCTTAATGCGGTAATGAAGTTGTGCCTTTCATTTATTAGATGCTTGAACTCTGTGTGCGTGCTCTTTATCTGTATACGAACAGATAAAACTAGAAATAGGTCTAAGCAGGTTTTCCAATATGAAGAAGATGAAACCATTTTTATACACTTCCCAGAGTACAATTTCATTAAGGTTGATATCCACTGAATGAAACTTTTGCAAAATGTATACCCTTATTATACGAATAAAATGCAACAAGATTTGTGCCTGAAGATTCATGGATATGAGTAATGTTCACACAATACCAGATTTCACTAAACTGAATATAAAGATTTATATTTGAACTATAGTCTTCAATTTGCACGATTTATGCCCTAGCAGTTGCATGACTGCATTTATCAGAAAGGGGCTGTTCTTCTTGGGAGGTAATTCTACTAAAGCTTGTGATCATTTGGCTCTTGATCAGTGAAACGAACTGAATCTCATTTTCTGTGTCTGTCTCTTCATATGTTTTCCACCTTTATATGCTTTAACTCTGGCAAGAAGAATACATATTTCAAATCAGGATATGAATCACCTCTCCATGAATCAGTAAAATGCAGGTTCTGCACCTAGCACCATCTTTAACATTTCTCCTAGATATGACAGTTGTCCTATCCAAAATACACGTGGCTTTTAGAAATCGTAAATGTTTTTTTCGTGGAAAAGTAAATACTCCCCACTCTTTTTATTTCAACTTCATCATATATCAGACTGTGTAAGTGTTTACTTCTGAGCAATCAGGCACGTCATGGGTGGGTGGGAGATCAGCAGTCCTTAGATAGTCTTCAAACTTGTCTTGGTACCTTCATGTACCCATTACCACTGATCGAACGGTATTGTCTTCAGAAAAGGGATCTTGACTCAAGCCTGAAAACTGATGAAGCTCAGGAGAACTTGGATCGAGATGCAAATGTGAGCAAGTTGACTCTATTGGGCTATGGCAAATAATGATGATCATCGATACAGTCTCATTAATGTGACCACTTATCCCTGTAATAACCTTATTGACTGCTGAGATATCAGTTGCATGAATGAATTAACAAATAACGCTTTCATCTTAATAAGAAAGAACAGAATAATCCTGAGCAGAAATAGCATGCTAGAATAGAAATAGCGAGATAATCATCTCTCTGTTAAAATAAAACAGGGTAGAGCTCTTCGTACTTTTTCTAAAAATACGGCTTTGGTTTAAAATAACAAAAATGAAAATTAAAGGGAAAGGATCACCGAAAGCACCTTTTTTTTCCATGACTGATGCCTCTTCCACAGCTGCAAGCACGTTCATTTCTCCATAATCCCTAGCAGTGCAGAAGAAAGAGAGCCTTCAGGTGAAAGGTTACCTACATTTATAATGTCAGGCACTGAGACTGGTGAGGTAAAAGGTAAATGGTAATTTTATCATTAGCGTGCCTGACCCCTTGCCCCCACCATATCTCATAGGAGACGTTAAGAACGGCTCACCTGTCAAGATGCAAACACTTAAAGGTCAATGCGCACAGAAATCTTCAAGAGCTTACAACTGAATTGCTGACACCTTTTATTATCACCGCTTAAATAAATGATTCAAGTGGCAAGACAAGGGTAAGATTGGTTTAATGTCAAGATTTACACGAGGAATTGTTGGAGCATTATTTTCTAAACTCTGACTACGTAGATATGACTTTTTAATTCTAGAAGTGTGTGAACAAATAGGTAGATTTCACATCACCTACACAAGTTTAAATATATATTCCTCTTTTGCAAGGCTTTCCAGCACTGCACAAGGGGGAGGTTTTGTTTTCATTCTAGCAGTGAATGCAGATTCCTGAATCCACTATCATCCTACTGTATGACATCAGAAAACTCATTTGACCTTTGTGCATGAGAAGTGGAGAGTTTTGACTTAAGAGGATGGGAGGATATCTTGCAGCCTAATCACAAAATTTTTTAAACACTTGTTAAACACCGTTGTTACTTAAAGAAGTAACTGGGTAAAGATACTTTCCTCTTTTTCCAAGTTGTTCTCACATTGAAAAGCTCTGAAGTGTGGACATGTCAGCACCAGGGTTTGGAAGATCACCAGGGTTCACACATGCATGTAATATCTACAGGATCAACAAGTGTAACTCTAAGGGATGACTGTAATTTACTCCTGACACTATGTGCCACACCCCCTGTTGTTACTAAAATGGCCAGGTAGGTATACAGGACACCTGAGCGTGACCCGCTTAGAGCTGATGCTTTGTAATAGAAAAGCAAAACTTTTGCATTGCTACTGTAATAGACAGTCAAATAGCAGTGATATGTGTTGTTCAGGGCAGAGAAATGGATCTGTCTCTGATTCTGCTGCTCATCAGACACTGTCAGTCATTTCTGGGTGAGGGTACTTCAGTTTTAGGGAGCTCTCACAGCAATACAGAAGAAATGTGAAGCAGAATGGAGGAAGGTGGCTTATGTCACCTGAACAGCAGAGCTCACTCCTCTGGGCTGAACAGGCTCACAGTCTCATAGCTCTGTAAGATCTCCTAGAATGGATCCCCTTTTCTAATGGCTGTTATATTGCTTGATATTTCCAGTGAGACCCTACCAAACCTTGTGCAAGTGAGTTGTTAAGCTGCCTTACCCAGAGGGTAAGTAGAGGATTCATTAGTAGAGGATACCCTCAGTATCCACCCCTATAAATAGCAATATTTTTAGTTTAACGGCTACAAACACAGCAACAGATTATTGGTGTGTGATGCAGGCCCTCCTGCATCTCCATCTTTTTTGTCTTCCTCACCCAGCGATCACTGTTCTCATTAATCTGCAGTCCTCTGCCTTGTCTCCATCTACTCCATGTCTCCTCAGGAATAATATATTCACTTTCTTTGACTCAGTGACCTTCAAATTTACATATGTTCCACATACTTTTCCCACATATTTCATGAAACTTCTTCCTGACACAGTTGCATATCACTGAAGCTTCATTTTTCTTTCCCACGTATCACCTGTATCACTAGCACACTATGCTACTTGCATTTTGTTCCTGTATTATTTTGCTCCTGGCATGTTGTTGCGGTGCCGCATGAAGAAGTAATGCAGTGGCCGGGGCGGGGGATGCCCAAAGAACACTTAGTTCCCCTTCACATTTAAAGAAGCAGTGATCAAAACCAGGGGTTGGAGCAAAAGTACAAACAGTGATTACGAAAAACAGAGTTTTCACAGAAGCCCCTGTCATCCAAGTGCTTTTCTAGGAACAGCAGCAGATGAGCCACACGTCCCCTGGCTGTTTGCACCACAGCAACACTTACAGGGAATTAAGGCGTTGTTACAAGAGGGTGCACCTACTGAGTGCAAAATTCAGGACAGACAACTCTTCCACTTCTGTTTTTGAGCAAATCTCTTACATTTTCCTACAATGTCCTACAGTATGAAATCTGGTCACAAGTCACTTCCTTTGGTTTCATTGCTGTAATGTAATTCTATTTAGAAACATATCAGTAAATGTTCTCGTGAGGCTGCAATCTCACTTTAGCTTTCAATTTATAAAATGGGAGAGAATGCTGCACCTGCAGAGGACTGTTAGGTAGGCAGCTGAGATGCAGTTTAAGACAGCATTTTTATATTCGTTAATAATAGTCTCTTTATTAAAAATTATTATTATTATCATTCTTACTATCTATGAAGCTCAAGGACACCAAAGATTACCAAGTATTTAATTGGACATGAAATGCAGTATTTCATATTTATTTGCCATCCTCTGCTGAAACTGCTTGCTGTCTGAAGGCAGACATTTTGGGAGAGAAGAGAAATTACCATCTATCAAAGTTTTTTGCAATTGCAAAGTCCTCAACAGAAATGGGAATGGACTCTAAATCACTCAAAACTTTAGGAAGGTTCATCTAAGGCTTGAATGATCTTGAACCTTGTCTGCCAACACAGGACAGCAGGTTCTTCAGCTTACTGAAAAACATTGGCTTTCCCAATAATTTTACATGCTTGGCTAGCGTCCCTGCTAGGATATTTTCCATTATTGCTACCTGCATGGCAGGTCCACCAGTGGAAGATAAAAAGCAATGGGAGCACTAGTTTCACACAGTCCTGTGTGCCACAGCATGTAATATTATTAAATTAGGGTTCTGCATGACAAGATGCCTAAAACCTCAGTGACCAGTGGCACCTTCTCCACAGGAGCACTTGACTGCATAGGCAGAACATAAGTAGACACTCACATGCCAGAAGTATCAGAGATTGCACTGCAGTAGTCCTCGACTGAACCACAGATTTAACCATGACTAACTTTACACAAGCAAGTTATGGCAAAGGGACAACTTAAACTCAGCCTCAGCACTTACCTGAGTCAAGGATGTAACGAGTGAAGTGCTGGAATTACAGTTGACATATCATGAAAGGAACCATATAAAAATTTGTATTTTGGAGGCAGCTACAGCTTTCTACCTGCAGAGCTGCTTTTATGGAATTTAACAGGTAGAGTAAACCTGTATGAAATGCAATGTGTCTTGCCTTGCATTGGTCTTGTGCATCAAAAAATTCTGTACTATCTCAATGTTAACCAGGCGTGATTAAGATATTGTAAAATGGTTTATAACCACTATAAAAATATTTGCACTTTTTTACCTGACCACCTGAGGAAGACACCTGGTAGTAATAAAATTATTTTTACTACATGCCTTTCAGGACAGAAGAGAAATAAAACACTTCCTTTTTTATGCAAGTATTATACAACTGTGCTTAAGCAAAACATCTGTTATGCCTCACCCAAATCAAACAACCAACTTTTTATGTTGTTTGGTTATTTTTCTTGTTTGTTTGTTTTGAATTATTTATTTTCCATATCATCAGAAGCATGCGAAGAGTACCCAGCAGGTGACACCAGCCTAGCAAACACTCTAAAAGCTGAAAGAGATAGAGGCTTCCTTGCTTGCTTACCATGCAAAGCTATTTCTTTTTTGATCACACTGGTCCCTGTTCGAAATCTGGTTGTGAACATGTGCAGAACATGCCACTGCCTCTGATGCTAGCTGGTTTCTTGCACATGTGGAAACAGGCTCCACTCAATATAGAAAGTAAGCATGGTGTGCTGCTCCTGTCTGGATGTTGAGGTGTTAGATAATAAATACAGAGATTCTCCATTTGTAGTGCGGTACAGCTGATGCTGCACCAGCTACTTACATGTGGAATGTGAAAAAATATATCCAACTCACCACCGTTTCCCTGCAGAGAAGGACAACATATATACTTGCACATCTCCACAAAGCTGGAAGATGCTGCTCTGCCCAGATGCAAGACACGGAAGAAGGCAGAGCTGCCTAGGACCCTGCTCGCTTTTATATCTGTTGATACATGCTGCCATAACATCCACCATAGTGTAAAACACATCTCATTCTGTATGCACAAGGAAGTAAAACTGAGAAAACCCTGGGCTAAGTATTCTGAAACATTCTTGGCTTGAGGAACCTGATCATTCCATTTCAGGATCAGACCACCCTTTTTTTTTCTGTGTATCCACATAGACAGAGTGGGTACAGATCACATACAGAGTGGGTACAGATCACAGGTTTCTTGATGTGGAAGTATCTGATGCTTACTTTTCTTCAACGGAAGGGCCAAAACAATGGTACAAAGGAACGGAGCATTTGGCCCCAGCACTTCAGGATAATGGTTGATCTTAAATTTGGTTACAAGGCTTTCAGGTATCTCTTTCCTCCATGCTTCTGCCTCCCCACAACACACTTTCTCATGCACATTTGTGGAATCAGACCTCAGTGCAGTGGAGAAGACAGACAGTCAGACTAATGTATTCTAATACCTCCTAACACACACCAATTTTTCTGTGTTGTTTCGTTTCTTAATAATCTCCAAGTGCAAAATATGTAGGAAGCCACGCATGAACTCTGGTTATAGCATCGTCCCTCAAGAGACAAACACAGGCAGGAGTATTTTTATGGGAGACAAAAAAGAACATCCAATTTTCCACTACAAAACAGGTGGACTCAGATTTTCAAAGTACATCGCACTCGTCTTTCTTGTTTATTTAATCCTAATTTGTTGGATCAAGACAAAGAATAGTACCGTTTGGTTTTCTGGCATGTTCATGTCCACAGCAAAAAGAAGGTCATTGCATTTGGGTACTAATCTACCAGTGCAGTAAGCCGTGATTAAAATGTCTCGGTAATGTTCTCAAAAAAAGCGTTACAACTGCTTGAATCCATATCCATCCATGGCCAGAGAAGAGGGGAGGCTAGTCTGGTTTGGTTAAATAGATATAAACTTATTCCCCAGTCAGTCAGCTAGAGCAGCAGCCCTGCATTTCAGCGAGCTAAATAAAAAGATTGCCTGGGGTCAGGATAAAAGCAAAGGTACGCAGGGCCATGAAATAGTTTTCGCCGTTATCATTTCACTTCAGAGGACCCAATAGAGCTCTCACTGGGGATCAGGAGTGACCTCGGCTCTCCCTATAATTTTCTTATGCCTCTAAATTTATTGTAATGTTCACCAAGAAAGCGAAGGGTTAAACAAGGAGGCTAACTGGGGCGGGGGGGAGGTGGTGTTTTGGCTTTGTGTTATGTTCTAATTCTGTCAAGGAATCTGAGCTTTGGACAGATAAGCAGGGAGGGATGGAGTCCTTAGAGTAGAGCGAAGTGAAGGTACAATGCAAAAAAAAGGTATCTCTGCTCAACTTGTGGGTGAAGTTCTGTGTGCCGGAGCAACGCTTCCCCTGCTGCCGCTGCTGCGGCTTCTCCTCATTTTTCTCATAACCGTCCCCGTTATGTGCCTTTGCTCACAAAGGTGGAAAACACGGAGGGCTCTAATGATGCATTATCACAGGTCAGAGAATGAACCGCATAAATCTGCCTGGCATTTGCCTCCACACAATGCCGCTAAAAGGACAGCAGCGCTCCTTAAAGATGTAGCTTTTCCCCAGTCAAAGGCGGCTCAAAAGGCAACGTACCTGTGGGCTTTTGCCGGGATAATCACCTTTTCCTCTCGCTGCTGCTTCCACAGCTCCGACCCTGCCTGCTTTCCTTCAGCCTGCTGCATTTTCTATAATGAAGACTAGAATTCAATTGTACATCTGGGACTAATAGCTTTTAAATCTAAATTATTTCTCAGCTGCAATTACAGTCAGATTGTCATAAACATGCAAGCAGTGCAGTACGGAGAGAAGAGATGCCTTTGCTGTAAAAGCCATTTTGAAATCAAAACTTCAGTCTAATTTAGAGATGTTATTGTTGTAATAGTTGGAGACTGACGGAACTGTATTTGAAGATGATGTCAGTTCTGCAATTGGCAGAATTAAATCAACAGAAAAGAAACCTGGATTGTACAGAAGAGTGAGAGTAAGACTATGTATAAAAGGTCAGTAATCAATGGCTGTTGTGTTATTGTCAGGACAGGATGATGGCAGTTCAGTGAAGCAATTATGAATTTTTCATAATACCAATGAAAGCAAAGACTTTCAATGAAATAATAAGGTTTACTGTATGTTACACAATTACCAAGGACAGGACAGGACAGGACAGGACAGGACAGGAGAATAGAATAGAATAGAATAGAATAGAATAGAATAGAATAGAATAGAATAGAATAGAAGTAGAACTTTGCCATATACATCAAGAAGAACCTATTTTTTTAAACAAAGACCATTGTACAGGTTCTCTGATGTTGTAAATGGAATAGCAACACCACTGAAGTCAATGTATTATTTTAGACCAGCTGAGTATTAGAACTTTGCAGCTCAGTTTATGATGACTTGCTTCACAAGTACACTAGTGTTAATTGTATGGAAGATATCAACATTCTCCTTTTGTAGGAATCTAAATCCCCTTTCCTTGCACCCTGCATTGCAATGACATGGGAAGACAATGGTGAATTGGGCACTAGATGAATACTTGTGATATTCCCAAAATAATGGCAGTTGTTCTTAGGGTACCACTGGCCAACAGGACCAAGTACAATATTGGCAGTTCCTACTGGCTTTGAATTACCCATTGTTACACATTTATATTGTAATAATGTCGTGGTTTAGCCCCAGCTGGCAACTAAGCCCAACACAGCTACTTGCTCACACATACCCAGCCCCCGCCGGTGGGATGAAGGAGAGAATCGGAAGAGTAAAAGTGAGAAAACTCTCACGGGTTGAGATAAAAACAGATTAATAGGTAAAACAAAAGCTGTGCCCACAAGCGAAGCAGAACAAGGAATTCATTCCCCACTCCCCATGGGCAGGCAGATGTTCAGCCATCCCCAGGAAACCAGGGCTCTGTCATGCATAATGGTGACTTGGGAAGACAAATGCCATCACTCCGAATGTCCCCCTCTTCCTTCTTCTTCCCAGAGCATTTTATTGTTCAGTATGATGACATACGGTATGGAATATCACTTGGGTCAGTTGGGGTGAGCTGTCCCGCCTGTGTCCCCTCCCAACATCTTGTGCCCACTGGCTGGTGGGGTGGTGTGAGGGGCAGAAAAGGCCTTGGCTCTGTGTAAGCACTGCTCAGCAGTAACAAACACGTCCCTGTGTTATCAACACTGTTTCCAGCACAAACCCAAACCATAGCCCCATACTAGCTCCTATGAAGAAAATTTTCTCTATCCTAGACAAAAACAGCACAAATACATAATCAAGTGTAATTTAACTGAAAGTCCGTTTCCTTGCAAAGCAAGAAGTCAATGCGAACAGTGATGGCTCCCAGTGTGCTACCCGTCCAACTGGACACTTGGATTTATGTTTAGGGAATATGACTTGTGCAGACTTTCTCCTCTCTGTCCTGACATGGATCCTACAGTCCTTCTGGGTGTTCTGGCAGACATCAACAAAATAATTTTCCTGTTCCCCATGTCTTTCTGACGGTTTGACTACTTAACCATAGAAATACTAGTAAACAGGAGCCAATAGCCACAGGAAGTAGTAAATTGGCAGGCAAAGGTTGTTCTAGACATGCTGTTTTGTGTGTGTGGTGCAGATGTGAATTCAGCCACAAGACACAAAACCACAGTGGAAAAGGGTGTCATTATTTCTACTTTTCCCAGAACTATTTTTTTCAGAATGAAGCCTAATTTATTTTTCACAATGCTCATGTATTTATTTCTCTCTTGCTTAATTAGTGCTTCATCCTGCTTCCTGAAGAAGAGTTTTGTAGTTGTTAACATAAGCAGGATCTCTCCTTCTATTTCCAGACTAAAGACAGTACTTTTTTTCTGAGGTGTTCTCAAAACGGCATATTTTCTCACCATGATACCTCCAGACTGACTAGCAGTCATTCTCCATTGAGCTCAATTTTTACTTATGATTTTTAAACAAATTCGTCTAAATCAGGAAACCATTTATGGCTGTGTTCTTCAATCTACTTATTTTACATTCTCTTTCATGAACATTCAGATCTGGTGATCAAAGGCTCTTAATTGGTCCCTTGTTAAAACAAAACACTTTGAGTGTTGGGCTTCCTTCCTGCACTCACAGGATTATCTTTCTTTTAGTCAGACAATATTATAAAAGCCATTGCATTTAGTCATTTCCAAAGCAGAACTGAAAGCTCTTTTCTAGAGTCTTGTTCCTTATGGTGCCAGTGGGAATGAAGTTGTTCTGTAGACCTTAACATGCTGATCATACTGGATTCTTCATAAACAGCTATGAGGTACTTGGTGTGAATAATAATAATAATAATAATAATAATAATAATAATAATAATAATAAAAATTAGCATTGCATAATACTTATCTCTGTGCACAGTAGCAGGTTTTACTAACCAGTATTTCATGACAGCTGTATCTAACTTCCTATGAACACAGCAAGAGGTCAGCTGAGAGAAGGAGCCTTTGCACAATGAATTTAAAGTGTATATGCTTTTGTCTATACAATCACCAGCAAAGGTTGGTGAATCTGAAAACAGGCACAAAGCAGACACCTGGAATTCCAGTAAAGATGGTAACACAGCTAACTCCATGGACATGAAGGAATCTGCTGAGGAACCTCCAGTGCTGGACATCAAGCCAATGATACTTATCTTCTGGGAACTTGGAGTAAGAAGTGGATTAAAGAAGATGGTTAGAGAAAGCACAAGAAAATGAATCTTTGTGCACAGAGCTAATTACTTGCTGGTTCGAAAGCATTTTAGTTAATACGTCTCCCAGTGAAGACCTAGGAAAATGTCAGACTCAAGGAGTCTCCAGCATGTAACAAATCAAAGCCCAAAAATATTTTCCCAGTGATAAATAAGTTACCCAGTAAGAAATAAGAAAATTTCCTTCATCTCTGATAAGACTGTAAAACTGTAGTAGCTGAAGTTGCATCTAACTCTTCTATTCAACTGTACTGAAAAAACACTGCTTCCAGGTTTCATTGCCTGCATTCTTTTTATCCCTGTCATCATGTTCTCAACCAGGTTTATCAAAAATATGCCATAACCAACCATATGCCATTTCCACTCAGAAATGTAAAAGTGCTGACCATACAAGCGTTTTCTGTGACTCGAGGTATAGCTGATAATAAAATGGTGCTTTGTACAAGAATGCGCTTTGTATGAAAAAGGTGTCACCAGGCATTTTATCATTGACTCCAGCGCCTACCAGTAGCGGTAAGGCTAACGTAATACAAAGGTATGCACCTAGGCCACTCTTTTACTTAACAAGTCCAATGTTTCAGTTGACCTATGTCTTAAGCATGTGCCTATCACGAGGTGTGAAACTCATCTAATTCAGGTTCATAGAGCTACTCACCTGTTCAAGGACTTTTGCAAAATCTGGACTTGAATACAAAAGCCTGTCTTTTTTAGGCAAAGTGAGGAAAGGCTCAGCAGTGGTTTAGGGAGTTGTTATCCTGCCATTCCTGCAAATTAATCTCATCAAAATCATTCACTCTTTTCCCATCCTTTCTTCTGCATTAATTTGCTTACAGACCTGTTGTTTTTGACAACTCTTCAGGATTATTGATGCATATGTAAGAGCAGACAGAAGGTAAATATGCTGCAACTAAAAGGCAAGGGTTTGAAGACAGGAGCTTTCCCCTCTTGCTTTCTAACAAGCACAAGATATGTTGTCACTGTTGGATAAATAAGAAATTAATGCCATAAACACTGATGCTCTCTTCAAAGAGTTAAGATTCATCCTTGATATGCAGCAGAAAGCATTCAGTACAGTTCAAGGTGCAACAGTGCCTCTTTGATTCACGACACTTACCTCCACAAAACATATCTGTATGTCTGTCGTGTTTGTGCTACGTAAATGGAGCCACTTCAGTGCGCAGCTATCAAATGTAATTTCTTCTAACTGGAACAGCACTGCTTCACAAGTAATTGCACTATATATTAGATGAAGTCCTGAAAGAGAATAGTTCAGCTTTTATATAAGCACATGTGATGAATGAACAGTAGAATCAGCTGAGTCAGTAATCAATGGTTGACTACAAAATACATATGTCTGGGAATCCAGTAAATTGATTTATTTTCAGAAATCACATCTTATGTTGAATGTAGTGTTTATCAGCATTAATCTTCAATACTGGCTGCCAGTGGGGCTGTAAGTTATTCATTTGTGCAATCTCCCTGATTGATGTTTTTCATACGAACTTCTACTCTCAAAGCAATATCTACATGGAAAAAACATTGCACCATGATTAAGAGAATTATTGATGTTTTCGTTGTTAGACAGCAACATCTTGTCTAGGATTCACAAGTAGTAGCAGATTCAGTAGCTTCAAGTTTTAGATATCTGTGGGGGTGTTTTGGATCAGATCACAGGATGAGACTCCAGGCAAAGAACAAAACTTGCAGCACAGAGAAGCAGGAGATTCAGACAGCATTAATACAATTTTATGCCTTCACAGTTCTGCTTAGGGTCAAACCCTTGACACCTGCTTGTATGAAATCCAAGCTGAGGTATAGAGAAACACTGTCCCCGCCCAGGGAAGCACCCATGCAGAGGAACAGTCACCTCTGAACTCCTCACTCTGCCCTTCTCTACTGCTCCAGCCATTGCCCCCACCACATATCTAGAAAGTGTGGAGACTTTGAGTGCTTTAATTCTTACATTGCAGACATTCTCACCATGCCAGATATGAGGTTTTTACATCTCACTCGCCTAAAGAAAATAAAGCAACAGAGGGCATTGCTGTTTATTTCTCCATCTTTATATCTCCTTTCATACCCTAACGACCCACGCTGTGTATCTTTCCTTTACAGTATTTTAGCCCGCTTTCTTACAAATCAGCTTTAGTTCTCTATCTAATTTTATGTGTGCCTGTATTTTCATCATATATTTAGCAATAGACATACATTACTGAAGGAAGTCTGTTGTTGGTTTTTAAGAGATATTTGCTCGAGTGAATGTCACTTTTTTATTGGATGTCAAGAGAAGGGAAACGGGAAAGTCTTTTTCCCTTTAACTATACTCACAATTTGAACTGAAGTGTGAGGTCTGACTGACCTGGTCAAATATTAGGATCCACAGGAATTTTAAAACAACCTCAGTTTCATATTCCTCCCTTTTAGCCAGATAGTACACCTCTGAGTTACATTTTTTGGCTTTCCAAGGGTTAATTATTTTACCTTGGTAGTCTAATTCTGAATCTCAACCCTAGGTTTAAACCCTGGAGTGTGGATCTGAGAAATTGTCTTCGGCTAATCCAAGTCCCCAGAGGCATTTTAGGTGATTACAGTCATTCTTGCTGTAATTTATATAATTATAGAAAATCTGATTTTTCTTGGTTGTCTTTTTTTTTTCCCCATTTGTCTCCTGTTGCCTGGCCCAAAATAGAAGGTAGAGATTTCATTTAAGTTGCTAGATATGTAAGTGTATGTATCTTCCCCAAGCTGTTATATTGATCATGGGATGTTGTGGTGAGATTTACCAAGTGACATCCTCAGAAAAATACATCTGTGCTGAACTACCCATGCAGCTGTACCTGAGATTGCAGATAAGGGAAGGAAACAGCATAACATGCATCACCATTCCTGTAAAAGTGTGGCGTATTAAAGGATACCACCGTGTGGAGGCTACAGTCAGTGTATGGATTGCAATAAAGATGTCCAGTGAGTAGGACTAGAACTAGTGGATGGCTTAACAGAGGATGAACAGTGCAGTACGCAATGCCTTTCCACTCTAGGGGAAACAAGCATTGTGGGGGGAGGCTGTATTTTGTATTAAACAAATTGATAAAGTTAAAAGGAAACCAAAAGAACAAGTTTGTAACTGTCTCATTAAATTAACATATCCTAAGACCCTCAGCATTTCAAAAACCGTAGTAGGTCGTTTCTCTACCTTCTCCTGAGATGAGAACAAGAGGAGTTAAGTGTTTACAGATTCTCACTTGCCCACGTAACTCCTGGAGCAGGTCATTGTGCAGGAAGGGTTATTGGTGCCAGGGTCCTGGGGGCACTAATAGCCCTGACCAGCCTCACCAGGTGCCTCTACCCCACATCCTGCCCGTGGGCCCAGGAGCCTCATTTCAGCTCATGTCTGGGCTGGTTATGGACTTGCTTATTGATCACTGGGCTGCGTTGGACCCTGGCTACGTTCAGAGCTAATCCTGACCCATCTTCCCAGCTTGACCTTGGACTGCCTCACCTCTGTGGACTCACCTGATAACCTGGAGTCTTGGTTGCCACCCACAGCCCTGTCCTGCTCCCTTGCTCTGAGGTAGAGGAACACAGCATGGCTAGCAAGGTTCAATACCTTTGAACTTACCCCATTGTCATAAAGATATTTTTTTGGTCTGTATTCAGAAGAACCTACCCTGCATGGCCCAAGCTGCCACAAGTTGTCTAACCTCTCCTCACAGCCCTGCATCCTCATTTCAGACCTCCTCTCTCTCATAATACAATGCATGTAAGTGATGTGCTGGGATTTCTAGGAGGTGTCTCATTCCACATACAAGCTATGGCAAGCCTTCTCAAGGTTATATATACATATATAAACCCACCCAAAAAAACCCCCCTGAGGTGTACAGCAAACAAAATCAGACTCAGAATCCTTGGCAAGGCACAGAGACAACTACTATACACAGCTGAGAAGGTACCATAGTAAAGGTGGTTAATTGGTACTCCTTTTTAACAGCTTTAACCAAGAGAGAATACAGTACAGCCATGAAGTCTGTTTTATCCTCCTTTGTTATGGTCCATGCTGTAGAGGTAAGGAACATTATGGCAACAAGGGGACATGGAGAAGCCTACATTCATCATTGTATGGATAGACAGTGATTTAGTCAATGGTAAAAAAAAAAAAATTAAAAAATGAAAGTTTACACATTTTTAATATGGCTTAAAATGTTGGAAAGGGAAAGGAAGCATCTAATTTCAAACTGAGTATTTTATTCTAGCAACATGTATCAATTTTCATTGAGAAGGATGTTGCAGATTTACAGAACTGGGGCAATTTCATTCTGCTTCTCTTGTGCACCGTAAAGGACCTGGTTTGGAAAGATCTCAGTTCAAATCTCATCTCTCCTGGGAAGGGCTCTGGAACAGGAATATTCTGAGGAGGCTTTATCTCCTGCTGAAACACTTTAACTTCTTGTGAAATGCTTAAATGCTCATTATACATCAATGAGAATATCAGGATGACCTGATTGCTGCTCACTAGGAAACCCTCCCAAGAAATGGAATGGATTGCAATAGATGGATGGATGGATGGTGGATAGATAGATAGATAGATAGATAGATAGATAGATAGATAGATAGATGCCATCCCCTGCCTAATGCACTGTTCTGTTCCAAGGATGCAGGCAGGACTTCAGCTCTGAAAATACAGAATCTGAGGGGAGAAGGGTAGGAGAAGAGAAAAGCTACTTCACACAAATTTCTTTTGCTCTCTATCCAAGTACGGATCTATCCTAAAACTTTCTGAAGAAAAGAGAGAATATTTTTTGTGGGAGCTAAATTAAATTCTCAGAAATGAATACTTGGCAGAACTGGGAATTTTGCCCTGGGAAGGAACTCATGGCTGTAATCCTCCCCTTCGCATCGGTGTAACACCAACCACAGTGATCCTTTGTTAGCATAACACATAAATGAGCCCTGTAGTGGTTTAACTACATGAAAGAATCAGAAGTCAACAAAAAAAAACCCAATAGTTCTTGCTTTAATATTAGACTTCATGGTGATTGATTCACAGTATTTTTTTATTTATAAGTAATTAATTAATACCATGGTGCACTAAGTAACTAACATAGCTTTAAGCCAACAGATTCCTTCGGGTTTCCTCCCACTCTGGCATTCCAACGAAGAACAGGTGAATGAGATCTGTAATATTTTTTTTCTTCAGGAAATATTATCCCTTAGCAATTTACTTGTATTAAGGAACAGAAAATACACCATGTTCAGAACGGTATTTAGTCAAAGTGGCTCACCACCTCTTCATTTACATAAATACTTATATTTCTTGCCTTCTCCGTTCTCTCCCTCCCCTACAGCTTTATTTTTATTGCAAGTTTTTATATCTGTTATTAGTGGTAAAACAGTATTAACCAGGTATTTAGTTGGTGTCAACCGGATCTGGCCCTGTAAGCTCTACTTGTCCCATTAAAAAATAGGCAGTGTGTGACTGAAAAGCAGAAGAAAAGTAATCACTGTTAAATCATCAAGTAGGTTATTGCTTTTCTCACTCATCCCTCTCCACCTCACCCCCACATACTAAAAAAAAAATCAAGACAAGCAAGGTTTTCAAATCATATATTCCTTCAGCAATAATAAGCTGGTTGATGCTTAAAGCCTCTCACCAACCTTAATCCCCTAAATCCCTTGCATGCCACAGCAAATTGAAATTCAGTTGGGGCTGTCCAGCCTTGTAAAGACAAACCATCCTTCATCAAAGAGGTGTCTGTATTGATAAATTGCTCCCTTCATACGTGTGACACTATCTCTAAAAGTGATTTGTGTACATTAGGACAGCAGAAAAAGATGAAACGAAAAACCCTTAAGAGTAAACTAAGATGAAGAATAAAAAAGATTACTTGGAGCAGTCAAGTAGCTTTTTACAGAATCAAATTTGGGGAAGAATCATTCATTGCAGTCTCTGTAACACACAAGTCCTGCATATAGACACAGCAGATATGACTTCCCATAGATGTAAAACCCACTGTGGAATTGCTCAGATGTGCTTGCAAAGCTATTGTGGGGATGGAGTTCATGAGGGCAAAATACTGAGCAAATGGAATGAATTCTTCTGTTGTCTGATTGAAAGCAAACATATTACAACATTAACAAGTATTTTGATTCCCGCTGTTCTAGTGCAGCTGGGATGAAAGCTTAAGATGTTGTTGTGGTTTATCCAATGCACAAGCTCATTTTTCTCCCAGGGAAGCACAGCTCTGGCTGCTGCTGTTGCTGCTGTCTTCCAATTTGAACTCGCCTGTCCTGAGTAGCAATTCTTCGCTGCTCTTCGCAGCGCTCCTAGTAAAACACACTTTAGGAGAGGTTTGCTCCCGTCACAGATTTTCCCAGCAACTGCTGTTTAGGATGTAGAATGCTGTGCTGCTCCTCGTACTTCAGGTGTCTCTGTGTTTTGCTGATTAAGAAGTCAGAAGAAACAAAAGTAAATACACGATAAAGGAGAGTATTGGTACGGGTTGGGCAGTAGGGTGGGAAAGAGACAAATATAAGCAGCATCAAGGAATCAATTCGGTAACACATGTAAGAATATCAGATTGAATGTATGCAGATGATCAAGTGATTTGCTGAATCAGAACTTGAAGCTTAAAACTTCATTGCAAACCTAAGCTGTTTCACTGAGCATTGATAAAACCCGTGGTAACCAGCCAAATTTATTACTTAAGAAAATGTGGTTTTCTTGAATGTCTATTTTTGTTTGCACATGGGACATTTAGAGCCAGGAAATGGATTCAGGATTCCTATGAATTTAGGCAGGTATTTTGTACTTTGGTTTTATTTTGCATAATTTCCTTTTATAGCGTGCTACCAAAAAAAACCCCAAACTCTGTTGCTGTGTAAAACTGTCTGTTTAAACTGCAAGTGTAAAATACATTTGAAGCACATCTTTATCCAAACAGAAGTCAATGGAACTGAAAGGTGACAGTTTGATAGGATCTATTTTAGTAGTATCATTCTGTGTTGCAGTGATTAGTAGGTGAATACCTATTTTTCAGCAATAAGGAGAAAAAGAAACTTGCTGAAAAATCTACTCTGTAAGTTCTCAGCCCCAAATCATAAGGAGCAAAAGAGCATTAACAGCTTTCCTGTGTAGAAAGCTCCCTCTTGTCTCCTGCCACAAAAGCCTCTCAGACCTCAGGCTCTGTAACGATGAATGGTGACAAGTTATGGTGGACCAAATTTTGCAGCTGTGTTTTGAACCTATTTCCAGTCTTTCTCTCCCACTTCCTTCAGCCTTCCCAGTGGCACTGTCGGCACTTAACGGGACTAGCAGCTAAAGACAGCATTTGCCTGCCTAAAACTGTTTTCTGAAGAGCAGGGACGACAAAAACACCAAGAAGAAATCCAGATGAGGAAAGAGATGATCCCAAAAATAAGAACCTTTTCAGAAATATGTGGCAAGTGGATATGTAGGTCCCTGAAGGTAATCAGGGCAGACATGAGAATTATGCTGACCCCTACAGAGATCCTTTGTCTCTCCTTAAGGTTGGTGACTCACATCACAAAGGACCTTGACAAATAGAAGTGATTGGCACTCTCCTCATTCAAGCCTGATGTGCCTCAGCCATTTTTCCATGATTCAATTTTGTATGCATGGTCTGAGTTCTTCTACAATGTGTTGTTCAGAGAATTCAGATGGCTTTGCACACCTGATTAATTGCCTAACTAATCCAGCAGGATTTTCTTTCCACTTTGCAAATCAGAATCTCAAGTAAATTCCTCAGTGCGAGTTGCTGCACTCAGGTGTTTATTTTAAACGTAATATGGGCACAGATGTACAAACTAAACTGTAACTTATATTGTCTGCTTTCTTAATTTACTATTGCTATAAAAAACAAGTGAAAGAAAAACAAAGGGAGAATGGGGAGCAAGAAGCTCAGCTCTCTTTCATAAAGACATTGGGCTTGAAGGGCCCAAGACAGGGCAGAAATTGGAAAGGAAGAAATGGCAGTCTATATGCGTGCATGCTTGGATGGATGAGACTCAAAACGGCCTGTGTCTTCACAGCCCTGTCACCTATGTGCTGTCCGCTGTAGGTACCTGTATGTATGTGCATATATTACTCTCTGTTAATAATTAAATGCTGCAGTTCAGATACTTCATTTATTTCCTGTCCCTGAAAATTTTTCTTGTGATGTAGAATATTTGCCAAGAAAGATTTTTCATACCTACATCTTCTTTCACCTTTATTGTTTGCAGAATCCAGAAAATCAGCATATTTTTCTGTCATTTCTATAATCTCTCATTGTATTTGTATCTTTAGTTTAGGATTTAATTCTGATATTCAGATATTCTGATATTCAGACGAGTTGAGTCCTCCCACAGAATTTCTTACAGAACTTGAGAAAATTAATTAGTTAAAATGTTGATCCTATTGATAGATGTTGATTTATTTTGTATCACGCATTATGAGCAGTCGTTTTACAGTAGCACAGAAAGATTTATTAGGCCAGATCCTCCACGCAGACCTGATTTGGTCTGTGATGGTCTATAGCCTAAAGACCTTGTAATTTAAATAATCGAAAGAGATGGAGGGTGGGGGAGTCGCACGGGAAGTGTTCCTAGTTTGCAAACACGGGTAGAGGGACGGAGAGCTGGATTCACAGCACAACCAGCTGAAGCACAGCTAAGCTGGTGCCCCACTGCTCTCTGCTCCTTACAGAGAACACAGACAGAAACGAAGCCCTGCGGAGGGCGGTCAGCCTACCTGAGAGCTGGGTCTCTTCTATGAGCATCTCCTCGTCCATTAAACAGAGAGCCCAGGGCAACTGTGCTCCCAGGCAGAGAGGTTTCCCTGGGGGGCTGCAGGGCAGATTTCTCTAAAGTTACATGATTGGTGAAAGATGCTAATTGCTCCCCAGGGGTAGGTTCAACAGAGCCCTAATTCTCATAGGAATAAAGTAGCTAGATGGCTTTAAATATCAGGTCCCATACTTCATCTTTCAGCTATTTCTTATTGCCATAATGTTTACAGCAAAAACAATTTGCCCAGTCTTCTTTTGCCCCTGAGCAGTCCCTCTCCCACCCCCCATTCCCCTTGACCTTGTCAGACCCGCTTTAGCTCCACTGCTCTCATACTGACCCAGCCCTGCTCACCCAGCCCGGGGGGGGCAGCCCTGGAGCCGCTCGGGGACCAGGCAGGCAGCCGATGGGCTCCCTTGGACCGGCACCCGCGGCAGCAGCCGGCGGGAAGCGCGGAGTGGCACGCAGCCTTCGTGCATCCCAGCGGGCAAACCCACCGCCCGCGCAACACCCGCGGCCTCTTTCAGGCCGAGGTATCAACAGCTCTTTCTCGCCATCGAGCATTAGCCGCGCCAGCCTCGTGCGGTACAAATGCTTCCTCGCTCGTAGGTAAAAATCCCCGCTGATATTCACAGCCACCCCCCTGCACGGAACTGCCCCCACCTCATCTGATATCTTGGAGTAGTAAACCGTTTGTTTAATCTCTTTGCTTTTCCCTGACTGCCAGTAATGAAATGCTGCTCTTTCTGAAATAATTTCCTGACTATTTGCTAAGATTCATCTCCGACATTTCATTAAATATGATCATTTAACTGTACAAGTACAAATGTATTTTTAATTTAGCTTACTGCAGATATTATAGATGTGGGGAAATGAATTCGCATTGCTCTAGGACAAATATATCATTCACATATGAATGCCACAAAAGAACAAATTATTAAAAATTACTGAAACTTCCACAAAGATTTATACTTAACATTTCCATTTTCAATCTCAGTGCCAGGGAAACATATAGCTTGTCACTATATCACACATGATATTATGAAGAATGTTTGGAAGATTTCACTGGGAATCTTTATCAGCATTTCAGTCTTGGAGTTCATGCCAAGAAGAAAACTCTGGTTTCAGGAAGAAAGGTGAATTCAGCTGGGGTCTGTCTGGGGAAGCTTGACTTACCAAATAGGCTTTCATGCAAAGAGTTCCCTGACCACACATAAAAAGAGCTATTAATTTAATGAAGATAAGCCCAAAAGAATAGAAATAAATTAAATATTGATTAATTTATCCAATGCATCTTCTGACCATAATGTTCCGTAAACCATATGTTTATAAACCATCAGTCAAGATTGAAAAATAGGAAAAATATAAAAAATGAACCCCAAGTTGGTCACCGACAGAGATGACTCAGACCTTAATATGTGTTTCAGATATTTTTGAATTTTTTGAAAAGCCTAAAGTGAACTGTTTTGGGTTGGATTGCTTTGGGGTTTTTTCCTGTTTCAGGACTAAATACTGTTGTTTAGTAGAAACAGAAAGTAAAAGAGTTACTGTCAATATATTGTGTTTTAATATTAAAAGTGTATTTTTATATTAGCAAAACTTCCAGCCAGTTTGGAAGGTTCTGTGAGGAGTATGTTGTGCTAATCCCTATACAAAGAAGAAAAAAGAAGGCAGTCTCTGCTCCTGTAGATCACAATTTACCTTTTAGAAGGTAAACAACTTATGAACCTAATGGACAGGTTGATAAATAGCAGCAGTTCTCTTAACACTTCGGAGTGGTGCAGTGAAATTATAAAGATATATTTCAGTTCTTCCTGGCCTTGACGACTTGGCTTCGAAATTACTTGCATCTTGGGCCATCATTATGCTCTGTTTTTGTACAGTATTGGGAGCTCTGGATTATGACTCTTCTGCTTACTTAGGAGAGGAATAGTAACAATAACACAGTAGAGGAAAAATCACATGCTGAAATTGGAGGGGGGGAATTACTTGTTGCTAAAGTGGCAGAAATGTATTTTATCATGTTCTTCTTCCATGAAATGTAATATTTTCTTAATTGTATTCCATGAATTGCCTTTTTTTTTTCTGTACATATATTAGAAATTTCTTAGTATTTTGAACATAATTTCCCTACTTTCTCAAAGACCAACTTTGGTGTTTTTCCTAAACTTGAAATGTAATATTGAACTGCAGGGTGGTGCTCCCTCTGTGACTCAGAGCTGCCAGATACCCTCTTCCACACTAAAGGCCGTTGTTTCAGTGAAAAGCCGCTCCGCTTGGCTTACAACTGTGTGTGACAGGTGTCCCTGAAATTCATTTTGAAAAATTAGTTTAAGATTTTAAGATCAGGAACCTGAAGCCAGGCTCTAAGACATATGTTTAGGCACTTAAATAACTCATTTTGCTTTAAAAAATTACTGACAAAAATTACAGAAGTGAGAGAACGCTGTATATAATGTAGAACCCTTTGTATAATGTTGCTCATATAAAAAATATGCCAAACTGCTCCACTGTGTCAAGTAAAATAATGAGGCAGAGAGCAACTGAGAAATATTGCCAAAAGATAAAAAATGTTCTACGGTCAGCCTGTCAAATTTTTACTGTATGTTGACTAAAGCAATGCACCTTTTTTCCCAGTTAATTATGCATCCAGCTCATAATGAAGTGGGTTTAGGATGCTACACACATTGTCTATTTTATTTTGGTGCATACGATAGTCTATTAGGAGACTGGAGGTGAAAGCTGATCTGAATTCATGTTGATCTGACTTAGCATATTTGAAATGAATTTGTTCAGTTCTTCATAGTTTCCCAGTGGACACTTACACATGTCCCATAGCAGGGCATTTTGTTGACTTCTGTGTAGAAGAAGCCAAAGATCAGAGCAGCTGAGAGGTGGCATTGTGTCTGTACTGAGGAAAACTGGTAGAGCTGGAAAAGAGACCTCTCAGGATGCTGAGGAGCCACATGAGGAGATACAGGGGCTGTGGATGTTGAGAACTAGCAACTTGGAATGGTTTCCACTTCTAAAGATCTGAGCTCATGTCACTCACGTCCCTCATGAAACCTTCTTCTCCGTCTTCCAACCCTGTACACTGGTGGATGGGATGAGATACTGAGCTTGCTCAGGGATGTGGCCAGAGACCGGGAGCACAAGTCCTACCTCTGCTCCTGATCTGCTGGGTGTGCCCGAGCAAATTCTTTCACCTCCCTCTGCCCACGTTTCTGTCTTGTCCACTAAGCTATCAGCTCTTCCTAGCAAGAGACCCAGTACCCATATCAGCACAGCAGAATGACACGTGGAGGGTAAGGGATAACGACAATCCTGAAGCTGAAGCTCATGCAGGATATACAGTTTCAGCTCTTGCCACAATGCAGGGATTTTTCTAAAGATTTTTCAGACTGTGCTACCAGCTCTAGCATCATAGTGACATTTATCGCGTGGACTAGAATAAACGTTAAAATTTTAAATGCAACAAAGCAGACTCTTGAAACAGTATTCCCATTTTCTGATGAAGAAAACATTGCAATAAAACTACAAGAAAGCCTTCCAAAGTACCTCACCTGCTCAGCTGTGGTCACATTGGAAGAAATGTGTCTGAGAACAAAGCTATCAGAAGACCCTGATACAAAAAAAAGGCGATGTCAACAATGGCACAATTGCAGAGTTCTTTCAGCAGTTTTTCCTTAGTTTTTCTAGATTATTTCATGCCCTGTGCATCTGTAGCCTAGTTGAATTCGACTTTGGCTCTTCAAACACATTTCAAAGTCTGGCCTTTGGTGTTTAGAAAGCAAACTCTTATTGAGCATGGTATCAAATTAACTGGAAAAACACAGAGAAGAAACCTAGTAGGCAACTTGGCATTCAGCTCCACTTAATTTTACAACATTTCTTCTCTGAGAAACAATCAATCATAAAAACGGTGTCTTGCTGGAATGTCCTCCCAACCTTTACCTGATA
Organism: Psophia crepitans; assembly: GCA_013399095.1. Taxonomy (NCBI): domain Eukaryota; kingdom Metazoa; phylum Chordata; class Aves; order Gruiformes; family Psophiidae; genus Psophia; species Psophia crepitans. The sequence continues at coordinate 16,232 of VWZZ01008021.1, read as the reverse complement.
ATAGATGGCTTGTCCCACATTATAAAGAGATGCTTGAAGAGACCTACCACAGATTTCATTGACTACACATGAGCGTAAGTATGAGCTGAAATGAGAAGTGTAGCTGCGCGACTGATCGCACTGCTTTTGTCTGGGAAGTCAAATACCGATAATATCGATAGGGATTAGAGGTAATAGCTAACGAAGGCAGGATCCTCACGTTTTAACTGATCCACCTCTTTCAGGGCATACTTGCCAGAGACCCCGCTTCCGTGTAGCTGAGACAATAAGCAATGCAGCCAAGTAGTAAATGTATAAACCACCATAAGTAAAGGCCTGTATTACGCCAGCGGACGGTTCTGGCCAGAAACAGGCCCATGCTTTGCAGTTCAAAAAATTAATTGAATAAGGGAAAACCTGAATAATGATGCTGTGATAAATTAGGTTTGTGATTAGAAAGATTGTAATTCCTAGGTAGTGGGAATAGCAGATGCTTGAGGAAAAGCCAAGTTAAGGGAGTTAAGTACCAAATCTCATTGAATTTCAACTGCCATGTTAGTTATCTAATTGCACTGCAGTAAGAAAGCTGCTTTTTAAAGGGCCTACAGCATTTTTTTTACATCAGTAACTTTTGACCAACTTCACCCGGGCAATTTTTTTTCTTTTTTCCCTCAAGTATGGTCTTTTCTGAGCAGGAAAGGAGAAGTCCTCATGCCTAAAGTTTGTCATGGCCTCTGTGACCTGCTAGTTTTACACTTCATTTATTTTCCAGTGCCAGTTTACTTCCAATACTGGCAAGTATTCTGCAGTCTTCAAATCTGTTCCAGGATACACGGAATAGAAGAAAACAGAGGCTGCTTACAAAGTTTAGAGTTTTTTTCTTAGGATGGAGCTAGTGGAAGAATTGTCTTGATATTTGACCAAGCAAATTACGCCAGCTAGTAGGTGCTTTAATTTGTATGCCTGAGGCTTAAACAATGCCACATCCACTTAGGGACCTGAGCGTTACTGTTCTGCTCCTGTTACAGTTAGTGATATCGAATCGCGTTACTGTGGATGCGTGTCTGTAAGTCCTACTGGCTACACGGGTGCTTATGTGTATATTTCTAGCATTGAAGGATGAAAAATAAATCTAAATATGATGGAGAAGAAGTGAAATTTTTATTTTGAATAAAATGATCCATTGGTACATGCTTGTGGACCAAATGAACAAAGGTGTCACAAGTAATCAAAAGTTTAGGGTCCAGAATCCCTACTAATCCAAAGTGATCTTGAATGCAGGATGTCAAAAGCTTTAGAATTGATAAGAGAACAGTCCTAGATCAGCATGACATGGCAAACAACCAGTTGAAGTGCCGAGCTAAATAAGCCACACTAACATGCAGGAGACTTTATTTATTAATTTAAAAATAAATATCTATAGCTTTTCCCATCAGGATATGTCCCCTAAAATGCTGTGGCTTGTTCTATGGATGTGCATCATGCAAGCATATACTGATGAGATAAAGGTCATCTAATTACATGTTTGTTTCAAGCACATCATATATGTTCTGAACATTCTGATTACCAGCTGCAGCATCAAACTGGTGCATAAGTTACTCCCAATGATCAGTCATCTTCTACAATAAGTTGCCACCATGTAGTACTAACTGTATATCACATCTACAATTAATGCCCTGTGCTGATACTGCCGCTGTTCTTACTGTGTGAGTACAGATTTGCGATGAATTGACAGAGCCCCACTAATAACAAGACTGGGAGATGAGCAGCAAGCACCAAATTGATCAAAGCCAAGCATTTTCACTCTCCTTGCCCAAAGTAAAGATAGTCTTCTCTAGGATGATTTCCTCCGTCACCAGATTCGAGTCAGTCACTGAATAGAGATTTGTCCTTCTGTCAAACGGGAATATTGCCATTTGCAGGTGGAGGTATTTTCTGCCACCCATGTTGGAGAAGCAATCTGACTGGGATGCTGTGAGGCTCCGCGCACTCAGATTTTTTAAGTCTTTTGACATTTAAAAATGTGCAGGTGAAGTGCCTGTGGAAACCTGGTTTAAATTTATGTCGAGTAAGTTTTATTAGAGACAGCGCTGATTTTCAATTTGGATGCCATGGGTATGACTATGCTTCATACTGGCCCTAAATAATGGTTGCAGTTACACCAGTGCAGCATGGTAACAATATTTGGAATAGTTTGGCTTACTTTGCACTGATGTGTAAAACACTGTCAAGCTCAGAGAATTGGACTCCATTTCCTTTCTCAGTTACAGAATGCACCGTCACACAGACATGGCTTGTATAATTTCGTTATAAATGATCTGTTAATCCAAGTAGCATCATTTCAAAAGCAGAAGCCTGATAATGATGGTAATAATGATAACAGCAACAAGATGGTCAAAAGAGGAAGGACTTGCTTGCCAGGGAGAAATCTGTGTGCATTGCCCATAGTGAACAATATCAGCCAAAAATATGCCACTATTTTAATCAAATATGTTTTAAGTGGAACCGGAGAATTCTCTGTCCTCAATCATCCAGACTACCATGCAGTTAAAGCCAAAAGCCTCTATAGAGACACTGTACTGTGAAGTTGTTGGCACTGTGTTTCTCACCAGGGTCCTTGTCCCCTGACTGCCAGCACTGCACACATACTAGTTCACACCCAAGCTTTGGGGAGCCCAGGCAGGGAGGAGAGGACAGACTCTATGAGAACCCGAACATACTGCCTGGCCACAGGTCATCATCCTACGTGGATGACAGAAATGCTGTAGATGTGATGTAAGATCATAAAGCAAAGGAATTTTCAACTCTGGTGAAAATGATATTGATAATTTTATAAAAGACTTGGTGAGAAGAAATACTTGATGCTAAGCATAAATTTAGGTTAAGCATTAACAAGTAATGCTGGATCACCTTAGATGTAAATATAAATATATTAGAAAGCCATTCATTTTGTCTGGAAAAAATGGCTGTTATACCTCATCACAGAACCGACTGTGCTGAAAAGCATGTAATCACCAGCTAAAGTGAAGGTTTTAAACCATCATTAAAGATTTGAACATTCAGTGGTCTTGCATTCCCCTCCTTATTTTAGAAGGACCTGAAATCAAATTTTGAGCAAAAACACCTTACTTTTGTGAACAGCCTCTGGTAAAACAACAAAGAAGATACTTTAAAACCTATTTAACTTCCTATAGCAAGTGCCCTACAGGTCTTGCATATCAAGTGAACAGGTAAATTGTAATGACAGAGTCATTTTTAAGAGGCACTCTTTTGTGTATTTACTTTGGCACAACTTTCTCCTTGTCATTTTTTGAAAAGCATATTACTCATCATTAGTGTTCTTCACTCTTCTATTTATACAGTGATACAAGCAAATACTTTCTGCATATATCCTGCTCTTGCATAAGACCTGCACAGGTTGGTTTTTTTAATATGCCCTTCTTGAAATAAAAAAGCAATATTTAAAATATTGTTTAAAAAATGATCCAATCTCATGTAGTGCTGCCATATCTTTACTGTGTTCATCCAGATGCATGTTCCTAACAGAAATCCTGTTAAAATGCAACCTGGAACTATATATTAATTCCACTAATGGGTTGCTATGTTTTGCTGAAACAACAGTCTGACCTAAATTTGCTAAACTGCTACTGGAGTAGCAGGTAAGTAAGCTGTGGTAGCTAAAACAGAAGAACATTCTGGGACTCAGAAGACAATTCTACCCTGGAGTTTCTGCACTCTGCCTCGATGATTTCAGTCAAGCTACATAAGCCCCTTCCCCTATTTTAACCATCTTCAAACTGTTCCTTCAAATTGATGTCTAGCTTCATTACTGAGGTGATGTTAAATGTATTAGAACCCACAAACACGGACTCTTGAGTAAGCCTTTGCTTTGTAAAACAAATTTATGACACGCTGAGGAATCTGTCTATCCGCATCTTTTGAATTCTAATTTTAATGTGAAATCAAACGTATCAGAGTAAGTAGGATCAACCATATCTTGCCTGTGCTGTATCGTATATTGACCAGGCTTGAGAAAATACAGCTCCTTGAACATCAGTGGCCTCCTGAAATGCAAACCCTGTGCAATAATAATAGGTTGAAGTGAGGAAAGGAATCCATCCAATCCTCCTGTGAGAGGAGGAATTACAGAATAAAAAACCTCTTGTAGGAAACAAAAGTATTGGGTATGAAACTCACAAAGCAAGACTGGAAGCACATGACAAGTGAGAGGATGAGAGGAATCTGTCTTTGTTTTAGGGACAGGTTTTTAACGCCAGGGAGAAACTAGGTGCAGAGCAAGTCTCCTTTGAACAGAGAGATAAAGACAGAGACTCAGTGGTCCCAACAGAGAGCTGTGTTGAAAAAGGGATTCTGGACTGGCCTGAATCAGAAGATCTTTTGGGAGTAAGGCAAAAACTGAGGCATGAAATGTATATAGATTATTACTGTAGCCAGATACGAATTCTTCATGATATATAGGAACAGAATAATTGATTTTAAGATCTTATGCAAAATATCTGTGTGTGTGTGTGTTGTGCCATTTACTATCGCCTGTCTTTGAGGGGTTAAATTATAAATGCGGGGTATCTGCTGTGTACGCACTCCAGCAAAGACTAACTGCATCACTGGGGAAACAGCACCCGTCTGGAAGGCCTGAAGAAGTCACAGACAAGGTCTCAGTTTCCGTGGTAAGGAATAGCAGAACTACATGCTGGAAATATGATGTGAAGGCAGAAGGGAATGTTTACAACATAATAACCCAGTCTAAAACATGAAGCCCAAAACAGTATTCACTTATCTAGCTACAACTTTGCCAGATTTTGTGTGTATGAGAAAAGTATAAATCCTCAATCAAGAACATTTAAAGAGAAAAGTTATAGAAGTAAATGCTTGCTGTAGAAATCTTAATTTGCATGTTGCAACTCACCTTGATCTAGTTCCATTCTGTGTTTGGTTATACTGTTCTTTTCTTTTACTGTGTCTTGTTCCATCCAAAGCAGCATAAGTAAAACAAAGAGGGAAAATCTTTTCCCCCCCTCCAACAAGAAGTACAAAAAAGTTATTTCAGAGGAAACCAACATTTTTTCTCTTGGCTTAACTACCAGAGCAAAGCTTTATAGCTCTACTAGTTTTGTTTTAGGCTTCCTACACAGATAATCCACACTTGATACACACATGCCTTTAGAAGCTGAACATAACAGCGAGAGGAATACCAGCAGCAGACTTCATAGACCTGGACTGGCTACAGCTACACTATCACAAGCGAATTTGGGGAATGGGAACCCAGCAGCAGCAGATACAAAGGAACCCACGTCCCATAACCATGGAAACAGACTATTCATATATAGCTAATATTATATATAGCTTAGACCAGAGCAAGAATTCATGATGGTGGTTTCGGCCAAGGGGAAACAAGTCCTCACATTTACCTCCCACACTAAATGTAAGGCCGATATTCTGCACTCATCGCATCAGACCTACCCCCCCACCCCCCACCCCTGGTAGACAGAGTGGTACAGGTCCCATCTAGATATGCACACATACATGACTCTCTTTCTGTTGTATTAGCCTGTGTACACTATGCAGAGTTTAAGAAAGCTTTATTTTTTGTGGATGTTTAATGGGCAGAGACAGATGAGGCGCTAGGCTAAAGCAAAAGTTCGAATGAAGCAGGCAGACACTATGTAATTTGGCAGAAACCCCAGCAGTACCAACTTAATACATCCACATACTTTTAGCACATTTAAACTGGTGGAGTGAGATTATCTTGGCTCTGTGCTTTGCATCATATAGCCAAAACGGTTTTGATCTGGACTTAATGCCCTATTGTTAGATTTACTGTGGCCACAAATGTACACAGCCAACAGCTTTTCTATTTCTTTTAGAAGTGATTTAGTTATTTGCTAGTTTGGGTTTTTTTTTGGTAAATTTTTCTTCCAGATGGCTAAGTACAGTCACTATCTCAAGAGTGGTTGTGATGTAGTTCGAACTTCTATATTTTTGATCATATATTCCTTGATAAAAAAGACTATTTTAGTCTTGTACAACAGTGGGCATATTGTCTGTGATTAAAATGGCAGGTAATAACAATAATGATGATTTAGCCACGTGGAGAGAAGTCAGTTTCTACCAGAGAAAAGTCAGTAAAGCAGGAAAAAGAAAAATTATAGTTAAATTTATTAAATCCATTCACATTTAATGGATGCAAGAAGATGCAGCCTTGTACTGTACTCAGACAGCTACCAACTCAGATGGAGAAGGACTGCCAGATGCAATCAGCTGCAGTGGAATTAGATCCAACAACCTGACTTTTCTTTTTCTTTGCCTTCTCCTCAGCATTCACAAAACTTTTCAGAATTGCTAAGATCTGCCATTCTTCCCCTAGACCAACGCTGGCAAAGTTTCAACCAGTCATAGCTTTACTAACAATTAATTTGAGAGCAGTGCTATGTCATTAGTTCAGTCAAGCAGTGAACTTATTGCACTATAAAAAAATTGTTTAATTTCAGAGGTATTAGCCTTGTTTCCTTAGGGTTTTTTATTTATAAAAATCCACCCTGATTGAAATTAAGAGCCATCTCATAGTGAGAGAGCAGCCAATGTGAGATGCAAATTAACATAAGACTCTAGAACATTTTAGGAAAATATTAGGGCACAGAAGTGATTACTGTTTAGTTGTTGGTTTATATGGATAAGTGAATCATTATTGATGGTTGGACTTGAAGATCTCTGAGGTCCTTTCCAACCTAAAGATTCTATGATTCTATGATCTGAAGTTCAAGGTTTTGAAAAATTTACCAAGTTGATAGCTTGGCTGTCTCTTCCATGTATACCTAATACTTCCACAGACTTCACTAATTCTCCACCGTTTCCTTGAGTTTCACGAGTAGGGTCTGTACTATGAAGTCTTTCCCCAACAACAGAAGCATGTCCACCTGCATAATCTCCAAATTTGAGGGTAGTCCACCAGTGAGAAAGAGCACTTGGCAGTTTAGGCTCCATTAAGGCTCTGGTCCCGCAATGCATTCACCCACATGGAGAATCACCAAATGCAGTGGGTTCTCTATGGATATGAGTACATGCTCTCAAACCACTTCTTACAAGGGGAAAAGTTGCAGCAGAAGTGGCAATGCCTCTGTCGCAACCTGTTGCCTGGACAGCAGAAAAGAAGTTAATTGATTAAAACCCATTTTGCAGCCATTTACATTAATCTCAGTTCTTAGATTCAAGAATACATATATTCAACCCTTTGAACCTTTGAATTTCTTGAGTTAGTTTGTATGACAATTTGCCTTCACGTACATCCATTTGTTAGTAATTAATAAGAACATTTAAGTAAGTCTGTGTCGACTTGTTTTTCCCCCCAGCCTCAGACTAAAGAAATGTCACAACAGTCGGTGCAAACAGTCATCATGAGACTGTGTTTTGGAGTGCTTCTTGTTACCCTCACAATATCCAGCTTTGCCCTTCTAAGCTAAGTGTGAAAGGACCTTCGCTTAACTAACAGCAAGTATGTGGATGTTACCAGATCAAAACAATCCAAACCATGGTTTCATCCTTCATTTTTAATTAGAACCCATAGGTAGGTGTTAAAAGGCTGATTACAGTTATATTAAATAAGATGCTTCAACTGACAATTGCTGTGAGATTTATAAAGCTTTGCTTCTGTGTCCTAGATTGCAAGAATAGACAGATTAAAGCTGAAGCCAGGAATTTGCCAATTAAGATAAGCAATTGGTAACCTTAAAGAAAAGGTAAAGGAATTGATCCCCTGCATTACCTCCTTACTGTCAATAAATGAGATTGAACAGGAGGAGGTAATTACCCTTTTCTGAGCTACAGAAGAAACAGATTGTGCAGAGCAGTTGCACTGGATGGCTCTGGCAACTACTTTTACTAGTCAGAAAAAAGATATACCTTTAAGATTTTGCTAGGATATACCAGCCCTGGGGTACATTGTAAAGGCTAATCAGCCAGTCTGACAGGCAGCTGAGATGCTAAAAAGCTAAGAAGGATACTTATTATTATTAATTATAATCTTAGTAATACATCTTCTTACTTCATCTATTTGTAATTTTTTCTATTATTGCACATGTGTATTATTTTCTAGCTAACCCTAGGTTTTTATCCTTAAACCTTTTCTAAGGATTTAAGGATCTGGCAAACTACAAAGCATCCCAGGTTTTTTATCCCTGAAGTCAGAGAGCTGAAATACTCTTTACTGTGCCTCACATCCCAATACCTTTATCTATGGTATCCAAAGAGTATCAGAGTGCTGAACTTCTGATTCAGCCAAGCTGAGAAAAGACAGTTTAAAAGGTGTGTGAAAGAATCGCCATCAGTGGCCAGAATAAGGTAGATAGTTTCTTGATTCCAGCAGAGTATTTGTGAAACTGCCTAAACTTCAGGGTCCTTAGACCATTATAGAGCTTAGCATATATCATAAACTGTGTGGTATGTAGCTACACGCTGGCAAGACAATTACAAAGCTTTTTGTGTTTAATACTGTATTGCTAACTAATTGCTTTGAACAACTGTTTTAAAAGCAATACTGAAATTACTGTACTAATGTGAGAAAGTCACTGCTGGGATTGTTTGTGATCAGAGGGCCCTCTATTCATTATTAGTAAGAGCTGCAAGTAATGCAGGCATTTTTGTTAGTAACAGTAATCACAATAATGCACATTTAAGATCTCATCCTTCCTGAGATACAAAGTCTTGTTGTTCACACACACATTCTTGTCATGAGCTTTTTATTTTCCGTGCTAACAGCTGATGGAATCAGAGTGTGTGTATTGGTGTGCTGTTGAACAGTACTAGGCAGCTTCAAGCTTCCTCACCCAGTCATGTGTCTGAAGTTATCACACTGTGCCATCTCAGCCTCCTGAAACATATGTCTCTATGCTTTGTGGCTCCTTTGATACTACTGAGGAAGGACCTTTCTTGTATGTGAATAGGAAAGAAAAGAATAAGAAAAATTAAGGTGGCAGTTCAGAAGTGCAGCGCAGCTGGATATGTTTGTCTCTGTGGGGAAAACCTGAATAGGTTGCCCAGAGAAGTTGTGGATGCCCCATCCCTGGAGGTTTTCAAGGCCAGGTTGGATGGGGCCCTGGCCAACCTGATCTAGTGGGTGGCATCCCTGCATATGACAGGGAAGTTGGAACCAGATTATCTTTAAGATCCCTTCCAACCCAAGCCATTATATGATTCTATGAAAACAGAAGAGTAGAGAGCAGAGATGTGCTTGTCCTTGCCTTCCTGCAGATCTCAAGCAAAGCTTAAGATGAAATGAAGAGCAAAAGGGAGAAGCAGCACCCCCCATGTACAGGGGCCAGGCCACTTGAGTCAAGGGTTCAAGCATATTTCTTCTTAAATAAGCTAATTCCAGCCATACAAAAACAAATCACAGAACTTTCTTTACATGATTCTAAGCAACACAGTTTTAGCTGCGTTTTTAAAATCTTAATAAGCAGTCTACTATGAAATACTCACAGTAGGTTGTATTTGTCATAGAAAATGCTGAAAAGTAGATCTACAAAGATCTGGACTAACTAAAACCAGGGATTATCTCGTATCTTCTGTTAGCTCCCAATGAGCAGACTTCTCTGTTCATGCTAAAGTAACACAAAGGAAGGGGTGACATTAGTAACTTCCAAGTGGCTTTTCCTAGTTAACTCGTTGGCAGAAAGTCACTGTACATATCAGCAGGAACACAGGCAGAGAGACAAAAGCATGCACCAGATGATTGGAGAGGCCCATCAAGGAGAGAAACAAAAGAGAAATAATTGCTAGGAAGTTTTCTTAGTGCATTTCCAACTTAGGCACACACATAGAGCTACTGAAGACAAAGATGACAACCAATAATAATGCTTTGCTAGAGAGGCAGGTCTAGGTCACGGCTGCATTCATGCTGGTCAGATCTGATTGACTGTGACAAACAGTGCTGAGTAATTGCTCTAATCACTCCAGTAGGCACTGTACCTTGGTCCAGCAAAAGAATGATGCAATAGCGGCTTCAGAAGCCTGCCACCCCTTCAACTTGACATATCTGACAGCAGTGCATTCATTTTAATGGGAGGGTTATTTGGAGTTGCTGCTGTTCAACAGGGGAGAGCCCAATGAGTATTCTTAAGTTGGCCAGAGATAAGGGCCTCATTAAAGTGCTCAGGAGTACTTATTTGCAGGTTGACTTGCTGTGATGATCAGTTGGTGGAAAACTATAACAACAAGAAGCGCAAAAACATGTCATAGAGCATCGGCTGCAGGTTCGTGCTTCTCTAGAGCAGCGAACAATTAGGGTGGTGTGTCATCAAAACTTTCATGTCAACAAAGCAACACATTCGCTTTAAATGAGACAAAGTCAAATCTACTTAAGGAAACCGAAACTGGAACATTCTTCCAAAGTGCACGCTGCTTCAGGACACTAGACTGTTTTAGAAGAGTAGTGGGTGGAAGATTCCATGAGGAATCTGTGATTCCCTCCTGTATTTCCCTGGGTTTTTTCCTCCTTCGTGTTTGCATACTCTCTGCCTATAGCAACAAGGTTGTGTGAAGTCTGCTCTCCCTTCTAAAGCAGATGAAGCAGCCTGAGATATTTCCATCTTTTCTGTTACAGGATGCCTTCAGAATGACTGTTGTGTAGAAAGGAGCGGTTTGTTTGCCTAATTGTAAAGGGACGCTACATTTCTCATGCTCTCCATCCACTCTGCTCTCCTAACTATTTGCTGCCTCTTGAAGTCAAGTGTGTTCAGAGCTCTCCATAACTGGGCAAGGCTGATGCAAACATTAAGTGCCCGAGGTGAACTTGAGTATTTGGTTTGCTGGCTGCCACAAGACACATTTGTCTCACAAACAGTATGCACTACATGATTTTATTGCCCACTCTCTCGGTATCAAAAGCAAACACTGCTTGCTGGGATGTACTCCCAAGTATCTCATCTGTAAACACTAAGTGAATTGTCATTGAAATATAGAGTATAGCCTTCTATTATGAGAGCTAAAATGTTTAACACATGGGTGAGTCCCCTCTGGGGGACTAACACTTGGCAGAGCTGGCCTCCCTTAATAACATGATGTTCTCCAATGGAATGACTACAATAGATAATACTAAGTGGATGTAAGTGAAAGGCATGCTGGAAAATACTTCATTTTTATTCACTTCCCTGTGTGCGTGTGCACGCGCACATGCAGCGGCGTATTTCTGTAAGGAGGTCAGGCTGCTTGACCTTCAGAAAATAGGTGGAGCTGCAAATTCAGCAGCACTGTTGTTTGCACTGCTTTAAACATTCATCCCCCTGTAATGGAGGGATCCAGAGCTGCCCTTGAGGGCAAGTTTCCAGTTGGGTTTACATCACCTAACTGCTGCCAGGCGGTGGGAGCTGTGATTCAGCTTTAGATTTAAAATGCATTTTCTCTTAATTATTTGCTATTAACATAGATTCTCAGCATTTTGCAGGAGTGCGTCAGTGTGTGCGTGTGCACACGTTAGTGCGTGTGTATGAGTAAACAGAGGAAGACTTGGAGCATGTGAATGAGCATCAGCCGACTGAAGGAGGACTGTGGCCTCCTCGTTGGTGACCAGTGCACGGGAAAGGCACGATGTGCTTGGGAAGGCAGCCGTATTTGCCTTCTCTTAGAAGGTAAATTTGAAGAAATTGGCACACCCCTACCAGGGCTATAAATAATTACTGGAAGTCTGGGGAACGAGCGGCAGAATCATTTTAGTAATATCATAGAATGGTTTGCACCTTTTTGCTGGGTTTGATTTTAATTTCCATTTTGCAGATATTCAAGGACAGGTCAGTTAAGGGGGCCTTCTTCAGCGATACTGAAAATATCTCCTTGAACTAAAGTCCGTTCAGTTAGGACTTTGCTGATGGAGGAAAACAAAGGAAGCAGAAAAGCCTCCAAAGGTACAGATCACAATGGAGGGGAAGAAACTTGCGAAAAAGTAAAGCTCTGGAAAAGGTATTTTTAAATGTTTTAGGCTTTGTTGTTTGTTTTTGATTTGGGGTTTGGGGTTGGGGTTTGTTGGTTTGTTTGTTTTTTTTCAAAAATGAATCTTGCCTAGATCTTGCACTCCATATCCCGTAAAAGCAGATGTGGCAGCTTAATCACAAGTTCTCAGAAAGAAATCGTGGGCTTTCTGAGGAGGCAGTAAAGGCAGCACTTGAGAGTCACACATATAAAGGGATGCAGTGTTAGACCACGGTTTCTTCAAGACTGACCTAAATGTCTTCATTAAATATAGCCTGTTGAGCTGCTGCGTTCTTACTGTGGCTTGGCATTGGACTTCTTGGGTCACTAAATTCTCTGCTGAGTTAACTACTGAAACATTGCTATCCATATATCCCCCTCCACTTAATTTTATTTAGGGTTAGATGAGGGAATATTTGGAATACTAGAAAAAAAAATCGAAATTATGTAGCTTCTGTCATTTACTGATGGGAAAAGGAATTTATTTTGATTTATTGATCCAATGTTTTTCCTTTTGTCATACAGGTATTAACGAGTGACTCTCTTTATTTCATTGAAAGTAGGTAGTTATATCCACAGTTGGTATCCACAGATGGGGCTCCAGTGACTTTGATTTGCACAAGCTGTGGATTTGGTCCATGTTCTCAGTGGACCTATTCCAGATACATATGAAGATTAGAATCCAAACCAACAGGTATCCAGAACGGTTACAGTTTTAATTGTGGGAATTACTTGTGTAGGAACATTACACTGAAATTTGATTATAGCTGCTTTGACAAGTGTAACACTCTGTAGGAAAATCAATCCTGTTTCTGTAATGAAGAAAAACAAGTCATTTTCAAAAGGAAATATGATTATACATTCACAGCTTAGGTTGAAGAAACAGAAGGCAGCTTAATACAGTGCAGGCTTGCTCAGAGGGAATATCCACTCGCTGAGGCCAGCATAACAAGATTGGATTCCAGTTTAATGTGGTTGTGACTCAAATCCCTTTGGAGAGTTTGTTTGACAATCTGACAAAGTTATCGCAAGAAAAATAGGTTAAAAAACATAAACTTGACTTCAGTAACTGCATTTCCTCTTCAGCATGTAGAGTATTTTGCCTGGAGGCCCCTGCAGCCCGAAGCCCCATAGGTAATACCACTTTGTGCCTTTACATAAACCAAAATGTTTTAGCAGGCATTTTGCTCCAAGAAAAGGATTGCCATGTGATCTTAATATGGGGAAATAAGGTCTTTCTGATCTCTCTATATGAAAAAGAGACTATGAAGGAGATGAAGTGTAACTGTTGTTACTGCAAGGACGTGGGCACATCTCCAGTAATCTTTAACTCCCGTTTTAGTTATATTTCAGTAGCTGCCTAGTTCCCTCATGATGCATTTGAGAAATTCCTGTTTAATGTTGAATCCTCACACTTGGCGTCAAAGCAGAATGTGCTAAGCGAAAGCGAAAGTGCAGCACTGTTCTTCCGCAGATGGGAAATGGAGGCCCAGGGAAATGCGCCGTGTCGCCTTTGGGGCTAATTGCTTAGTCACTGGCAGAGTCGAGTCACTCCCACACTCTGTCTTGGGGCACAGTCACAGTGTTGCAATGGCGGTAATTGGAGCCTTCAAGATATTACAACCTCTAACGATTCATTACTGTCCCCAGTTGTCATTTACTGTCTTTCAGCTGGTGGTTACCAACCCACGGTTGAGCCACCAGAACAGATTATGTAAATCCTAATAGATTCAATGCCTAATCAGCCAGGTCTTCTCAAGTCACCCACATCTCTGGTTTAGATTGCGCTGGATGAACTGAAACAGGATTGTGCTGGCAGCTCTGTCATAAAATTAAGAAGTGGCCATGAAGAGCTGGGAGAAGTAACTTCTCAAACTTCTTTAGGTGCATTTGCAGTAGTAAATCTGACTTCACCCTTATTTTCTGACTAACAGTGCACCCTGTGTGATGAATTCCTGATTCTTGGAGACCATAATCTTCTATGTCTCTGGCTGCAATCTATTCTAATGTTTCAGTCACAATTGCATCCTAGAAATGAACCATACATATATACCGATAAACACGGGTACACAGAAATGTTATCTGTCTAATGCTTTCCTCAGTAAAGCACGTTTTTATAGATCGAGATGGATAAGCTTTGCCCATCTACTCAACCACTAAGGATATCACAAGGAATGATATATATACTACAATTGTATCGTGCCATCCTTGAATATGTTGCAATGATCTCACTTTGGCTGAACTTGGGAGAGTACATACAACCTAGCTGTGTAGAGAAGCCAAGGAGATGTTTAGAAACTGTGGTTATTTCAGATTTGGGGCATTTAAACCCAAATCAGTAACAAGATGACCAAAAGTGCAAATCATTGGATTTTCTTTGGGGGGGGAGTGGAACTTTAACTTAGCAGAATATATGATTTAACTGAGTCTTAGCTCACTACCTTACTTCATTAGTAGATCCCTCCGTAGCCTCTAGAGCATTCAGCAGTCCCTTTTTCCTCACATCCTGTCTCCTGTACTTTGAAGTGATGATCTCTTGTTGTAATGAGCAGACTGAACCCATATCTTGTCCCACCTGTTTGGAAGTTTACTGATGCTTGACACTTTTCTTACTAGTGCCTTTTTTTTCCACTATCACATCTTTTATCACCATGACCTCACTCCCCCAACCTAGGGGGTTGCTAGGACATTCCGCAGATGAGGATTTTATTTTCGTTGAGCTCCATCACCTTGGTGTTGTCTCGAAGTTGAGCAGTTGGACACATCAATGCCGACAGTTGTAGCTTGCTGGCTCTGCCAGGGCCTGGCCCAGCAGATCAGTAAGGCTTAAAGATCATCATGCTTAAAGATTGCAGTGGACAGATCCTGGAAAGAAAGCCCCAACTAGATGCAAGCACTACGCTCTAGGATTCTCAGGAGAAGTAAGTATGACTTGGGATATTTTTGGAAGCACCAAACTACGTGAGTGGTTGACCATGACAGCAGACTGTCCTGTCTCCAGGGCATCAGTTGAGGAGTACAGAGAACACAAGCTTCATGAGGTCTCTGAAACCAGCTGAAGATGACTTCAGCACAGTGTTGCAGTGACACAAGATGTTGATAAATAATCAGGACAGAGGGAGAGGACACATACTCAGTTGAGCAAAGCTTGCTATATACGTGACACTCATATCATGAGCTGGGGCCCTTCCAAAGAGCATTCTGAATTTCAGCACTGTCTTGCTGACTTTTCTGATTCGGACCTGAACATTAGGAGTCAAGAGTTGGCACCTCCTAGACAGCTAAAGTCTGTTTCTCCTCAGTGTTCAGGGAGGATCCCTGGTTGGGTGGGCACCTTCCTGAGAAACAGCTGCAAGCAGGTATTTGGGAACATTTCCTTTCACAAGTTGTCCCCATGTTGCTGAACTCCTCGTATTTGAAGTATAACCTTCTGCTGGTTGTCATAGCTTTTCTCATAGACCCAGATGCTTCAGGGAACAGGAACCTGCAATTCCTCGGCCTTACTGTACTCAGTTTTATCAGTTATGAGAAAAGGTTTGGCAAAAAAATCAGTTCTGTCCCCTGTTTCCCTTTCTCTGCTTGTGCAGCCCAGCGTGAAACACCATCCCCTGGGCATCGCATCTGCATGTCTCTATCACCAGCCCCTAGCAGGAAGGGGCTAGTTTCAGGGGCATAGCCAGCAACAGATCCATGTCCGCCTACAGTATCCTGGAAACTGTAATGACCTGGCACTTGGTGACATGCAAATAGCATCTCACGTGTGACATGGTGACTTTCTAGGATTGTTCCTGTGGTAATAACAGCTTCGTAAGCAGGAGCTAGCTTTCCTACCACAGTGCAACAGGCCATCATCCCAAACTACACTTGAGAGATGAGAATGAATGGCATATGGGATTCCTTGTACTCTGGGCTATCTCGTGGCACCAGCTGACATAAGCACTATCTGATGTGCTGTGAATAATTCAACAGGAATGCATGCCTGTCTGCACCAAATTTGTATTGCCAGGTGATCCAGTAATGCATAAATCCAATCTTAGTGATCATCTGACCACAGCCTAAATGTTCAATGTGTGGCTCTATCATTAATCTCACTGTGTGATTTTAGACAAGTCATTTTCCTTTCCCTGAGAATCACTTTCCCACAGCTGGAAAATGGGACATAACAGGCTCCTGTAAACCCATACCTCTTGGGGGCTTACTGTCCCACTGCAGGATATAAGTAAATCCTGCTAGGATAGAATGAGTGTCTGCAAACAAAAAGAAATAATAATAAAAAA